>BSBM01000524.1:4277500-4545000 GCA_027924585.1 Larix kaempferi
TTTGGAAAAATAGCCCCACACAAGATTCGTCTGTTGCCTATGCCTCTACATATTTGTTTCCTCATAAATTGACAATTTACATAACAAACTGGTGGACCAACAAAAACATGTGCATTATGTTTTAGAGAAAAAATAACATACCAATCTTAAAATAATGACATTTTGGGGTGGTTATACCACTTTTCCATGAATAAAAGTTATATATTCTGGAAGGTCATCCGTTTTTCTACGTTTAATATTTTTACACCTAATTCGAAAAAGTTTTGTAGGTACCTCTAATAATTCATTTTAATGATAATATTTCTGTTTTTCCAGCATGTCATTGCAACTAACGTGTCATAATTGGGTATCATTACCTTGCACTAGCCCTTAGGAGTGTTAATATTGTAGAAAACGTTTTGAAATCTAACTCTAATGGATGTACACAAAAGATTTTATGAAAAAGTGGCTTTTGTCTTCAATGACAGATTCTTTGCAATCTTTTAAAAATTGTCATGTTTTAAAAATTATAATATAATTATAATTAACACTTTCAATAATTATATAATCAAATTATAATTTTTTAAAATAATATAAATGTCTTGTTCAAGACATCTAAACAAATAAAATAATATCGCCAATCTCAATAATCTAATATAATCAAATATAATCAAATATAACAGTTTGTATCACAAAGATTCTTTTATCCCACAATATTTTAAAAACTGTCATGTTTTAAAAATTAAGATATAATTATAATTGACACTTTCAATAATTATATAATCAAATTATTATTTTTAAATAATATAAATTTCTTGTTCAAGACATCTAAACCAATAAACTAATATAATCAAACTCAACAAAGTATAACTTGTTACATTAAGAAGAACATCTCCCCCCATGTTAGGCTTCATAAGAAAGATCCATATAACTAATATATTTGGATAGAGATTACATAAAGTAATGATAAAAAAACCCACATAGAAATATGTTATTTCCCCCCCATTAACGCTAACTTTTAAAAGAAAATTAGCTTAGATAAAAATTGTCTTACAATGGCTTGGAAAATTATATTTCTAGTCTAAGGAATAAAGGCAATATCCTCCTAATGTGTGACTTTAATGCTCGAACTTGGAGTAATCAAGATATTCTCTTAATAAATTATTCCAACCCTAATCCTCTTTGGTTAGATGAAGACCCTAATATAGCTAACAGGTACAAGAGAATTTTTGCAGATATAGGGAAAAATCTGTTCAGTTCTAAGCTAGTCAAGCTTTATAGTACTCATGCTTATAATTTGCAATGGTCAAATGAAGTGGCCAAATTCTATCGAGATAACTTCTATTCATGGAATTGGAAGTAGTGTCGTAGATTATGTCATCTAATATACATTTATACAACAAGATAATAAATTTATACATTCTAAATGAGCACGAGCCAAAACTATATCATATAAAAGTTATTATTCGGGATAGAAAACACAAAGATAATAAAATAAATAGCAACTAGCCATGATCCCGGTCCTCTCTTGGAATTTTTGAGGGTTCCCATGGAACAAAGAACCCAAGTTAAGTTGGATCCCGAGTGAGATTGATATTATAATACTTGCTGAAACTTGGGAACATGAAGAATATAAAGTCCCCAATGTGGAAGGATTTTCCCTTTGGTCAATCTGGAACAAGAAGTCTTGTCTTAGAGGAATTGGTGGTATAGCTTGCTACATTAAGAACATCTCTCCCCATGTTAAGATTCATAAGAAATTCCCCTATAACCAATATATTTGGATAGAGATTAGAGACAAGTAATGATAAAAGAACCTACATATAAATATGTTATTTCCCCCCATTAAATATAACTTTTAAAGAGGAGAAAAGATAGATCAAAATTGTCCTTATAATGGCTTGGAAAATGATATTTAGAGTCTAAGGAATAAATGCGATATCCTCTTAATGGGAGAATTTAATGACCAAAATTCAAGAAATCAAGCTATTCTCTTAAGCTATTATTCCAACCCTAATACTCTCTGGTTAGACGAAGACCCTAATATAGCTAATAGATACAAGAGAATTTCTACATATATAGGAGACAATTTGTTCGGTTATGAGCTAGTCAAGCTCTGTAGTACTCATGATTTTATAATTTGTAATGGTCTAATGAAGTGGCCAAATTCTAGCCAGATAACTTGTATTCATGGGCTTGGAAGTAGTGTTGCAGATTATGTCCTCTATGATATCCTTTTATATGACAAGATAATAAATTTATACATTCTAAATGAGCATGATATAGACTTGTTGATGCCTCGAAAATCGTAGCATCAATCAGAAAGGGATTCTCCCCGATAGATTATCCCAATTAGATTATCTACCGTTTGGTATAGGGAATCCGTCTGGTTAGCGGTTCCGGCAACCGTGGGTTTGGAGTTTTATTCCAATTACACCAGTTATGGCCCGATCCACCGTTCTTTTGATTTTATATTTTATAATGATATGCAAGTGCCTAGTCTAAATTTAATCTAAATGCAAAACTGAAACAGATCTAAGTCTAAAACTGAAATAAATCTACCTATCCCTGCAAGGAGCAAATTTAAAGCATGAGCAGTGAACTGTAGGGATTATCTTAAAGAATAAACAGACAGCCATTGAATCTTACAGATAAAGCTACAGCAAAGATGAGAGATATCAGAAGCTAGCTTCTAATTTAATATAGAACACATTCCATTACTCATGAAAAAGAGAATTCATTTGCACAGGAAGGAGCAAAATCATTTGTTGCAAAGAAATAATTCAGACAGCAAGAAAGATCTCACAGTAAAGTAGGGAAGTCACCAGAATAATCCAATATACATCCATTCTTCATTTCCATGCATAAACGTCCTCTCCAGGCTCTTATTAGAAGATTTTATTTTCTTAAAACATGTGCAGGATAGCCCGTACAAATCTAGAAAATAATTCCTTGCCAAAATTCCTCTTCATTCCTTCCTAACTTCTATTTATAATTACAAAAAATGCCCTTTGGGTTGCCACCTGGCCTTTTACACTTGTCATCTACAGAAATTTTCTTCTATAACAGACAAAAATGTGACTCCTTTTTCTTTACAGAAATTATTTTAAAAGAAAATAGGGACAGTTGTCCCATAGCTCCACGTCTCATACATATGCAGGCCCAAAATACAAAACAGCAGAAATAATACTCTAACATCAGCGCTTTCACTCCTGTACATGTGCTTTAGCTGGAGGAGAGTCGCTCAAACTGGCTGATGCTGCTTGAAGAGAGGCACTTGAACCCACTGTAGCTGCTGCTGCTGCTTGGGAAGAAGCAATCAAACCAGCTGGAATTTCTGTTACTGTTGGGAGAGAGGGAATCGAGCTAGCTGCCATAGCTGGTGCTGCTGGGAGAGAAGAGTCCGGGTTTGCTATCACAGCTGCTGCTTCTGCTTTCTTCTCCTCTTCTGCAATGTAGCTATACCATATACCAGTGTCCCTTATGACTACATTTGCGGAAGCAGGGAGCAAGATTTTCTGAGAAGTCACATTTTTTCTAAGCTCTACTCCAATGCCTTGAACTTTGGTCACTGCAGCTTGATGCACTTCTTTAAGCAAATGGCTGTGGATTGATGACATTCCAATATAATGTTGGAGGTCATCAATAGCTAGGACATCAATTTTCTTCACATATTCAGTTTAGATGCCCAGTTCTTCCTTTAGCTCAGCCAAACGTTGTTCTTCACCCGGGAAATCATCGAGGGACTGCGGGAAACTCAATTTGCACTTGTCATTTACTCCCTGGATTCTTTGATACAGACCGTTAATCCTATCCATTGTCCCTCCTACACTGGCCATTATCTTACTGCCACAGTTTCTACAGAATTCCAAAAGGGCTATGTCTTCGTTAAAACCCTCCACAGACTTGAATGGGAGATGCGTGGGGAAATCCACCTTTCCTTCTCTCCATTCCATCTGGCTCAGGATATTTTCCTTAACTCGAGTATGTTTAGCTTTAAGCCTATGGGCCTCTGCATTAACTTCCTTTAATCTGACCACCATGGCCTTGAGCTTGCAAACTTCATTTGTGATTAGCTCCTGAGAGTCACGCATTTGCTTAAGGATGTTGCAGGACAACTCATGAAAAGGAGACAGGTCCATTGCTCGGCTCTCCACCTGCTCTAATTGTTCAACCAATGCCAGCTTGTCTGCTTCTAGATGGGACACCCTATCTCCTGCATCAATCTTTTCTCCTTCTAGAATCATCATCTGGATTGTCAAATGGTCCTTCTCCTCCTCTAGCTGGTTATACTTGTCCGAAAGTTCTTTATGCTCAGCAGACAGGCGATTATACCTGTTCACCACGAGATCCCTGTAGGCTTGCTCCTTAGCCATAGTATGTTGTAGCATACGAGCTCTCTTCTTTGTCGATTCATTTTCTCTAACTATATCACCTACATTTTCCAGTGATGCTTTTGCTATCTCTACAACGGCAGATGCCATAGCTAAGGGATCCTTATTTGTATTCTGCATTATAGTGATTTCACGGTGGGTAATGATATCCTCCTGGAAGAGTCTTTTGATCCTCTCTTCCGATTTAAAGACCATTGCCTTCCTCCTCTTATCATAGACAAACTCATCCCATCTGGACACGGTATGTTCCCCTGATGGAGTGTAAGGGACGATTGGGAGATCTATAATTTCTATTTCTACTTTCGTTGGTGGGGTCTGGGCTACCTGAGCTAGATCTATTCCCACATTTTGGGTACCAGAGCCACCTGCCTGGGCATCTTCATCTTCTTTAAGCTCTTCTTCCACTTTCCGCCCTACCTCAGCTTCCTGCCTTCTTGCTTCTCCTTCAGCTTGCAGTTGATCTTCATTTTCTTTCCATTGTCTTTCATCTTCACCCTCTTTCTGTTGCTGGGCTTCCTCAGCCTCTTTCTGCATCCTCTCACTTTCTGCTTCTTTCTACAATCTGGCAACTTCAGCCTCTTGTAGTAACCTTGCTTCCTCAGCTTCCTGTTGTGCCCTTGATTCCTCTCTTAACCTTTGTTCTTCTTGGGCTTGAGCATCATCAGCTTCTTTCTCCTTCTGCTGGCTGCCTTTCTGGGCCTTGGTAGAGCTAGAACTTGCTCTACTGCCTTGGTGACAGATTCGCAGCTCAGCCATGTTGCTGATGCCTCTGAATGCCTCTTCCTCGGCATCATGATAGTGAGCGTACTCAAAATGAGCATAAATTTCTCTACAATGTTCAGCAACTTTTCCCTTCCTGTCATTCCTATGGAAGACTACCTCGCCGAAGTGGAAGGATTTTAGCTCCTGAAAAAACTCCTCGGCTGAGGAAACCCCTAAGAATTTGTAAGCCCCTATGCAGAAAGGTAGAGGGGCAAAAGAGGCCTTATGTTGTTTGTTCAGTACTGCTCCAATTCCATCTAGAAAAATCTGTCTTACTGCCTCTTTAAGGACCACATAGTCAGTGGCATACCTCGGCAAAATATATGGAGCTTTAGTCCCTCCAAACATTCTGAGGTAGGTGCCTTGCTCTGAAAAATAAAAATCCCCGTAATTTTCAAGGACTTCCATAGCATTCTCCGACAGGCAGTTGGGCTCTTCCTTGAATAGCTGCTCATATAGGGGCATGATGAACCCCTCATAGATGAGCTTATAGCTAGGTTTGTAATTCTGAGCCCACAACATCCTGAAAGTGGTATAAACTGGGTTGTTGGCCTTATCCCATGTGCAGCCTAATTTAGGAAAAGATAACTTGGCCAAAACACAATCAATAAGATATGAGTACATGTAGAATTCTGCCTTCTTTAAGGTCAGCCCTTCTCTTGCAACAACTATCATTGAGGCCAAATTGTCTAACGGGAGAGTGGCCCAGTCAAACACAGTTCCTTTAAATGCCACGAAGTGGATGATGGGGACCCACTGAATCTTGTACACGGTGCCATCGGGCATGCCGAAGATTCTGCACAACATCAAGGCAATCAACCTGAAAGGAGGTCTCAGATTCGGGACGTCATATTCGTCATTACCTTTTTTTCTTAAATGCTTGCCTGCGACCAGTAGTTTTTTGGCCATTTCAATGCTGTTCATCTGGCCCAGCCATTCATCAGTCAGAGCTTGTTGGGTGCGGGGAAATTTGTAGGCCGCGGCCAGGTATGCTGGGTGAAATGAGGCAATGGCTATCTTCCTGCTGTCATTTATTACTCTTGTCTCTGCATCAGTATGTTGGAGTATCCATCCGATTACTTCAGAACATGGGAACAGTTCAGGGCGGGTAGAATCCTTGGCTATGCCTGAAGCTCTGATATTGAGATAAATCTGCTCCTCTTCCAGCAACATATCCGGGATATTTTGGTCTCGGATCATCCTGTAGATGTCACCCCATCTTGTTTCAGGAGGAATACCAGTGGTGCACCTGGTATCTTGGAAAGTAGTCTCAGTCCTAAGTGGTGCTGGATGTGGTTCTGTCATTTTAGCCTTCTTCCTACCACCTTTTGGCATTTTGATTTATCTCTACTGGAAACCACATACAAGTCATTATAAAAAATGTGCAACATTCTGTGAGATTTTAACAAAGAGCAGCACCAATTTAACATGTTAATGCGGTATACGAATAAATTGTGAAGCTGCATGTTGGGAAGCAAAATAAACTATTCCAAGCAAGAAATCTAGTTATAGAGACTTGATTCTTTTAAAGGGACAAGGCTCGGAATGCTCCCAAAAGGATAGGTATGTCGAGGGAACAACCTGCTCTTGGTCTAGCTCTAGGAGAGGTGGCAACCTTCGTCATGGTGCTTTTAATGGTCAATGGCGGGTGAGTCTGGGAGTAAAACATCCCTACGACGAAATAAGGGGCCGCTTTCCCCACTTATGAATAGGTGAGGGCTTCGACCACCATGGTTATTTGTGGCACTCGATGAGGCGTTCTATGGTAGGCTTGGAAAATTGAACAGGGGTGACGACGCCGGGACTAAGGATGATGAAAGAGCCCGGGTAGCTATAGTTTTGGCTTTCGGCTAGGGAAACGAAAAAGTCTATGGGGCCTCGGTGACTTTAAGGATGATAAAAAAAAATGAAATATGCAACCGGTGCCTATCAGCCACATCTTGGACGAAACAGAAAATGGAAAGGTAATCTAACGTGTAAATAAGACAAAATTAACGGTTAGAAATCCTACCTGGCACCTTGAAGATGGCTGGACGAGGAGGACACAAACATGGACGAGCGAGCTGAGCTATCTGGCGCGGTGAGGTCTTCAGTGGTGTTAGTTAATCGAGAAACTCACAATGTAATGGGTCCAACACCAATCATTTATTTAAATGAATTGGGCACGTGCGGTGTTTAATGTAGTTGGTGGCACCATTAAAATGCTTTTTTAAAATGTTGTACGTTGTGGTCACATCATTGTCTCGGTATGCGTGCACGACCGCCACCCGCGGGATGAACTCGTGAATTTCAACCGCCATTGCGGAAGGTTATGCTGAACTCCTTCAATGTTTCGGGAGCAATTGATGAATCTCTCCGCAATTTTTTAAACAAAGATGAGTCAGTTGCTTCCGCCATTGCGGAACCATTCCGCGAAGGTTCCCCGCCATTTCTGAAGGAATTGGCGAACGACTTCCGCAACATGAACGTGAACGTCTAATTCTTTTGGCGGGTTTTCACGATGATAACGTGAAGGCTTCCGAAATTGCGGAAGGCTTTCACAAATAGCTTCCACCGTTTCAGAATGGATTCCGCGAATGCTTCCGCAAAAGGCTCCCGCAAACTTGAGAATTTTTTCTAAGTCTCGGCCGGGCTTCGAGAGCGCTTCCGTAGCTGTGGAAAGCTTTTGCAATTAGCTTTCGCCGTTTCGGAATGGATTGGCAAATGGATCCACTGTTTCGGAGGGATAACCTGAAAGCTTCAGCAGTTGTGGATGGCATTTGCGAACGGTTCCGAAAAGGTCTAAGTGTTTCGGCGTCTCAGAAAGTTAATGTGAAGGCTTCCGCAACTGCGGGAGGAAAAGCCAAATGGTTCTGCAAATTTCAAAGAAAATTTGTAAGTTCTTTTCGGAGTTTCGGGGAGATTTGGCGAATGGCTTCCGTCGTTTCGGGACGAAAAATCGAATGCTTCCGCAAATTTCAAAGAAAATTTCTAAGTTCTTTTTGGAGTTTCGGGGAGATTTGGCGAATGGCGCCTGTCGTTTCGGGACGAAAACTCGAATGCTTCCGCAACTTTCCCACAATAATTTCTGAATCTTTTCGGGATACTTATGCAAACGGTTCCCGCCGTTTCGGGAGGGAAAGTTAAATGGTTCCGCAGGGCTTTCTTCAATCGTTCCACGAAATTTTGAAAAGTTTCTAAGTCTTTTTTCGAGAAGTTCATGCAAAAGTATCCCACCGTTTCGAGAGACTAACCCGAGTGGCTTCCGCTGTTTCGGAGAGATAACTCGAAAACTTCCGCATCTTTGGGAAGCTTCCACGAATTCTGTCTTTTGGAAGGAAACTTGGAAAGGTTCATAGCAAGATTTTCTATTGAAAAACAAAGTTAAAAGATGGAAATGGCCTCTTAAGGCATCCTTTCTAAAAATAAAAGGAGGGGCCCCAATATGTACAAAAAATTTTGGGGGGGGATGTTGCTGCAACAACAAGACTCGGATCATAGACCTTTAATTGTAACCCTTAATTTGGAAATGCATAATGATTCCATAGACGAAATTCTCATGTCCATAAGCATCTAATCTTCAATAGAGACAAAATTTATATTTTTATAAATAACTTAAAAATTACTTGCTCCCTCTTTCAAGACTAGAAAATATTGAAGACCTGTACCACAATTTCACTGTGGTCCTCTCATCTTCCATTAACAAGTACTTCTTTGAAGTCTCAGGTAAACAGAAAAATGGAAGGACTAACCCTCAATTGATAAAGAGTGTAAAATCACATGAATTGAAATAAAGGAAGCTACAGAAGGATCCCAAAAGATTGACAAAATAAAGAGATACAAAGCCCTAATTAAAATGAAAAAGAGGCACTACACAAATAAAAGACAAGAAAGCCACTTACACATTTCTAAATTTTCTCCTAAGAAATTTTGGAGGCAGATTCTAACTAGCAAAAACAAAGAGAACAAAACGATTTCTCTAAAGGACTGGAACTCCTATCTTAAAAATCTCTACGAATCCTTGGAGGCCAAACATAACATTCCAACCCTCCTTACATTAGAAGAATGTTTCTCGTTGGATGACATAGATTTTGGTGTTAGTTTCCTTTCAAATGGAAAAGCTAAGGACATTGAAGGCTATCAAGTAGAAATTTTAAAAATTGGAGGGCCTGTCCTCATCCATTACATCCACAATCTCATTAATCTAGAGGTTAAGCAAGGTTTCCCTCACCCTTGGACATAGAATCTCATTATTCTTATTTTTAAAAGAGGTGATAAAAATAACCCCTCCAGTTATTGGACCATTATGATTATCCCTCTCTTAGCAAAGCTCTATGGTATTATTCTAGAAAAAATATCAATGTATAGCTTGAAAGTGAGGAAAAGCATGCTAAAGGTTAGGCGGGCTTCAAAGGATATCATTCAACCAAGGACCACCTCGTTACACTCAGGATTATTGCAGATAAGTGTCGTAATAATAAATCCAACCTTTTCTACTTCTTTGCGGTCTTTAGGAAATATTTCAATATGGTACCTAGAAACAATCTGTGGAAGAGGTTAGAAGAGCTAAAGGTTTCTCTCGAGTAGAGAGCTACCATGATAAGATTGTATGATACTATAATTTCCAAATTCAAGAAAATTAAGGGACAGTCAAAAGATATTAATTGTAATATTGGAGTTAAGCAATGTTCCCCCCTCTCTCTCCTACCCTTTTCGACATTTACATCAATAATCTAGACAACTTTTTAGAGGAAGCATGCTACGTTGGCATGTCCTTAGCATGAATTGTCATCATCCTTATTCTTTATGTTGTTGATATTGTTGTTATGGAAATATGTCCCTCTCACCTTGATAAGCAATTGAGAACTCTAGAGGATTTCTTCTCTAACATGGGCATGATTATTAACATTGGAAAACAAAAGTAATGATTATCAAGTCCAAGAAGGCCACTTATGATAACTTTGTATATGACAATAACAAAATGAAGGAATTTTCTTCCTATAAATATCTCAGAATTGATATTCATCACAAGCTCAACTGGAACTATAGCATTGAGAAAAGGATTAATGGAGGGTGGAAATCTTATTTTGGTCTTGAGAACAACTGTAAATCAACACACCGTGTGATGTGGTATAAAAATAAGTTCTTATTTGGACATCTGGCATGTCCTTAGCATGAATTGTCATCATCCTTATTCTTTATGTTGTTGATATTGTTGTTATGGAAATATGTCCCTCTCACCTTGATAAGCAATTGAGAACTCTAGAGGATTTCTTCTCTAACATGGGCATGATTGTTAACATTGGAAAACAAAAGTAATGATTATCAAGTCCAAGAAGGCCACTTATGATAACTTTGTATATGACAATAACAAAATGAAGGAATTTTCTTCCTATAAATATCTCAGAATTGATATTCATCACAAGCTCAACTGGAACTATAGCATTGAGAAAAGGATTAATGGAGGGTGGAAATCTTATTTTGGTCTTGAGAACAACTGTAAATCAACACACCGTGTGATGTGGTATAAAAATAAGTTCTTATTTGGACATTTCATCACTCTTGTTATCTTATATGGCTATGAAGTTTGGGGGTATATCATCTCTAGAGAATCCTAGAGAAAGATCGAGCAAATCTAGTAGCGTTTTATAATGTATAACCTTATAATTAAATGAAATACTCCTTATCCTATTATTCTTATAGAAGAAGGCCTTACCCCATAGAGAGCATAGCTATGACAAGATACTTGATGTACAAGTACAATATAAATGGCATGAGAGACTAGAGACTCCCTAAAATTGATTTAAAATCAAGTCAGGACCACCTGCGGCTCAAGAAAGGTTGGAATAAAGATAACATGGCTTGGTTAAATCATTGGGGGATAGACAAAAATTCAACTTTGCAAAAAATAAATAACATTAAAAATACTATTACATCTAAGTTTAAAGATAAATGTGGGGTGAAAAGGAGTTAGAGGTTAAAAGGAAGATAAGATACTACAAGAAGGTTATTAACCATAATCTGGAAGACCAAAAGTATCTCTCTATTTTAACTAGCTTAAAGAAAAAAACTAGCATAGCCAAAATAAGAACGAACTCTCATGAGCTTTGTAGTGAAACATGGCACTGTACCATTCCTATTAAAACATTGTGGGAGAATAGGATTTTCCATCTTTGTGAGACCAAGAGAGTTTAGGATGAAAGTCACTTTATCTTAGAGTTCCCTACGTACAATCACATTAAATTGCAATTTCCCAATATTTATTATAATACTAACCTCTCTAATATTCTATGTTGTCAAAACTATGGTGACCTCGATACACTTCTTTCTAATCTTTTTGAGCATAAGAATAATTTGTTACAACAAACAAATTAATTTCTTAAGGTCCAATAGACCAAATTTGGTCCCAGTGAATGTTGACCATCATCATCATCATCAATAAACAAAATGATTATCCAACTTAAGTTTATGACACATAGACATAATTCGTTATTAACAAGTCTATAAAAATATTTATTTTAGTTTAATAAACAAGTAAATACAAATATCTCAACTAAACAAAAATTATATTAAAAATATCAATATTGTATTAGTATAATATTATCTTATACCAAACATATTAAATGGGAAAATTATAATTTGTACAGTTATTTAAACTAAAAATAATAATAACATTTTCTTTTATAATAATTTTTAATTGTTGTTGTTGTTGTTGTTGTGGTGGTGGTGGTGGTGAACATCCAATGAGACCAACTTTGGTCTATAGAACCTTAAGAGTAAAGAAAGGAATTATTTGGTTTGCTACAAAATTTCTGTTCGGTGCTTAAAAAGCTTAGAAATAATCATTCCTAGGTCACCATAGTTATTACAAGTAAGGAGGTTAGGGAGGTATGTATTGTAGCAAAGATTATGAAACTATGATATAATATGGGTATACATAGGGAACTATAAGAGAAAGTGACTTTCATCCTCAATACTCATAGTCTCATAGATATGACAAATCCTTTCCACCGTTGGTGTTGTAAGAATTGTCCAACACCCTGCTTCACTGTGAAGCTCATGTGAGTTCGTTCTTATCTTGGCTATATTAATTTTCATCTTCGAACTAGTTAAAATAAAGAGATACTTTTGATCTTCTAGATTAGGTTTAATGACATCCTTATAATATCTTTATTTTATTTTAGCCACTATTTATTTCCCGCACCACATTTTCTCTTTAAATTTAAAAGTAATAATATTTTTAATGTTATTTATATTTTGTGTAGTGGCATTTTTGTCGAACCCCCAATGTTGTAACCAAGCCATGGAACGTTTATACCATCCTCTCTTGATCCATAGGTGGTCTCGACTAGATTTTAAAGCAATTTTAGGAAGTCTCTGATATCCCATGTTATTCATCCTGTATTTGTACATCAAGTACCTAGTCATAGTTATGGTCTTCATGGGGTAAATACCCACTTCCATTAGGTAGATAAGATATGGAATATTTCTTTTAATTTTGAGGTTATAGGTTATCAAATTCTTATAGATTTGTTCTGTCTTTCTCTAGGATTCTCTAGATATGTCGCAACCCCAAACTTCACAATTGTACAAGATAACGAGAGCGACTAGAGTTTCGAAAAGAAACTTGTTTTTATCCCACGTCACAAGGTTTGTTTATTTACAATTGTTTTCGAAACCAAAATAATATTTCCACCCTCCATTAATCCTTTTCTCAATTCTATAGTTGCAGTTGAGCTTGTGATGGATATCAATTTCGAGATATTTGTAAGAAGATACTTCCTCCAGGTTTTTATTGTCATGTACAAAATTAACATAAGTGACCTTCTTGGACTTGAAAATCATAACTTTTGTTTTTTTGGTGTTAACAGTCATACCAATATTAGAGAAGGAATCTTTGAGAATTATTAATTGCTTATCAAGATCATAGGGTCACCTTTCCATATGACCAATATCATTAGCATAAAGAAGAAAGATGAAAACTATTCCAGCTAAGGTTGTGTCAACACAACCTGATTCTTGTAAACAACCTTCTAGCTTATCAATGAATACGCCAAAAAGGTTAGGGGAGACAGGGAAACCTTGCTTGAATACAATATTTCAATTAATATCTTGCGACCACCCCTTAGTGCTCTTAAAATTGGCAATGAGAGTGTCGTACAACCTTATCATAATAGCTCTCAACTCAAAAGGAACTTTTAGCTCTTCTAATATATTCCACAAATTATTTCTAGGCACCATATAAATTTACTATTAGATTTACTAAAGTCCACAAAGTTGCAGAAGGAATTAGATTTACTATTACAACATTCCTCCACAATGATTCTAAGCATAACGAGGTTATCCATGGTCTAGTAATGTCTTCTAAATCCCGCCTGAACTTTAGCTCACTTACCTTCACTTTCAAGACATATGTTGATTTTATTTTCCAATATGATACAATATATCTTGTCTAAGAAAGGGCTAATCATAATGGTCCCATAATTAGAAGGGTTATTTTTATCACCACTTAAATAAAAATAGGAATAATGAGGCTTTGAGACCATGTATTAGGGAAACCTTGCTTGACCACTATATTCAAGAGTTTGTGGATGTGAGGGAGGACATGCCCTCCAAGTTTTACAATTTCTTCTTGGTATCCTTGAATGTCCTTAGCTTTTCCATTTGCTAGGTGCTTAACCCCAAAATCTATGTCTTTTAATGAGAAAACATCTTCCGATGTAAGGAGGGTTTGAATTTTATCTATGACATCCAAGGATTTGTAATTTTTTTTAAGATAGGAATTCCAGTCCTTCAAAGAAATCCTATTATTATCTTTAGTTTTTCTAGTGAGAATTTTCCTCCGGAATTTCTTGCGATGTACCTTAGAGATGTGTAAAAGGTTTTCCTACTTTTTATTTATATAATGCATTTTTTCTTTTTAATTAGGTTTTTGTATCTATTTATATTTTCATTTTTTAGAGACTCTTCAATAGATTCCTTGATTTCTCTTGCATTTTTATATTCTTTATCATACCAGGGGTTTTTTCTTCTATTTCTCTTTTTACCGAAGACTTTGATGGAGAACCTGTTAATGCAAGATGAGAAGACTATAGTAAAATTATGATACATTTTTTCTATCTTGTCCATACTTGATAGGGGAAATAATTCATTTTTTTAAATCATTTAGAAAAAGATCATCCTTATTTTTGTCGAAGATCAAATGCTTTTGACCATGAGGATTTTCTCCTATGGGATCGCTATTGATGACAAAATTGATGGTTACAATTAAAGGTCTATTATTTGAGTCCAGCTCGTGGTCGTTCAATATGTATAAATTTATCATTTTGTTGTATAAAGAGATATAATGATATGTTACCACTATAATCTTCAAACATGCTCAATTGCCCCCGCAAGTTGCACAAAAAATAGTTGACATTTGAGCAAAATGTTTAATTAATTAAACTTAACTAAAAATTAAATATTATTATGCATTTTACTCATAGATATTTTAATAAGAAACCATGTATTAACTAATTTGATTTTCACTATGATATAATACATTTATATAACTATTTATTTCAATTGGATTTTATTTATAATGCTATTATTTATTTATTGTATATTCATTACAAAAGACAACATTATTATTCACCTTAGCAATGTGATGGATCATTTCATGTGGTATTATTGTTTTTTTCGTTCAATATTGGTAATTCGAAGCCTATAGAATGGATCGACCTAATAGTGGTAGTGACCATTCAAGGGAAGATTTGATAGCTTGGGTAGACCCTGTTCTACTTGTGTCAAATGGTTTTTCTCCTCCAACTTCAAGCAAAAGCACCTCAAAATGTTCTTCCTCTAATTCCCACATAGATTTTGGCCACACATCTCCAATCAACCTTGCGAATATTTGAAACTCGCACACCAGGTTCATCTTAGGACCCACGAAGCACACAAAGAATCACACAAAGAATCACAAGATTTTGCCTACTTGCATAGTTATGTTTGTTACGATATTTCCCTTACTTGCATAGTTATGTTTGTTGTAGGTATAATTAGGTGGGAACTAACTCACAAACACTTCAATTTAAAAAAAAAAACCAGAATGTACATGACATTCCTTTTTTGGTTCTTTATTCATGTGTTAGAGATAGGCACACATCCTTGTTTGATGAATTATAATGTTTTGTGAAATTAATGTTTATTATGTATAAGGATATATTTAAAGTCTTAATTGATCTTTGTTATCCTTCATCAAGATATTTTTAACCTTCACAAGGCTAGATTTCACTACTACATTTGGGGTCCCAATTCAATGTTTGGACCAATATTTAATGAAAATATAAAATTTCAACATCGAACTGAAGTTAAGTGGGTGAAAATTTGAAAATATAATATACTTAATTTTCAAAACACATCACTTAAGCGACATTATGTGGAAAATGTGACTTAAGCGATGTTAGGGAACATCGCTTAACACTAGGGAACATTGCTTAAGTGGCATTCTCTAGCATGGGTTAAGTGATGTTACGTGATAGGCCTCTCCAAACCAATTTTGTCATTGTTTTAGGTATTTTCACTACTTCCGCGACATTAAAAAGTTGATCAAACCAAACAAAAGAATATATTTTTTGAAGAATTTGGGAGAAGGAGAAGTTTGGTTGTGTTTTGATATTATCCTTTCAACTAAAAGTTATGCTTTGATTAACTAGAGGATTATTATTTGAAAATTAATCATCATGTACCCTAGTCTATATTGGTTTTTTCTGCAATTATGATTGTATTCTTTGAAATATTTTCCACTTTGTTGAGCTTATTTGTTAAAGATGTTTGTGCATCATACATAATTCACCACATTTAGCTTAAAGTGAGGAGTTTCACCCATAAAGAGAGATTTACTTATCAAAAGACAATAATTATTTATACACTTCCAATATATGAAATCATTATTATTTTTAGTTTTTTAAAGAATAAATGCTTTAACACACATCAATATCCTAATCAAATCACTAAAATTTCCCACAAGGGTAACAAAATAATTTAGTATCTAGGTAGGACCTTGGGTCTAGGCATCCAAATAATGCCTCATAATTGTTTCTCATTATGAAACATAATATTTGTCTAAATAGGGAACTTTAAAAAATCCTCCATCATCAAGTGTTCAAGAATACTCGGGGAATGAGGCACCATGCAAGAGAAGGTCAAAACAAAGGTGAGGTTGTTTTTGTTTTCCTAGGGGGGATCCCACCACCTTGATTTCGAGGTGACATCTCCCCATTCCAGGGACAACCTCTTCCCTTCATTTGATGGAGGTAACCTAGTGGCCAAATTTTAGGGCATCTACCTTATAGGTGATTGTCATGGGAAGTGATGGTACCTCGACCAGATTTTGTTGGATGATAGTATTACACCTAGTTCCCCTGATTATAACTGATCCTATTGCATATTTATTATCTATCCCTGTTGGATTGATGACGATCTAGATCGATAGTTATTGGAAGGACCATTTGATTTACGTGGAAGGTTGTAGTTAGATCATTAGGAATTTTCACATGCATAGATTTGGAAGAGACGTATTTATCATCCCATTGTTAGCAGAATCATCTGACACATGCACCCACAATTGTATTGTTTTCCTTTTACACTTAACATGGTTATATAATTTGATCTTATTAAATAAATGTACTTTCATCTTGTATTGGCATGAAGCACACCCTCTCCCCCTAGTCACTCACCTTGACTTGCTTGGGGGAACCTCATGTTCCTCCCCTCTTACTCACCTAGTTGACTGAAGCCCATCCTTAATGGGAATTTACAGGGATAGCTTGGGCCTCCTATACTAGTTAACATTAGTTATGTCATACTTGGTTTATACTATTTTCTCTAATCCTTCCTTCTTTTTTCTCATTTATTCTTTTACACCTTCTTTCTTCTTGGTCACTCCCCTCTCTTTCTTTACCTCCAAACTAGTTGATATATCCCTGCATCAGCATTTCAAGTAAGGAATAATTCAAGACAGTTGCATATTGGTGTGATTAACCATTTTTATATCCCTATGAGACATGGAATCTGGTTGTTGCATCTTATAGACTACATATATGACATCACCTTACCAACCATACCTCTCAGATTTATATATTTCCCCTCTTTCCTTCATTATTACTACCTTGATATCACCACCTTTTTTATTGTCCCTTTCTTGGAATCCTCCTAGAATCATCACCATGTACCTTTTCCTTTTCGTCTAACCTTTTCCTTTTATACTGAAGAGTTGGTGTCGATATCCTATGTGAAAACACCTAAGAGTTGTGTCAAACGTCCATGGAATGACGCTTAAGAATCATCTATATGTGAAGATATGGTAAGAGTCATCTACATGATTAATTCATTTTACAACATTTATGTATGTAAACCAATCAAAACAATACCCCATGAAGGGACATTTTGCATAGAGTGGAATGTTGTTAATACCTTTTTTTAATTTTCTAATTGTGAATTTCTTTGTCTTTATTCTTATTATACTAATGAGTTGTTTAATTTTGTATTTTATTGAGATAGAGAACAATGTTAGATAACCCTATGTGATGATTTTCTAGTACATCCAAATGAAACACTGCTATACAGTCACTTCTCAATTCAGTATTCAGTGTCATGGGCAATGTGATAAAACATCTGGTCATAATCGACCCAATCTTCATCATGATATAATCAATGATGAGAAATGTTATTTCCCTTATATGAAATGAAAAGAGATAAAGAGAAGAAGAGTTTATAATTCAACAACTAGGAAACATTTCTTAGAGCATGGGCACTTGGAAGATGGAAAATAATATCATCCCTTGGTAAGATAACAAAAACATGTTTTTTTTTATTTTTCAATATTAATATTTGTCCATTTAGATACTAATTGTATTTATTTTTTCATAATTGTTACACAAACAAGACCACCAATTCTTGGAAATACACACACTACAAATCATATTAGAGATGATGAGGGAAATGAAAATGAAGTTTATACAATGGGATAAAATGACCCCAATACATTGAGAATGAAAGGATAAATAGGTTGATCCATTACACATTTGTTGCCATGGATGAGAATGCACCTATGGATCAGATCTACAAAAATATTCATGATGTACCTCTATTGATAATGCACAAAAAGCCTTATACAAAGACTCAAAGACAAGTCTTCTCTATGCACTTTTTTTTATGGTCAACTTGAAGGTAATGAATGGTATTTCAAACACACGAGTGACATAGTTGTTAATGTATGGAATATTTATCTGTATATAATTGAAATTATTTGTGATTTATTTATGATTGTACTATACATGCCCTTAATTTTGATTTTCCATTATACTTTGTATTTTCCCCTGTAGATTGTTATATGAGACTCTTCTACCATCGTCAAATACTATACCTCGCACATACAAAAAAATGTGCAACATTCTAAAAGATATAGGAATGGAGTATAACACAATTTATGCATGTCCTAATGATCATACTATATATTATGGACAACATGCATGAAAAAGCAAGTTCTCTAAACGTGGAATTAGTACATATCATACTAACCATGTAACAAATAAGGTGCCCCACAAATTTGTTCACCATATTCTGATAATTCCATGCTTCCAGTGATTTTTCAGGCACAAATACATTGCACAATTTATGGACTATCATGCACAACAAAGAAGTGAAGTTGATGTCATTTGAATGCCTGGAGATGGTTTTTCATTTAGAGACATTGAGGAAATATGGCCCATGTACATAATGAATAACCACATAATGTTATAATTTCAATGGCAACTAATGGTGTCAATCCATTTGGAGATCTCAAAACCAATTACACTATTTCTCCAGTTTTTATTATAAACAATAACCTTCCTCCCTGGATGATAATAAAAAGGGAGCATTTCATGTTTTTTAGGATATTTAGACACTTAAGAGTTAGTTAAGATATACTTCATTATGTAGACCCATTTACATCTAACAAGTTTTCTTTGTTTTTGAAGAGGTACAATATCCCAAGTATTTTTCTCCATTAAGGAATAATATTCTTCATACACAGTTTCATACCAATCTGGATTCCTCAAAGCTTCTGCAAATGTCTTTGGATCACGATTCTTTGGAACTTGAGCCAAAAGAGAAGTGGCTTGCTGGAACTGAGAACGTGTTCGGAACCAATCTCTAGGATCAACAACAAGATCAACATCTACTTCACATGTTGAATGAGCCCATCAAGGAAGTCATTATACTGGTGCAATTGGAGGAAAATAAACCACATCCCCCTTGTTCTTTCCCTTACAATCTTACATAAATGGGAGGTCCATCAAATGGATGTCAAATCCACCTTATTGCATGGGGATTTGCAGGAATAAATTTACATAGAAAAACCTCCTGGATATGTTCAAAATGACTCTATTCTTGTCTGTCACCTAATTAATAAATCCTTATATGGCCTTAAGAAGTCTCCTTGAGCCTAGTATGCCAAAACGAATAGCTTTCTCCTTGACACTAGTTTTTCTAGATGTCATTCTAACCCCAGTTTATATACCAAGAAAGTAGGAAACCATCTGATCATCCTTGTTCTTTATGTTGATGACCTTATTCTTACTGGTAGTGACCATAAAATTGTAACTCATGTGAAATCTAGTCTTATCTAAAAATTTGAAATGAACGACTTAGGACATTTGCATTATTTTCTTGGCATCCAAGTATTACAAAACAAAGAAGGAATATTTATTTCTCATTCTAAGTATGTTTGTGCCCTTCTTCGTCGCTTTCACATGGAATATTGTAAGCCAGCCTCGTCTCCCTTCTAGTATAGAGTCATTGTTACACCAAAATCTCATCATTATGAGTTATGTGTCCTTCATTTGTCATGCTTCCTAAAGCACCCTGATTCGTAAAGCACTTAGGACAAATTGATTGAAGGAAGAGTTGTGGTTATCCTTTTTCCATTTGATTTCACCTTGACGCACCTTGCACGTTGACAAAGTGCATCAGACTCTTGGTGACGTGCTCTGCACATTGACAAAGTGCGTCGCTGACACCTTTCACCTTTGAATAGAATGTGTCACTCCTCAAAGACGCATGTTTCCTATGGGAAATGTGCAGCACTGTCAGTTTAAATGGAAAAATAGAAGGTTCGAGCGCCTTCTAGAACCCATGGCTTCGTGGAGGCTTATCTCTATGAACTAGGAAAGGTGGAATTCGATCCCCTAACCTTTTTGGATAATCCCTTGACCTTCTCCCACAAATACTCAACCTATTCTATCCATTCAAACCTATATATACAAGCCCTCTCTTCATAGCTAGGGAGGATAAAGATAGAGCACCAAAACGCTGGAGAAATTCTGCTGGAGCTTATTCCCTTTCATCCATTAGGAGGAAAAAGATTGGATCTTTGAGTCCATGACCATTTGGAAGAAGTTGCAATGTCTAAGCTTGGTTGTAATCTCTCCCTATGTATTTGTTTCATTTAAATTAATACAAAATCTTTCCATAAAGTCTTGTTGTATTAAGATCTTTATAATTAGTTTCTTTGACTACTAGTTTAGACTAATCTATATTGCATATTATTGTTATTTGTATGTTTCCACTTGTATGTGCATTGTCTTGCAGCTGAATATCAAGAGATACACTGAGCAAGGAAGGACCACTACAATCACAAGGTAAACCATTATTTCATACCTCTTGAAATTTGTTTAATATAGGAAATATTTCTGCATTCTATATCGTTTTTCTTCTAGATCTGAACTATTCTGACTAGGGAGATCGGTTAGTGTCCGCACTAATGGATTGTCCATAAACAGTCATACTTTATTCCACTTGCACTTCACCCAAAGTAGATGCCACCATGTATCATTAGCTTGTTGGTAGTCTCTTATACTTGACCAATACCCATCCTAATATTTCCTTTGTTATTGCTCTTGTTTCCCGCTATATACAAACACCACATGAAATCCATTGGAAAGCAACAAAAAGGACACTTTGATATATTTGGGGTACAATTGAGTTTGGGATTCATTACAGTTTAGGGGGGACTCCTTTGTTGGTTGGTTTTACTGATTTATATTAGGTCGACGAACTTGATGATTGGAATTCTACTATAGAATATGTTTTCTGGTCTTGGTTCTGGACCCATCCCTTGGTCTTATAATAAATAACAAGCTCGCGCTCTTTCTTTAGTAGAAGTAGAGTATCAAGTTGTAGTTAATGCTAGAAAGGAAGCTTTATGGATTTGTTAGATCCTTTCATAGTTTGGATTTGAGTAGGAACATATGAATACCCTTTGGTGTGACAATGTAATGTCCCCAATTTGAATTTTTTCCCAATTTGGCCAATATTCAAACCTTGGACTTGTGATAATCTGCAAGGAGATCTCACAGCTAGAAAAAATCTCACTAATATCACTCAAGAATTGCAGAGAAGAAACAAGAATAGACTGAATCAATAATCACTCATGAACATAGAAAATGGAGAATAGCAGTATAATCATACATCAGCTATGAGTTGGAACTATGAATAACTAAATACAATACAATAACTGTCAAGTGAAATCGAATAATCCAAATGTCATTCGAATCATCCTCAGTGTGTATCTTGGATAGCATTGGAAGCATCATCCAATTAGTGGTAGTAGTCACAAATAGTCAAAATTCAGTCAAATGAGTCTAACTGAGTCTAACTTAGCCATGTGAGCAGAAATCAGGGGATGGAGACTCCAAGGAGGGCACATGAGGCTGTCAGAAGGTCAAGTGGCACTCCAAAATAGACAACTGGGAGCTACAGGCAGTTAAACTGAGCAATAAATGCAAGAATTGGTCAATCAATGCTCTAACTGAATATTAAACTCATGGTAGGTGAGATAAGGCGCATATGTCATCCAGGTGAGGAAAAAAAGGTGCGTCGGGTAGGCAGGAGGGCTACTAAGGGTTGAAGGCGGGCTCTAGGGGACTCAAAATAGGCTCTAGGTGCTAGGGAGACCACCATATTGATGATTGGATGCATGTATGATGACTGGATGCATGCAAATATAAAAAATTACGGTGAGAATATTCCCACACCCCTCCTCAAGATATACTATGAGGTGATAACAAAAAAACTAATGTTAGGGCCCTGGTGACTGAGACCAAAGATCACTCCGTACAACAATTTAAATAATAAGTTAGGAAAGAGAGAAAACCTAGTGGGAAGAAGTAACTACCTCGAAATAGACTAAAGGATGCTAATGTAGCATGGCATCACTCACCCCAAGAGGAGGCAAGTGACCCTCTTTACCGAATAATGATCAATCTGCAAGAAATGGATCAGTAATGTGAGAAGGATAAAACCTTCCATTTAGAAAATCAGATTTGGTTCTCCTTTGATCAAGTGGATCTCCAACAAGATCTTCGACAGATCTAAGAGTAGTGGTTTCCCATATCGGAAGAGGAGGTTCATCAGTTGAGAGATCATCAGGTTCTTGTGGAGACGGATCTCCCATTCACTCATCTTCACTGTTAGGTGCTAGATCTTCAGGTTCTTTCCCTTTACCATTCTCTCTTATCATCTCAGTGGTTGCAAGAGATGAATCCAATTTTTTTTATCAGTCCCATGTGCACTAGCTTCTCCTCCTCAAGTGTGAGGGATTGGATGAAGTCTTCAAGCGAAGGGAACTTCCATTTTGGAATGGACAACTTTGCTTACTGGAAGGTCGAAAAAAACACTGAATAATCATGGCCTAGCTTCGACAGTATGGAAAGGATGAGTTCTTTTTCTTCCTTCTCAATCCCATACCTCTTCAATTGTGAAATCAAGTTCTTGAATTTGTTGAGAAACTCAGTGATAGTTTCAAAACTGCTTGGGCTCATGGAGATGAGCTCATTTTCTAACTTATGACCCTTCAAGCCATCCTTCTGGGCAATAAGAGATTTGAGCTTGTCCCAAACCTCCTTTGGAGTCTTAAGATCAATAACATGAAAGTGTAGTTCTTCAGAAATGCTAAGTAGTAGCAGTCCTACTGCTTCATCAAGCTTGTATATGTACTTGGATTTCTCTATTGCACCAGTGGGCTCAACTACAGAGCCATTCACCACTCTAGAAAGGCTCTTCAACTTCAAGAAGATGTCCATATTTTCCTTCCATTCAAATTAGTTGAATGAATTCAACTTGAGCTCCATGATACTGAAGAATTCGAAGTTGAAGAGGGGATAGTCCTACAAAACAAATGAGAATTATGAAATGGAGATCTTCTGCAATTCAAATTGAACACTGCCTTAGGAAACTAAGCACATGTGACTGGGTCCTTCACACTTGGCTAGACCTCACTGGATTGCTCCAGTGAATTTAAGGAAATAGCACTAGGATTTGTTGTGGAAACCCATAGGCTTCTGGTTCTCAATGAGAGACAACTGCTCAAAGAATTGTTGCAACTGCTGCAATTCAAATAGCTGCTTCCAACTCTAATACCATGTGATAATCTGCAGGGAGATCTCACAGCTAGAACAAATCTCACTAATCTCACTCAAGAATTGTAGAGAAGAAAGAAGAATAGATTGAATCAATAATCACTCATGAACACAGAAAATGGAGAATAGCAGTATAATAATACATCAGTTGTGAGCTGGCACTGTGAATAAATGAATGTAATACAATAAATGTCAAGTGAAATTGAATAAGCCAAAGGTCATTCGAATCATCCTCAATGTGTAGCTTGGATAACATTGGATACATCATCAAATCAGTGTTAGTAGTAAAAAATAGTAAAAAGTATACCAAATGAGTCTAACTGAATCTAACTAAGCCATGTGAGCACAAATCAGGGGATGGACACTCCAAGGAGGGTGCATGAGTCTGTCAGAAGGTAAAGTGGAACTCCAAAATAGACAACTGGGAGCTACAGGAAGTTAAAATGAGCAATAAATGCAAGAACTGGTCAATCAATTCTCTAACTGACTGTTAAACTCATGGTAGGTGAGATAAGGTGCATATGTCACCCAGATGAGGAAAACAAGACGCATCAGGTAGCTAGGAGGACTCATGAGGGATGAAGATAGGATCTAGGGGGCTAAAAATAGGCTCCAGATGCTGGGGATACCACCATACTGATGACTAGATGCATGCATGATGACTGGATGCATGCATGCAAATATAAAAATTTATGGTGAGAATATTCCAACAGGACTAGTGGGGCTCCAAACTGTCCCCAAATCATCCCAAATTGTTTCGAATTATGTCCAAAGTGGATTGAGGTGTATTTGAACACACTAAAGAATATATTATATGCTTGGACAGTTTCTAAATACTTCAAAAACTTTCATTTACAAGTAGATAATGAAAGGAAGAATTACTAGGAAAATTGATGTTGAAACCCCCAAGGGTAGATGGCTCCAAAAGACTCGTAATGATTTTGAATTGGGACTGAGAGTGTTTGAAAGGTATTGACACATAAAAATTAATATTATGTATAATTGGACACTCTCAAAAGTCTTATGCAACATCCATTTAAGTTCAGGAAAAAATAGGGAAATTTACTAGTAATTTAGAGGTTCAAACCCCAAGGGTAGATGACATAAATGGATTCCCAAATGCAGTACAAACCTCCAAAATTTCAGAGCAGAGACATGGAATAGTTATAGTACTTCAATGGTAACCCAAATGCATCATTAATTAGCTTCTAAAGGCTGTTGCAATTCCCATAAATCATAGGTTTGTAGACATGCTTTCACATAGGGGGGAATGATAGAAAAACTCCACAACTTGCTATGAATTTTGGGATAAGTGTTCCAATGACTTGTATAATTTTTATTAAAATTATTAATTACATTAATTTCTCTCCATACAACAATAAAATCACAGATATTGACTAATACAAATCAAAACCAAACAACTTCAAGCTCTCTCAACAAGATATATGGGAAAATGGCTTGAATCTCTTCCTTAAATGTAAATATCACTTGAAATACATGATGTTTCGAGATTTGGATCTCATTATATTATTATTATAGATATATATATCAGAAAAAATTTCCATGAAGTCTAAATAGCAATCCTTCACTAACTATGTGCAACAACAAGTGCGCTACACCATTCATACATAGTTTGGCATTTTTACATGGTTTTACTTGGATATTCGACCTGGGTTTCATATGAGAATCAAATAAAGATTCCATACATAGTATTACAAATAAATGGGTCCCCAATAGCTCCCCCAAAGAGATCATTATCTCACTAAGTGCGCTCTTCCTCCAAGAGCCAAAATATGAAGATCAATGTGAGAGAGATGTGGGAGCAAGTTCAATAAGAGAATATCACGAGCATCCCTATAGCTTCAACCTGAAACAAATGTCTCCATTGTAGCTCTAAATGAAAGCTATTAATTGCCTCTCTAATTTCCAATTAGGATGGGAATCTTTCACCCTCGAAATTGGTACTAAGGAAAGTAGAGTAAACACTCCACTAGCATGGAAAAGTTATGCTCTCCAATTTGAAAATCGAGAAATGATCAAAATATTCTTTCATTCTTTGTTCTTGTATTTTATAAACTTCCAAATTCCTCCTTAGCTTGAATTCCATCCAAGAGTATCATGCCAACTCATGTTGGGAAGAGATTCCAATGTGTGTCACTTGTCCAACAATTCCTAGTCTCCATCTTCCCTCAATTCGAATGGGGAAGATTCTTGGCTTCCATAAATCCCTTGTGCGCCCTCTTGGAGGATACTTTTAGGTCTGGCATGTCATATATGTCATATGTCAGCAATCAGGTCTGAACTTTGTCATAGGTGTCATAGAATCTTCATCATTGTTGTCATAGGAGTTAGAGAATCGAGCTCCAAGTGTCACAATTCTTCTAAGATGCCTCTTCCTCTTCCATGGGAGTTATTATTCCACTCCAATTCGACCTTACATGATTCATTCCATGAATAATACCTCTTAAACTCCCCCAAGTATGTTACCCTTCATCTTGAAGTCGAATTGGTGAGAGAATCATGCCAAGTGTAGTGGAGAATCTTGCCACATGTGGGTCCCACAACCTCTTATGTTCCCTCATGATCCAATTCCACCTTATTTTCTTTGTATTATTATTTAATTGACCCATTTAATGTGAATTTTTAGATCTAAGGTCATTTTGGGTCTTGTAGCTCCTTTAGTCCAATTTTAATGCTTCCACCCCCAACCTAGGGAACTAGTAATTTTCCTCCATGATAGTTCATTTGGATGGGAATATTACAACTTTGAATTGGGAATTTTCTCTTAATGTGATCCACCTTGTCCATTTGGATCTAATTTTACATTATTACTAACTTAGACATCATTCTTGGCAATTATTTGACACTTAGCACCAATTTGACAAACTATCATGAGTATGGCCAAGTGGCTTAGGGCATTGTGACCCAATGCAAAATTTTGAGACATGCAAAATCCTCCCCTCCCAATATTGCTTGTCCTCAAGCAATTTAAAACATGGAGGTTGAAGAACCTGCTTTCTTTCCAAAACTTTGCTTCCAAAGCTTTCTTTCCAAAACTTTGAGTAGTGGCACTCATGTACTACAATTGTGTGTTTCCAAAAGCAAGGAGATGTGGGTTTTCTTTTTCATATTGATATCCCCTGTAATATCACCACAAAACACCAAAACATTAATTAAATCCATCAATTTTTTTTTGCACAATCACTCTTTACCTCTTTCATATTTGGAAACCCTTTCTGATACCACTGTATAATTCTTTGAAGTTGCCCAACTTTGAGTCTTCAAGATGCCATGAAAATTTTAGAGAGGAACTATAATGCTCATTGTTGCACTGCTCTGATTAAAATCACCTTATTAAGTGGGGACTCAATCTTCCATACTACTCGTTCCCCAAAAAATTTGAAACCTTTGAAACTAAAAATTATCCCAGGGTCCCATTGCTTGTATTGCACTCCAACAATTAGGAGTGCTCTCCAACCCATACCATCATGCAAGAGAATTCCTCGATCCCAGTTCCTTGTATTCATTCTTCCAATCATCATAAGTACACAATATATATCATCAAATTACATAACAACATAATAAAAATGTACATCAAGGAGGTGCCTCATCAAAGAATCATGAAAGTGCTTATACCTCCAAGCAAGTAGACCACCATTTTCCAAGTGCATACAAGCATCAAGTGAGTAATCAAATCTACTCCAATGACATATGTGAGGATCCCATGTCCTATAATTCTTCTACAAAAGGATGTAAGATACATCAAACTAGTCAACCATATATTCTTTCATCCAAGAAGTAAATGAAGAATATCCACTAAAATCTGAACCAATTAGGGAGCAAAGAAAACAATGAGCCTTCAAGGGGATCACAGAAGTACCATTTGTGCATCCATGGATATGTGTATCATGAAGAAATAATAAATGATGTTGTTTCCAATAGAAATGTGCTCCAATCATATATATCTTCACCCAAGTATTGGATGAAGTTCCTCCAACATCAATTCAATTAAGCAAGGAGCAAGGAAAATCATGAGTCTTCAAGTGACTCAAGTGAACATCATAAGGGCATCCATGAAGATATGTATCATCATAAGGTAAAAAAGTATGCTACTGCAAATGTAAATAATAATGTGCTCTAGTCATGTCGTCCTCAAAAAGAGAGATAGGAGTTTCATACTCCTCATGTGGCACCATCAAAAAGAAACTTTTCACCCATACTTCATTAGGATGAATTCTGCAAAATATGGAAGTGTAAAGATGTAAGAGAATGATCATAAAATGCAAGAGTGTCATCATGTGAAGGCTCCATAAGGGTAGGATCATGTACCTCCCTCAAAAGTGAAAACCTTTCCTTGTAGGTTGGTTCCAAGATATTGGAATCAAATACTTCTTCAAAAATTGTGTAACCATTTCCAAGAGGAAACTCAAGTTCATCTTCCACCACAACAAGTTCTTGGTTCTCATCAAGATCAACTTCAAACACATCAATAACCTGCAAGTTTACATGTTTCTCATGATCCATCATGTCATCAGAATCCTCCAAGCAATGTACCATTTGACAATCTCAAACATAGGATGAAGAACAAATATCTTGCAACCTATCAAGAAGTTGTTCGTTTTTCATTTTGAGCTTATGAATATCTTCATTATTATTCAAGCATGCTCCATGTAACCATTCATTAAGCTCAACCAAATTGTTTCTATCAAAAATCAAGGACATGAAATTACGTTCAATGTTGCACATTTTTCATTGAATCTTCTCCATGTCTTCAAGGAAGGATGAATCCATCAATGAAGAAACTCTCCAACAAGAATTTGGAACCAATGCTTGAGTGTCATGGATTATGATAATGGTCTCTTGGATCTTCTTCTAATTTATATTTAATGACCCTTCAAGAAAATGAATCTCTTGCAAAGGAAATTCCTCATCTTCTTCCTTCTTACTTGGACCAACTTCATGAAGCTCAAGTGGTGATGGGGAAGTTGATCTTGGTTCTTCTTCAAATGCTACAAGGCATTCATTTTCATTCTTAATGGAATTTTAGCTTGCAGCAACACTTTCAAAAGTGATCTTTGTGTCACCAACATAGAGGTGTGAGCACCCATCAGTAGGTACTCCTTCATAGTTCAAGCATCCATCAGTAGATTCTCTTTGATTCATCTCCAAGGTAGAATATGTCTCGAAATGATATTCAATATTTTCAATAGATTCTTCTTCATGCTCATGTGATGTCACTTCATATTTTTCAGAGTCACTTGGGAGTGAATTTCTATCCTCTTCATGTACTGCTTCTTCTACTTCACCTATTTAAGAACTAGGTGGCTCAGGGGTCTCCTCCTTTTTACTCAAACATATGTGATTTTCTCTCCAAGGTATTTTGCAAGAAGGTCATATACCTTTCTTCACTAACTCCACATATTCATTTTTGGGCCTATTTTCAACACCCAATCAACAAAGTATTCAAAAGGAATGTTTTTTTGTGTACCTCCCTTATACAGATCAAGATATCACTGATATCGTTGGGTCAAGGTTTTACATGTTGCTCTCAATCTTTGTAATTCATTCATGGAATTATCCTTTGGTAGTTTGACACACTTATCTTCATAATATTCAAGGTCATAAGAATAACCCTCATTCCTTATGAAATTGCAATAATTTTTGCATGATGGCACCTCTTCCTCAAACCATTCACATTCTGCTTCATATTGCTCACAATCATATTCATATTGCTCATACGAATTGTACTCATAGGAGTCATAATAATAGTAAGACATGGCCTAAAATAATTCCTCAATGTATGATATTAATTCATAGGTGCAAGGACCATGCTCTGATACCACTGTAATGTCCCCAATTTGAAATGTTTCCCAATTTGGCCAATTTTCAAACCTTGGACTAGTGAAGCTCCAAAATGTCCCCAAATTATCTGAAATGGTTTCGAATGATTTCCAAAGTGGATTGAGGTGTATTTTTACACAATAAATAAGATATTAGATGCTTGGAAACTTTATAAATACTTCAGCAACTTGCATTTGCAATTAGTGAATGAAAGGAGGAATTACTAGGAAAATCGATGTTGAAACCCCCAAGGGTAGATGGCTCCAAAAGACTCCTATGGATTTAGGATTGGGATTGAGAGTGTTTTAGAGGTATTGATACATAAAAATGAATCTTATTTATGCTTGGACACTCTCAAGATACTTTTTCAACATTCATTTAAGTTCAGGAGAAAAAGGGAAATTTACTAGTAATTTCGAGGTTCAAACCCCCAAGGGTAGATGACATAAATGGCTTCCCAAATGCAGTACAAACCTACCAAATTTCATAAAATAGACATGGAATAGTTATAGGACTTAAATTTTCACCCAAATTCATCATTAATCAGTTCCTAAATGCTGCTTCAACTCCCATAAATCAGAGGTTTGTAGGGCAAGCTTTCACATAGGGGGAAATGATAGAAAAACTCCACAACTTGCTATGAATTTTGGGATAATTGTTCCAATGAATTGTATAATGTTTATGAAACTTATTCGGTACATTATTTTCTCTCCATACATTAATAAAATCATAGATATTGACAAATACAAATCGAAACCAAACAACTTCAAGCTCCCTCAACAAGATATATGGGAAAATAGCTCGAATCTCTTCCTTAAATGTAAATATCACTTGAAATACATGATGTTTAGAGATATGGATCCCATTTTATTATTATTACAGATATATGTGTCATCCAACATGTCCATTGAGTCTAAATAGAAGTCCTTCACTAACTATGTGCGACAACAAGTGCGCTATACAAAATCTATGGGGGGGGAATGGCACCATTCATCCATAGTTTGGCATTTTTACATGGTTTTAATTGGATATTAGACCTGAGGTTCATATGAGAGTTAAATAAATATTTCATACATCATATTACAAATAAATGGGGCCCCAAGAGCTCCCCCAAAGAGATCAGCATCTCACCAAGTGCTCCCTTCCTCCAAGAGCCAAAATATGTAGAGAAATGTGAGAGAGATGTGGGAGAAAGTTGTAAAATTAGTCACAGCAGATCTAATGAACAAGTAAATCAATCACAACAGATGAACATAGAAAATATGGTGCAAAACTGTGCAAAACATGCAGCAGTGCTCTCTATCCCAGAAAGGGTGAATGAATTACAATACAAACTGTCACAATGAACAGAGCAATTCAAATTGCCTAAGGAGGTCATTCGAATCACTGAATGGAGTAGCTTGACTCTATCTAGGAGTCCTCATCAATCATCGGTGTTGCTCATCAATCACAACAAACAGTCATCCAGGTGTCAAGCTGAGTCTAACTGATCAAAATAAATGTAACTGAAGTGTGTAGCACTGATATAGGATCTGGAGGCTCAGTGGGGGCGCATGGGAGGCTAACTGGAGTCAGAGCAAGTCACCTAATCGAACTGGAGGTCAATCGGAGGTGAAACAGTCAGTCAGGAGTGAAATCGGAGTGAAATCAATCAAAATCGGAGCTAACTGAATGTAACTGGAGTGAATCTGCAGTGGTAGGTGAACAAGTGCGCCCTTCTCTGTCAGTAGGTGAGAAGAGGGCGCCTTTCAGCTTAGGAGGGCTAAAACTCTGTGGAAAGTGGCTCCCGGGTGCTAGAAGAAGGTGGATAAGGTGCTGGAGGCATCAAACTGGTGACTAGACTGCATATCCTGAAATAGATCATGCAAGATCCTGAAGTAGATATGTATCCCGAAATAGATGATCCTGAAAATAGATATGTATCCCGAAATAGATCAGCAATAGAAAGAAATGGATCAGCAATAGAAAGAGCCATACCTGCCCTTTGAAAGTCTCCTCTTGTTCGTCTCGGATCAGCAGGATTTCCAAGACTAGAACCAGCAGATTGTAGAGTATTTTGGGCCCACTTTGGTAACTGAGGGGGATCTGAATGGTCGGATTCCGAACCTGATATGTCATGATCATCATATGCTGCTACAATATCAGAAATATCAGAACTCATACCTTCATTATCGCTGCTCGAATCTTCTTCTGGTGAAGGCGGTGAATCGGCAGTTTTCTCCTCAACTAGTTGCAATTCTTGAAGCGGTTCTTCAAACTGCACACTGCGCTCTATGAATATCTTTTTAGATCTGATATCCATGAGTTTATATGCTTTTGATTCTTCCCCATATCCTATCAATATGCACTCGATAATTTGTGGATCCAAAGCTCGTCTCTTCTCAGAAGGAATTCTAGCCCATGCAGTAGAGCCAAAAACTCTCAAATTTGACACATCCGGTTTGTGACCAAAGAATGCTTCGAAAGGAGTCATACCTTTCACGGATGAATGTGGAACTCGGTTCTGTATATATGCAGCAACATTGATTTCTTCATCCCAAAGATTTGCAGCCAAACCTTTAGATTCAATCATGCATGTAGCCATCTCTTTCAGTGACCGGTTTTTCCTTTCCGCTACACCGTTCTGCTGGGGTGTGTAGGGAACTGTATGTTGGATCTTGATTCCGCTTTGGGCACAAAGTTGCAGCAACTCGGACTTGATATATTCCCCACCATTATCAGATCTAAGAGCTTTGATCTTGCTCTCAGTGGTGGTCTCAACAGAAGCCTTAAAATCCTTGAATTTTCCAAGCACTTCTGACTTGTTTTTGAGAAAGAATACCCATGTAAAGCGAGAATAATCATCAATAAATGTCAAAACATACCTTGAACCATTTAATGACATATGGGGCAGCGGACCGCTGATATCAGAGTGGATCAATCCCAAAATAGTAGAGGCTCTGCTAGCCTTGCCGCGGTCGAATCTGTGCTTGGGGTGCTTCCCAATAATGCAACCGGAGCATATTCCCTTCGAGGAACGGAGTTGTGGAAGCCCATCAACCATGGATTTATTTGATAGCAGCAGCAAATACTTATAATTTAGATGTCCAAATCTTTCATGCCAAAGCCTACTAACCTCATTACCATGTGTGCGAAGAGCAGTGGGCTTTGCAAGCGGAATAAAGTGCGAAAACTCATAACATTTTGCAGTGTGGTTTGCCTTTCCAACCGCAACTAGTCTTCCACTTTTGATATCAGAAATTTCAACTGTATTAGGGCTGAATGTGACTTTCTTTGGATCACCAGTATGTGTCATTTGATACACAGAAAGGAGATTCGAAGCTAAGGAAGGCACATAGAGAACATTCTGAAAGCATCCATGATCTACATGAATCGTACCTTTGCCCTTTGAAGAAATTTTTGAGTCATCTCCCAAATGGATGGGGATGGAGCTGTTTGGATCGAATGAGGAAAAAGAATCAATATTTACAGCCATATGATTTGATGCACCCGAATCTATCAAGAGAGTGGGCTTCGAAACCGTTGCCATGAGTGCTTGTCCTCTTTCATGATCGTCATTCCGATCCTTCTTCCTTGCACCGTCAGGAAGGGTTATGTTGTTCTTTTCCAAAAGGAGGGCCATTTGATCTATAGTCTTCTTCATACATGAACTTTCGGGATGAAAGCCACGGTTACAATAAGTACATTTAGATTTTTGGTTACCTTCTTTGCCCTTTTGCTTGGATTTCGAACTGGATGGTGCATCCGTTTGCTTGCCTTTGTCTTTTTGCTTGTGAGGCTCGAATTTGGGCTTCTCCTTCTTTAGCTTTCCTTTACCATTCGAGATCTTGGGTCCTTGAACAAATAGGGCTGAATCTTTGGAGCTTATGGACCCCATTTGAATCAGCTTGTCATGCTCTTTCGTAACGGACTCAATGAAGGCATTCAAGGTAGGCATCTTCCAATTCGGGGTAGTTAGCCGACCGGAATTGAAAGTGGAGACAAATACCGAATAATCTTTCCCAAGCTTGCTTAGAATGGAGAGGATCAACTGTTTATCCTCTTTGATAACACCACTGTTCTTCAATTGCAAGTTCAAGTTCTTGAATTTTGTGAAGAATTCATTGATGCTCTCGAAATTCTCAGGATTAAGGCCAATCAATTCATTCTCTAATTGAAAAGCCCTAAGCTCATCCTGCTTGCCGAATAGTGTCTCAAGTTGCTCCCATATGGCCTTTGGAGTCTTCAATCCGCTGAGATGGAAGTGAAGATCTTTGGAGATGGAGAGACAAAGAAGACCGTAAGCTTCATCAAGCTTATTGTAGTGTTTGGTTCTTTCTGCCACATTGTTTGGCTCCAATTCAAGACCAAGAGTGACTCGGTAGTATCCTTTTGAACGTAATATGATCTCCATATCATCTTTCCAATCAAAATAATTGAATGGGGTGAGGATAGGCTTTGAAGAAGAGTATTCCATTGCTAGGAGCGAGTCAAATGATGAAGAAGAAGCTTGCATGCAGACTATAGCGAATCGAAATGCTGTAGGGAAGCTTGCATGCAGAATGTAGCGAGTGCACTTGGAGGAGATAATTAACCTGCAAATCACATAAGAACAAACACAATAAGGTCGAACAATCCACCCTTTGAGAGTTGCATCACACCTGGGATTGGATTTCAAGCAATGTTGAATGGGTCCAATGTATCAAATCCAGGAATTATGTGGTAACTCAAGCTTCTGGAGTGGTATTGGAATAATTTTCAAGCTTTGCATGCACAGGAGCGAATGCCCTTGAGATATCTCATGCCAAACTTATTGCAATTTTTAGCAATTCAGTCAAATCTTCTTGTATAAACACCTGTAGAAAGGAGATCTTGTCCCTGCAATGGCTCTGATACCATGTAAAATTAGTCACAGCAGATCTAATGAACAAGTAAATCAATCACAACAGATGAACATAGAAAATATGGTGCAAAACTGTGCAAAACATGCAGCAGTGCTCTCTATCCCAGAAAGGGTGAATGAATTACAATACAAACTGTCACAATGAACAGAGCAATTCGAATTGCCTAAGGAGGTCATTCGAATCACTGAATGGAGTAGCTTGACTCTATCTAGGAGTCCTCATCAATCATCGGTGTTGCTCATCAATCACAACAAACAGTCATCCAGGTGTCAAGCTGAGTCTAACTGATCAAAATAAATGTAACTGAAGTGTGTAGCACTGATATAGGATCTAGAGGCTCAGTGGGGGCGCATGGGAGGCTAACTGGAGTCAGAGCAAGTCACCTAATCGAACTGGAGGTCAATCGGAGGTGAAACAGTCAGTCAGGAGTGAAATCGGAGTGAAATCAATCAGAATCGGAGCTAACTGAATGTAACTGGAGTGAATCTGCAGTGGTAGGTGAACAAGTGCGCCCTTCTCTGTCAGTAGGTGAGAAGAGGGCGCCTTTCAGCTTAGGAGGGCTAAAACTCTGTGGAAAGTGGCTCCCGGGTGCTAGAAGAAGGTGGATAAGGTGCTGGAGGCATCAAACTGGTGACTGGACTGCATATCCTGAAATAGATCATGCAAGATCCTGAAGTAGATATGTATCCCGAAATAGATGATCCTGAAAATAGATATGTATCCCGAAATAGATGATGGATATCCGAACACAAGTTGAATAAGAGAAGTTCATGAGAATCCATTTAGATTAAACCTACAACAAATGAATCAATTCTAGCTCCAAATGAAAGGTCTAAATGGCCTCTGCAATTTCCAATTAGGATGGGAATCTTTCACCCTTGAAATTGGTACTAAGGAAAGTAGAGTAAACACTCCACTAGCATGGACAAGCTATGCTCTCCAATTTACAAAATGATAAATGATCAAAATATGCTTTAATTCTTTGTTCTTGTATTTTATAAACTTCCAAATGCCTCCTTAGCTCGAATTCCATCCAAGAGACTCATGCCAACTCAAGTTGGGAAGAGATTCCAATGTGTGCTACTTGTCCAACAATTCCTAATCTCCATCTTCCCTCAATTCGAATGGGGAAGATTATTGGATTCTATAATGCCCTTGTGTGCCCCCTTGGAGGCTACTTTTAGTCCTAACATGTCATATATTTCATATGTCATCAATCAGGTCTAAAATTTTTCATAGGTGTCATAGAATCTTCATCATTGTTGTCATAGGAGTTAGGGAATCTAGCTCCAAGTGTCACAATTCTTCTAAGATGCCTCTTCCTCTTCCATGGGAGTTATTATTCCACTCCAATTCGACCTTACATGACTCATGCCATGAATAATAGCTCTTAAACTCCCCCAAGTATGTTACCCTTCAACTTGAACTCAAATTGGTGAGAGAATCATGCGAAGTGTAGTGGGAAATCTTGCCACATGTGGGTCCCACAACCTGTTATGTGCCCTCATGATCCAATGGCACCTTATTTTCTTTGTATGATTATTTAATTGACCCATTTAATGTGAATTTGTAAGTCTAAGGTCATTTTGGGTCTTGTAGCTCATTTACTCCAAATTTTAATGCTTCCACCCCAACCTAGGGAACTAGTAATTTTCCTCCATGATAGTTCATTTGGATGGGAATATTACAACTTTGAATTGGTAATTTTCTCTTAGTGTGACCCACCTTGTCCATTTGGATATAATTTTACATTATTACTAACTTAGACATAATTCTTGGCAATTATTTGACACTTAGCACCAATTTGACAAACTATCATGAGTATGGCCAAGTGGCTTAGGCCATTGTGACCCAATGCAAAATTTTGGGACATGACAGACAATCAAAGTGCCATCAAGCTCACCAAACATCCAATTCAACATTAGCATAGAAAACACATTGAGATAGATATGCACTTCATCAGAAGTCTTTTTCATGATCGTGTTCTTGAAGTGATCTTTTTCCCTATAGATGATCAAGTTGTAGACATTTTCACAAAGCCTCTTACAGAAGCGATTTTTTCTAAACTTAGATCTATGTTAGGATTTCAGGAGTTTGTCATTAAGGCGGGATAGGCTCTAATTTCTCATTCCTTCTCTTATAGTGTCACTTTTGTAAATCCTCCAATCCTATCCCAAGTTGTTCTTAAGGGGGGCTATTAGGATATTTAGACACTTAGGAGTTAGTTAAGATCAAATTGTCATAATATATATGTTAGGTAAAGTGTGTTTCTTTAGTATGCATTAGTGTGCATTTGTATATATGTAATCTGATGGTCACAATATGTTCTTAACATAGAGTGATCCGATGATTAAACTTCTATTCGATCTTAATGGAAATTGATCTATTTCTTAACATATGATTGGTACATGATCTCTATTTAAAGAGCATGGAGGGTCATTTGCTAGTTTATTGATAATGAGAAGCTCATTTGTAATATTCTTTTCTTTGCATAATAATATTTCCTCAAGTATCTATTTGGCTGGGCCCATGGATTGTTTCCCTCCTGAGGGTTTAAACCATGTAAGAACATCAGTGTGTTGATCTGTGATTTGTTTGTGTGAGTGGTTGATCAAGGTGTTTGATCTTTTGGAAGTATCTTGTGATAGTTGAACAATGTTGGCATTAATTATTCTAGGTCATTATTTTTAATACCATTAACAAGATATAAGCATTCCATATTTTTACATTTTTGCATGTACAAGAGATAATTATATATATTTTTAACACTTAAATATTGGATGCATGCGAAATTTAGGCTAACCTTGCAGAAAGGCATCATCAACATCCATAAAGAAACTCACCAAAGACATCTCATCATATAAAACAATTCTAAGCCTTAGAATGCTAAAAATAGTCTAAAGGGATAGTAGTGTGAGTATAAGCATTGGCAAATCATGTTATATTACAGTGCAATTTATCTGTACAGTCATCTGCGTGACCGCATGCACGTTTTCCTTCAAAACCAATGCGACTGGAAAAATCGTCGGACCACAAAATCATGCAATGCATTAAAGGCTCGAAATATCTCCCTTGGTTCCAAAATTTGAATTGGGACAATCTCAAATGGTTGAGAGAATTGAATAGCCCCTCTCATGTACTTAGGAACCAACTCAAAGAGCAAGAGAGTTCACATTTGGATCTTGTTGTTTCTTGGCCACCCATTGGCATATAAAAGGAATCCATGGGCATGCATTCTAGAGGAATAAATCAGAGCAAAGTTATGTTGTTGGAATCACATTGAGAGATTATATTTCAATCTCATTCCCCGACCTTCATATTAGCATATAAAAATCTCCCTTGCTCTCTTCCCCTAAGAGGAAAGAGTTTCTCCATTTTTCTCTCCTAGTTATCTTGCAATTCTATGGACAAAAAGGACCTCCCTAAGGGAGATTGTTGGCTTCCCTTGAAGCTTGGACCTCATAGGTGACACTATTGTATTTATTTGGAACATTGGGAAATACAAATTTGGTTTGGCATACTCTTGTTCAAGTTTGTTTGATTTATCCCTCACCCATTTATTTTTTCAGTTTTTTTATTTTTTATTTTGGTTATTAATCAATAGTTTGCTTGGACATTTGGGGTTTAGTTCTTTTAATTCTCAAACATAAAACTGGATCCTTGATGCAATCTCAAGGAGACTCTCAATGTGGGAAGGATGTCCACCCATGTGGTTATTTTTCCCACAACAATGTTTATGGTGACTCCACTCTTTTTTTGTTCATTTTATCTTAAATTGGTCGTCTTTTGCTAGATAGCTAATTTATGGTGTTGTGCAGGTGCAGGTGAAAGAGGTCCATCCTATCAACAACCAATATCTGGAATCCCTTTGCTAGGAGAAAATTTTTAATTAGTAACACGGATATCGACATCCTGTGCATGCTACATAGTCCTGCTCTTGAAGAAATATATGTGCTACTCGTGCAAATTAACTGTATTGTAATCTGTGTGATATGGCACCACATCTTTCCTTCATTGTACTCACAATGCTTGTGTGAGTGTAACTGGAAAAACTGCACAACTATCTATTTATTTTCTTTTTATCTCTTCTTTTCAAAATCATCAGCAATTTCAATGTCTACCTAATGAACAAGAAAATATAATTCACATGTAGTATAATTTTCTTTAGTAATTAGATAACTTAGCCCAAGATAGGTAGTAAAGAAGTGACTTCTTGAAATATTTTAGGGTTAAATACTTTGAGGCTTTCAACTGGCCTCTTAATACTCACTAGTGAATTGATGATAATGCTTTTCATATAATTGAAATTGTTAGTCTAGGCAATTATGTAATGTCCCCATTCAAATAAATCTCAAAAAGAGGAAATTCCACCAATCTATTAGTTTCCTAGGTTGGGGTGGAAACATTAGATTTGGAAAAGGAGGCTACAAAACCCAAAATGGACATTAGATTGACATAAATATATTAAAAGGGGTTAAATAAATATTTATGATAAGAAAATAAGGTGGCACTTGGTCATGGAGACACATTGGTGGTGTGGGACCCACACAAAGCTAGATTCCTCATGCCACATGGCATTCTATTCTCACCCATTCGAATCCAAGTTGGAGTCCAATGATATTGGTGTTATAGGTCAAACCTGCACCTCTCCGTCCGTGATCACCTTGAGCTGTTGATCACACAAAAGGACAACTTGGATGGAGGAGCATGTTGACCCTAGATGAGACTTTGACTTACTCCATTTCCTAACAACACTGGAAAAACCCTAAAAATGTCATTCTGAGATATGAGCGCTACTCTACTTCAATAGACTAGTGCTTGTACCCTACTCCAGTGTGTAATAGTAGTGCTCAAAGCCTTATGAGCGCTACTCCTCTTCAGCAGAGTAGCGCTCAACATTTAAAAAGTGATGAGCGCTAGTTTGCAAGAACTATAGTAGCGCCCTAAACGCTACTTCACTGAACAATAGTAGCGTACATCTCAAAAGATGATTAAAAAATAATTAATTTCACGAAGAGGATTAGTTGCAGTTGGTTTCCCAACTTCCCCAACTTCCTCCATAACCATCTCTCGACCAAAAATGCTTCTCTTGTCTTATAAATACAGGGAAGAATAGAGAGAGGGGTTAGAGACATGAATGTTATTAAGAGACTTTTAAAGAGAAGCTTGCATTGGAGGAGTTTATGCTGGAAGATATCCAAGCCAGAGAAGAGCAGGAGCCCAGGATCAAGTTGTAGGAGCATGTCACAAAGTCAGGTATATTTGTAACATCAATTTGCATTTGACAATAAAAAGGTTGAAGCATCTTTCTTGTCCCAAATTAAGTGTTTATTAAAGTTATATACTAGTTTGGATCTGTTTTGGTTAATATTGGATGTTTACATTGCTTTGTATCATTCCATTATTATATATCATCCAAGATACACTGAGAAAGGTACTTGTATTGCAAGTTTAGTGAACTGGAGGTGGACTTGAGGATCGAGCACAAGATCGAATAAGAGCTAGGATTGAACGTCATTCGAAAGGTATGTTCTCAAGGCCTATAACCTATTTCCTTTTATGAACATCTCTGTAATACAGTTAATACGCTTACCTGTCATCCCCTTTCAGTTGATAGTATCAGTTTCCTTACTATAGGGTAGTTTTTCCCGCCAACAGACTGGCGACTCTACTGGGGATAGTTGTGTTTTTTCTCTAGGAAACCTTTTCTTGTTTGTCTTCCCGAAATTATTTCAACTCCTTTTATGTGCTGAGAAACCCTGTAGGTACCCCCTGCTTGTTTTTCTCTGCTTCAATCAGTCTTTTTACATCTTTTCAAAGTCAGTTTTTAAACTTTTAAGACCTGAGCGCTACTTTGTTGCACATACAGTAGCACCCATATGCTACTGTGCTATACATACAGTAGCGCCCATTTCCTCAAGAACGCTAGTTTCCCTACTGCACAGTAGGTTATATTTCCTGTAGCCTTTTGTTAGTGGTCTGCTTGAGTTTTAGCCTTTTTGATGGTCTTCTGACTTTGTTGTTAGATCTCCTTAACTGGTATTTGAGGTTTTAAACTTTTCTTTAAGTCGTAGAACCTTTCTTTGAGTCTTTTACCATCTTTAGATCGCTTGCTTACCTATGGAATGTTTGGATTGTTTATAACTCTTTTGGAAGACTAGGTTGTGTTTTGTGGTAAACATTTCCGCTTATTCTTGCGCTGATTGTATGTTGCTGGTTTACAAACCTGCATACTTTTGCATTCGCTGTTTGTAGCAACATTTGTTTGCTCTTTACCTATCTTATCCTTTGTTTTAGGGTTTGGTCTATTTTGGAGCCTTTAGGGTGTCTTCCGAACTTGTTGATTTCCAACCTTCTGTGACTTGTTGTCTTTTCTGGTTTCAAGTGTGTTTAAAAGTGCTTTAGGCTAATTCATTTCTTAGTCCTTGTATTAGTACGGTGGTTGGTAGCTTGCTTGCCTACCTTTTGCTTGGCATAGTGGTCTTGCTAGGGTTGGATGCTTTGGGTCAATCCTCTTGTATCTTTCTCCTTTGTTTTCTCCCCACTTTGTTTCCGAGTATAGAGGCTTTTTCTTTGCAAAAAACTTGTAGGACAAGTCTTTGTTAAGCTAGTGCCTTGACAATTGTAAGCTTAAGAACCATTTTAGCCACACTTACACATTGCACACAAGTCTTATTTGCTTTCCATGTTTATAGTTCTTTTTCGTTTATAATAAAAGAAAAAGCAAAAATTTGGTAGCTTAAGATTAATAAGGCTTATTTTTGTTACAAGATAGCATAGGTTATTTTGTGTACAATTGCAAAAGAAAACAAAAAAGAGATTTAAGTAGATTTGCTTAGTTTTTCAGTTTGAAAAGAATTTTAAATGAAAAGATTAAAAAAAAAGAGTTTTGTTGTCGAAAGTTAGAATTTATGCACTTTTGCTTTTCTGTTGCAACCACGCCACACAAACGCACTACCTTTTGAGTAATAACAGCCCTAATTTTTTTTTAATAAAATGAAATAGAAATAATTTTTCTTTTTTAGGGATACACTACACCAACTAGTCTTGGTTAGGATCTTGAGTTTAAATCACCTTAAACCACTCAAGATCTCACATTACGCAAAAATCGCAGTTCGACTATCGCATGTAAATCCATTTCACTCAAAGCTTGCCTGGGATCTATGCAGTAGGTCTTGTGAGATCAGATTGTTGGGAATAGTCCTCCTACTTTCTGTTTCGAGCATATACTAGGATTGGATCGCGTATGGGGACTCTTTTGAGTTTCGGGCTTAGTTACCCTGCCTACGCCTTCTGATTCGACCAACGACTATTCCCCCAGGAGTTTTCGGTGTTGTGGTATCCTTAGTATCTGACCATAGGTTCATACACAGGTGACAACAGTGGGTATATCTGTTGTACCTAGGACAGACGTGGGAGGAAATCCCTTGCAGGTCTTTGGGAGGGCGGTTGGGTGATTCCAGTGCTTGCACCCTTAGTCATTGTATTGTGGACCCCGGGTAACTGTTCTTCTTCCTTCGGTGATCTGTTCTGGGTCCTCATCATCCCAGACTCTTCTCCAGAAGGAATCTCATTTTCCTGGTTTGCATACTTAGGACTTTTTTAGTTGGCATGCTGTTTTCCCCCCTAGTCGTAGTGGCCACTAGGTTTTCTAGTTTTTATTTATATATATAATCACGGAGAACCAAGAACTTCATAGATCGATAAGGCTTCAAAACCTTCCGCCACTTAGAATAGAACCTTTAACGCCAGCTAGACGACAGTGGGTAAACCCCAGTGTTTCTTCAGAAACCATTCCCGAAACAGAACTTCCTGAGGAAATTTTTACAACGGAAAATCCTGAAATAGGAATTCCTGAGGAATTACCACTTGAAATTGAGTTTCCTCAAGAACAACAAACAACAATAGAAAACCATGAAATAGAGGTTCCTGAGGAACCACAACCAGGTACTCCAGATCAGCGACATTTTAGTTCAATTGAGATTGAAGATATTACTTCTGCGGAGTATAGCACTCCCTTTAATCCTCCTCTGACCAATCCTAGAAATCTTCTTCTGTTACCTATTGGTTTCCAGCAGCTCGATTACAGTGCATATAATTTCTTGCCTGGACATTTGATGTCTACTCTAGGAGGTGAACAGGGAGTTCCACAAACTCCCACCATAGGTATGAACACTAACATTGTAAATCATCCTTTTACTGCTACACCGAGTTTGGCATAGACAACCTCTATGTCTACTCCGTCTTTCAGTTTTAATACTGGTACGTTAGGTATGTCGAGTTCAACAACTATGGCATCTACCTCTACACCTACTGTTGGACCTAGAAGTACAACCAATTTAGTGCCACCTCCTGCGTTATATCAGATACCCAGTACTTGGATTTCCACACCCGCTGTAGGGCCAAGTGCTTCTGCAACTGTGCCCATCACGAGTACCATGACCGCACCGTCTACGTCAGCTACCACTGGTTTCAATACCTTTGCGGGTCCCAACATGAATCAATGTAATATGCCTGCAAGTAATGTCCCTTTTTCCTTATTTTCAGGGGGAGGGGGTAATATTTTTAACCAGCAATATGGCGGGGCTAACACCCAGCCACAGTGGACGAACCCACAAAGCACTAACCCACTTTCATATGGGTGGGGAAATTTCAATAATACTTTTGTGCAACAACAAATGGTAGGGGGAAACCCCTACCAACAAGCAGCTGGGGGCAACCCCTATCAACAAATGGTAGGTGGAAACCCCTGTCAACAGATGGCCAGGGGAAACCCTTATCAACAGATGGTTGGGGGCAACCCCTACCAACAGACGGCTGGGGGCAACCCCTACCAGCAGTTCATGGGTCAAACTATGGGTGGTTCCCCTTTTTCGACCCCAGCTTATCAAGTACCATATTACTGGCCTCGTTTACCATTTCTGGCAACTTTAAATTTGCGAGATCTTTCCAAACTGACCAACGATCCAGTGTATCATAACGCTACATGGCCACCAGTTCCTACCAAGTTACCTTCGGACATTCCAAAGTTCGAAGGAAAAACAGGTGAAGACCCTGGTGACCATGTCACTACTTTCCATTTATGGTGTTCCTCGAACTCATTAAATGAAGATTCCATTAGATTGAGACTATTCCAAAGGACTTTAACCGGTGCTACAGCCAAATGGTACATTGAGTTACCTGCAGCTACATTCTCTAATTTTGGGGATCTCGCGACTGTCTTTTTGAATCACTTCCAGCTTCCTGTTCGGTATGATGCCGGAATAGACCTGTTGTCTACATTTAGGCAAAATAAAGCCACTCATTTATCTGATCACATTCAGTAGTGGCGAAGACGGAAGAGGCTCATTAAGGCCAACATACCTCCATAATTCCTTCTTGAGTGGTATTTGAAATCACTCCTTCCTTACATTTCTAAGGAAGTAGCTACATCTAGAGTGTCTAATGAGGAAGAAGCCATCCTACGGACCCAGCAGTTAGATCTCGTTTATGCACAATCCGGGTTACTGTATGAGATCATACCTGATGCACCACGATCGAATACCGATCTGAGTAGACCTAAACCTGCAGATGGCATAGTGGGTTCAGTTGACTCTGCAGCTTTCGAAGCATTGACCAAACAGGTTCATGCCTTATCTGTCAAACAATCGACTGCAGAAGTTTCTTCAGTCACAACCTCTCCTTCTACTTCTGAACCTATCAACCAAGTTCAGAACAATCAAAAGGGCCCTTGGCAGCCCAATAACAAAAAGAAGGGCAAGAAAGGAGAGGGGAACCATCAGAATTCCAAAAAAGAGAATGCCGAAGAGGGTAACAAAGAGAAAAAGAAGGCTAAGTTCCCTTGTAAACTTTGCAAGCAGGACCACCTTACTCACCAATGCCCTCTGCTTGAAGAAGCCAAGAAGCTATTACGAGAAAAGAAGCCTGTCGTACTGAAAGATCCATTCCCTAAGGGGTAGAGCTCAACTTCTGGCACCTCCAACACTGGGGGCACTACACATGCTACGGTTGATCAAACTTTTATTAACATGGTTAATTCGGATGCACTCTTACAAACGAGAGCCAGGAATTATACCCCGGACACACAGAAAAAGGATAAAGAGATTCCAGAATCCTCCACTCCACTCCACATACCTGTGGACCCAATGCCCAATATCCCGAAAGGTGTCTTGAAATGGGCATCGCACAATCCCAACACTCGGGCCGCCTCCAACTACAATGTGGTTGAAGATTTAGCCCAGACCCCTTGTGCCATGTCTACCTTAGAAGTCTTGCAAAGTTGTCCTTTACAACGGAATTCACTTCTGGCAGCTATTGGAAGTATGGAATCCTCTAACATGTCTGCACGATTTGATATGACTGATATCAAATACCGGTTTCCCTATCACGTTGCTCTCCAGATTGAAGTCGTCCATGGCCCAATGACCATCAGAGGAGCTGTTGTTGATGAGGGCGCGTCGACCTGCGTAATGTCAATTTCCTGTTGGAAAGATTTGGGTTCCCCCGAGTTAGCCCCTTCTAACACACTACTTACTGCATTTGATGGCAGGACTTTCCACCCACATGGGGTTTTTCCATCATTTGATGTCACATTGGTTGGTAAGACAGTTCCTGTAGAAGTAGAAGTTCTGGATGCTTCGCTTGATTACAATGTGTTATTAGGCAGGAGCTGGACATATGCCATGCGAGCTATTGCATCGACAGTTTTTTGAGTTGTTATGTTCCCGTTTGAAGGTAAGGTCGTTATTGTCGATCAGCTTTCTTTCACTCAGAGAAACAACCAGACTTCTTCAGAAACCACAATTCCCTTAATTGATCAAACCGCCTCGGTTGGTGAGATTTTAGGAGCAGGACTTTACGAGTCATTAATTGGCACTTTTGACCTACCGGCCCCTACCTTATTTGTTGGTTCTGAGGGATGTTCATCATCTGAAATTTCCATGGTTGGTTTAACAACTGATCCTAGGTTTCTCCCAACTAATTCAAACCCCTCTGTGCCCACTCCTATTGCAGAAGTAACCCACTTGGACTCATATCAAACTGCAACAAAACATATATTGACTCCATTGGTGTCTATTGAGTCAAATATGGATTGTGCTGCTACTCAGTCACCCGACCCGACCCACTCTCTTGACAGTTTGGATACTACTTTACCTTCTGAGGAGGAAATTTTAGAAGCCATGACCGACCTGGACCATCCCCGTGAACATATATATCCTAGGTCCTTCTTGATTCCCTTTCTTAACTTGATAGAGAGAGGCGATTTTTATCCAACACCCAGTGGAAATGATAATTTCATTTCTACTTCACAAGTTGGTTTTGTTGAAGAGAATAGATTGAATACCTTTTTGGTCAACATTTCCACTAGGGTCACCGGATTTTTTTTTATTGAAACGGGATGTTATCTCGATGAGATCATTCCGTATACCAATCTTTTCCGTGATTTCCATGACACCTTTTCCCGACCTCACGAGGAGGATCTAGGCATTGACCCTACCTGAAAAAGTATTACACTTAGGCTGACGTACTTTTTCTTGTAACATAGCTGTATATTTTTGTAAAGCTAGTTTTTGTTATGATTGTTAGTTAATCTTATGTGTGTTTTTCGTTTCGTGTAGGAGATGTCAACCGAACATTTCTTAGGATTTTCTGATGGCGCCAGTTGACACACCTGTCAGTTGGTTGCAGCAGCTTGGGTCATTTATTCACCCGCTGGCCAACTTGTCTCTTCAGGGGGGGTTTGTTTGGGTCTTACCATGAATAATGTGGTTGAATACAGTGCAGTTATAGAACTTCTCCGAAATGCTCTCAGTCATTGCATTTCACATTTGGAGGTAAGACTTGACTCACAATTAATTGTATTTCAGTTAACAGGTGTCTACCAGATTAGAGATCCTGGATTGCTACGTCAGTTTCTACGAGTTAGACTATTGGAAAGACAGTTTGATTCTATTATATATGAACACATTCCAAGAATTTTAAACACATTAGTTGATTCATTAGAAAACTATGTGTTAGACTGGCATTTGTATCATACACTTTCATAAACAACATTGCACACATAAAATTCAAACACATACATATGTAAATAACCGATACTGTATATAGCCAATACTGTATCAAAAAATATATGAGTTTTGGATCACAAGTCTATCAAGTCATGTCATAAAAGTACTAAAATGGGCATAGTAGCCTCAAAAATATATACATAGAATGTATCCCTCTCCTATGGAGAAGGAGGGACCTCATCATCATCTACTGCATTGCGATAGCATATGACTAGCCTAGCTACCTTCCGCAGCACCCTAAGCCATGCCGGAGGCACCCCAACTACATCTTTCTGCATATCAATAGGTATCTGATCCATATGGCATGCAGGAACTTCGTGAATCAACCGACTCACTTTTCTCTCTATGGTCCCCAACATAGCATCTGCTGCAGTAATATCAGCTAGCCTCACAAAGATGGTAGGATGTCCCTCAGGACGGACAGGCCCAAGATCTGCATATGACACTTGATTAGCACTTCAAAATTCATAAATAAAAATCAAATATTTGAAAAGTTTGAAAAAATTAAATAATTCTCAAAATTTAAACATACCAATATCTCCTCAAGCTCCACTTGGAGGAAGCACCAATTCTGGATCATGACGGAAATCCAATATAGCATACGTAAACTGCTCGAAAGCGGGCACTTGCCTCTCCCACAACCCCCAGAAATCATCAGTATGATAACAGTAATGACTTTCCCCACCACCCTGGTGGAGGAATATGTCACCCCAACGGCCTAGTCTGGGCTCACAGGGGTTAACCTGAGGTAGAGGCATCCCCAAATTGATAGCAGGAATCCTCTCAAAGAAGAAAGTACACAAAATGCTACCGTACCCAAAATTCTTTATTGTGCCGGATTTACAACCTGTCAATTGAGATTTCATGCTCGCCAGTAAACTAGTACACCAATCATATACATGACCGTGTAAGCATTGTACACCAACATGCATAGTATGCCTAGAAGCTAGGTGTAGTGAGGCACTACCTACCACTTAGTTGATCATACTCACTATCACCTTCAAGGGGAGGCCTTCAATGGTTGAAATCAAGACTTGGCTTCTGGATTTCTTAGCTCCAGCCACACAATATGAATTCACATACTCTTGCACAGACCTTATGCCCACACGAGAAGACCCTTTTAGATTGATTACATCTACTCTCCGTGAGAGACCAGTAATGAAATATATGTCATCAACTGTAAGCTCCAAAGTTTGCCCACGGATGACAAAAGTATTGGTATCCACATCCCAGTACTGAATAAGTCTTTGAAATAGTTTGTTTAGGTCCCTCATGTTTACGGTTCGGTAAAACTTCAATAAACCGCATCTTCGGAGAGCGTGGAGAGTGGCTGGATCTTGCATGGCCAACCTATCCATGTCCTCATGTTCTCTCTCCCTCCATTGAAGAACCATCCTGCACAAAAAATGACATTCTTTTTAGTCTCGACGCTTGTTTTTAGGTTTTCAGGTTTGAGTGCTACTGTGTATACTACACACTCATGTATGGGCGCTACTCTGTGTGAGCATAGTAGCACTCATCCCCTTTACACGCTACTATTATTGTTACACAGTAGCGCCCGTGCAGTAAGAGTTGTGAGCATTGCGTTACAAGCAATTTTTGGCTCAAAAAATGAAAACTAAACCATGAAAATGCAAGTAGGGAGGATTCTAAGTCACTTGGTGGAAGAAGAATGACGTTTGGATGCTTGATTTGATCGCCACAGAGATTTGAAAATGCCAAAGGTTGCCCCAAATATTTGCCCTACAAAAAAAATTGGAAATTGATTTTTTAAATGAAATTATATATATGAATTGGAGTTTAATTTTTACCCACCATTGTTTAGTTTTCTATAGTTTCAAAAAAATTTCAAAATCACCTAATTAATCAATTGAAACATACATATGGTGCAATACTAATCCAGCTCGCATTTTTTCCTTAAATTTTTGCAGGATCGATCTCCTAAGTTGAAAAAACTCTCGATGTTAGATCTTGTCAACTAGTTGATAGTTCAAATTCATATATCATTCGAGATTTTTTGCCACATTAACTAATATTTTGTTGAAGACCTAGTTTTGGCAGATTATGAAGCTATGATCCCAGAATCTGACCTTTAAGCCATTTTAAGCTCTTATTTGGACTATTTAAACCTAAACAAGATTGCCGAGCAAAATTTTCCTCTTCGAGCTCGTTAAAGTAATCGAAGGCTCATCCACTCAGGTATAGAATTATCCCTTTTCCGGGCCTAGGTGGATTAATTACGGAAAAGGTATACTCTAGGTATACTTCTGTATGCGCTAGAAGAGTTCTTTTCCCTTTGTTTTATACTTTTTCAGGGGAGGAGACTAACTGCACGAAAAAGGACCTTTTGGAGCTTTTCTTTAGGGTTTTCAGGCTCACTAAACATGAAAATACCAAGCGAGCATTCACCTACTTGGGCTCGATGTGAAATCCACGAGAGGGTAAGTAGAGGACTGTTTAAGTTTTTCAACTCTATAAACAAGAAAACACGGCTGAGCACAGACCAATCCGGGCTCGATATAAAATCCACGGATAGGTGAAAAGAGGATTGTTTAAGTTTTTCATACTCTATAAACAAGAAAACACCGGCGAGCATTAATCTGCTTGGGCTCGATACTAAAATCCACGAGCAGATATATGGAATTATTGTTTAAGTTTTTCAGACTCCTTAAAATTGAAAACACCGGTGAGCAAGAACAGATCTCGGCTCGATATTAAAATCCAGAGATCAGTAATATAGAGTAATCTTCTATTTCTTCTTCGAACTCTGTAAACAATGAAGAAGTCCTGAGTCTTCCTCCCATGGGCTCGTTAAACTTTTTACATGGTTGGATCTATTGTGTTTTCATTCTTTCTTGGAATCATTAAAACAACAAGAAAGGTATTCTTTTATCTAAAAAGAATAAGGGATGGGAAATATGTGTCATATCTTCAATGTCAAAGGCAGTTCAATCAGTTCTATCCTTGAACACAGCACCTACATGAGTCTATCTTGTCGGTTGGGTTTAGTTTTTGACCTTAGGGTGAACCTGATCTCCGAGTTGTTTACTCCCCCGGTTGGTTATTCTTCCAACCATATGGAGAGTTTGATAATGTCTCTTACATTTTAGGCTTATCATTTACCCCACTATGTCGGAAACTACCTGAGTCACTTTGTGTCATGCTCACTGTTCAAGGATATACCCTGTGTTGGCCATTTTATAGTTTACCTTGACCTCATGTGTCGGCCATCCTAGTGTCAGTCTTGTTACATATTATTCCATATTAGCTCATAACAGTTGAGTGTTCCTCGAGTTGGATGATGGAGGATGCCTTAAGGCCTCCCTTCCAATGAACTTCTTCCCATCGACATCAACTCATTTTACTCTGGGAATGAAGTTTAGAGTTTCGGTTAATACCTTGGAGATTGCAGTCACCAGTGGCAATTTTCCTCGCTGTTGAATGTTGAGAATACATCAATGTCTCTTCTTCGACAGGATCCCCAAGTGTTCGACTCCAAGTCCATCTATTCACACTTGGCAGATTGTACTTGGTACCTTGGGCCCCATAATCATTATCGGTGGAAGTCCTCGCATTTGTTAACGGTATACATTAATGACCGGTAATCAAATGATACCCCCCATGTTTGACTGTCAGCTCATCTATTCACATCGTTAGGGTTTGTACTTAGAGTTGTTTTGGATGAAGACCTTGGGATTTTGGATGACATTACCTCATTCTGTTATCACCCAAGTTGCGCAAGACTGAGCCTCACTTATATTCGGCTCTCCATGAGACATAGATCCAGTTTGTTGTTATGGCTATGATATCTCAGTTTGACATGGATCCACGCTTGTATTCTAAGTGGCCATGCTATATATACATCTCCTTGATATGTATCAGGAATCATGTTGTATCACACTGCACATCTATATGATGTCAAAAATGTAATTGCTTGCTTACCTTGATCTTTGTTTCAGGTGTTCTTGTGACTTGTTTCTGCGGTTCTTTGCTCCTCTAGTTTTGGATTATAATGTATTTCGACCATCGTTTCCCTCTGACCTCACACATTAGGGGGCATCTGTTATAGGTCAAACCTGCACCTCTCCGTCTGTGATCACCTTGAGCTGTTGATCACACAAAAGGACAACTTGGATGGAGGAGCATGTTGACCCTAGATGAGACTTTCACTTACTCCATTTCCTGAAAACACTGGAAAAACCCAAAAAATGTCATTCTGAGATATGAGCGCTACTCTACTTCAATAGACTAGTGCATGTACCCTACTCCAGTGTGTAATATTAGCGCTCAAAGGCTTATGAGCGCTACTCCTCTTCAGCAGAGTAGCGCTCAACATTTAAAAAGTGATGAGCGCTAGTTTACAAGAACTATAGTAGCGCCCTAAACACTACTTCACTGAACAATAGTAGTGTACATCTCAAAAGATGATTAAAAAATAATTAATTTCACGAAGAGGATTAGTTGCAGTTGGTTTCCCAACTTCCCCAACTTCCTCCATAACCATCTCTCGACCAGAAATGCTTCTCTTGTCTTATAAATATAGGGAAGAATAAAGAGAGGGGTTAGAGACATGAATGTTATTAAGAGACTTTTAAAGAGAAGCTTGCATTGGAGGAGTTTATGCTGGAAGATATCCAAGCCAGAGAAGTGCAGGAGCCCAGGATCAAGTTGTAGGAGGATGTCACAAAGTCAGGTATATTTGTAACATCAATTTGCATTTGACAATAAAAGGTTGAAGTGTCTTTCTTGTCCCAAATTAAGTGTTTATTAAAGTTATATACTAGTTTGGATCTGTTTTGGTTAATATTGGATGTTTACATTGCTTTGTATCTTTCCATTATTATATATCATCCAAGATATGCTGAGAAAGGTACTTGTATTGCAGGTTTAGTGAACGGGATGTGGACTTGAGGATCGAGCACAAGATCGAATAAGAGCTAGGATCGAACGTCATTCGAAAGGTATGTTATCAAGGCCTATAACCTATTTCCTTTTATGAACATCTTTGTAATACAGTTAATACACTTACCTATCGTCCCCTTTCAGTTGATAGTATCAGTTTCCTTACTATAGGGTAGTTTTTCCCACCAAAAATTGGGGAGTTGGAAGGTCAGTATAATTGGCATGACTCAATTAAGGTATAATTGGAGTGGAAGAGTAACTCCCATGGAAGAGGAAGAGGCATTTGAGAGATATTGAGACACTTGGGCTAGATTCCCTAGCTTCTATGACAACAATGATGAAGATTTTATGATACCTATGACACAAATCAGACCTGAATGCTAACATCTGACATATATGACATGTCAAGGATAAAAATAGCCTCCAAGAAGGTTCACAAGGGAGTTAGGGAAGCCAAAGAGACACCCATTCGAAATGAGGGAAGATGGAGACTAGGAATTATTGGACAAGTGGCACACATTGGAATCTCTTCCCAACTTGAGTTGGCATGAGCCTTTTGGAAGGAATTCGAACCATGGATGACTTGAGAAGTTTATAAAAGACAAGAACAAAGAAGGGGAGTGGATTTTGATCATTTATCATTTTGCATATTGGAGAGCATAGCTTTTCCATGCTTGTGGATTGTTTACTCTACTTGCCTTAGTACCAATTTCAAGGGTGAAATTTTCCCATCCTAATTGGAAAATGGAGAGGCCATTCAGAACTTTCATTCAGAGCTGCAAAGGATTCATTTGTCGTAGGTTGAATCTATAGGGATACTCGTGACATTCTCTTCTTCAACTTGTTTCCACACCTTTCTCACTTTTCTCTTCATATTTTGGCTCTTGGAGGAAGGGCGCAGTTGGTGAGATTTGGATCTATTTGGGGGAGATATTGTAGCCCCATTTATTTGTAATCTAATGTATTTAATCTATATTTTCTTCTAATAATATCCTCAGTTCGAAATACCAAGTGAAACTATGTTAAAATACCAAACAATGTCTAAATGGTGCCATTTTCCTCATATCTTATTATGAAAGCTTGAAGTTGTTTTATTTCGACTTGTATCAATTCATATCTGTAATTTTTATGATGTATGGAGATTCATTAATGTCCTAAATAAGTTTCATATACATTGCCTAATCCTTTGGAACACAAATCTTGAATTTCATAGCAAATGGTGAAGTTTTCCTATCATTTCCCCCTAGGTGAAGACATGTCCACAAACCTATGATTTATGGGAGTTGAAGCATCATTTAGAAACTAATTAACAATGAATTTGGGATCCCATTGAAGTAATTTAACAATTACATGTCTTTGTTATTAAAGTTGGGAGGGTTGTACTGCATTTGGAAATCCAATTTCGTCCCCTACCCTTGGGGGTTTTGAAGCTCGAATTGACTAGTAAATTTCCCTATTTTATCCTGATTGTAAATGAAGGTTTCAGAAGTATTTTGAGAGTTTACAAGCAACCACCAACCTCCTTTTTATTTCTTAATACTTTCAAGCACATTCAGACCCAATTCGGAAGCATTCGGAGCCATTTGGATGTAAAATTAGTCACAGCAGATCTAATGAACAAGTAAATCAATCACAACAGATGAACATAGAAAATATGGTGCAAAACTGTGCAAAACATGCAGCAGTGCTCTCTATCCCAGAAAGGGTGAATGAATTACAATACAAACTGTCACAATGACTGAGCAATTCGAATTGCCTAAGGAGGTCATTCGAATCACTGAATGGAGTAGCTTGACTCTATCTAGGAGTCCTCATAAATCATCGGTGGTGCTCATCAGTCACAACAACCAGTCATCCAGGTGTCAACTGAATGTAACTGAAGTGTGTAGCACTGATATAGGATCTGGAGGCTCAGTGGGGGCGCATGGGAGGCTAACTGAAGTCAGAACAAGTCACCTAATCAAACTGGAGGTCAAACGGAAGTGATACAGTCAGTCGGGAGTGAAACTAGCCTCAAATCAGGGAGAATCGGAGCTAACTGAATGTAACTAGAGTGAATCTGCAGTGGTAGGTGAACAAGTGCGCCCTTCTCTGGCAGTAGGTGAGAAGAGGGTGCCTTTCAGCTTAGGAGGGCTAAAACTCTGTGGTAAGTGGCTCCCGGGTGCTAGAAGAAGGTGGATAAGGTGCTGGAGGCATCAAACTGGTGACTGGGATGCATGCCTGTGCATGCAAGATCCTGAAATAGATCATATCCTGAAATAGATCATGCAAGATCCTGAAATAGATGATGTATCCCGAAATAGATGATGTGGATATCCGAACACCCCCCCTCAAGCTAGACTATGATGTGCCAACTAAAATAATGTGGGGCCCTGGTAACTAAGACCAAAGGTCACCCCAATACAATAATCCAAAAAATGCTGAAAATAAACTAAGTGAGGAAAGAGGGAAAACCCAGTCGGAAGAAAGCCCCCCCCTCAAGCTAAAGCATAATAATGAATCAATCTGTCTCCACCATGATGGAACTCACCCCCAACAGTGAACGGAGGTAAGAGAACTTCTTCTCAGTGAAGCCCTTGGTGAAGATGTCTGCAATTTGCTCATCAGTAGGGCAATATTGCAGAATGATAGTGCGGTCGTGCACCAACTGTCGAATGTAATGCATATGAATCTCAATGTGTTTGGTCCTCTTCCGCTGAACTGGATCTGTGGAGATCTTGATAGCACTTTGATTGTCACAAAATAGGACAGTCGAAGTAGTGCCACCAAAACCAAACTCGGAAAGAATACCCTGCAACCAAACTGCCTGAATGCAGGCATTGACTGCCCCTCGATACTCTGCCTCTGCTGAAGAAAGTGCAATGGCTGCTTTCTTTTTGCTGGACCAGCAAATAGCACCATGACCAATCATGAAAACATAACCGGAAGTGGACTTCCGATCAATGCTATCACCTGCCCAATCTGAATCAGTAAAACCAATGAAATCTAGCTCAGAATCTGCAGCATAGTGTATGCCAAACTGTCTCGTACCTTGCACATACTGCAAGATCCGCTTGGCTTCTCGCCAATGAAGCTCATGTGTCTGCTGCATATATCTTGACACGGCACTCACGGCATATGAGATATCAGGCCGTGAATGTGTCAAATAAAGTAGTGAACCAATCAACTGTCGATACATACTGCAATCTGCAAGCGGTGTGGAATCTCCCTCCTCAAGACTGATTCCTGAGAGAAATGGGAATGGGGCTGCCTTACATTCAGCCATATTAAACTTCAATAACAGGTCGGAAGCATATTTTTGCTTAGATATAGTGATCCCATCGAAATTTTGAGCTATCTCCAAGCCCAAAAAGTGACTCAGCAAGCCCAAATCGCTCATGTCAAAAGCTAGATTTAAGGCAGATTTTAGCTTGTTTATTGAAGTAAGTGTGCTACCAGTAATAAGCAGATCATCAACATAAAGTACAATAACCAAAAAATTACCTTTAACTCGCTGAAGATAGACATTCGGATCAGATTTGCATCTTTGGAAATTCTGAGAAAGAAGGAAGGAGTCCATCTTTGCGTACCAAGCTCTTGGGGCCTGTTTTAACCCGTACAAAGACTTCTTCAATCTACAAACCAATGATGGATCTGATGTATAACCCTCTGGCTGCTGCATATAGACCTCTTCAGCATGGTCTCCATGTAAAAATGCACTCTTCACATCCATATGGTGCACTTCCCAGTGCTTGGATGCGGCAATAGCTAAAACAAGGCGGATGGAATCCATCTTTGCAACCGGTGCAAAGGTCTCTGTGTAGTCCACTCCTTGGACTTGGGAAAAACCTTTTGCCACCAACCTTGCTTTATATTTGCTGATAGTGCCATCAGCAGCAACTTTAGTACGGTAGACCCATTTACACTTCACTAATTTTCTTCCAGGTGGAAGAGAAACTAGCTCCCATGTATTGTTCTTTTGAAGAGAACTGTACTCTTCATCCATGGCACTTTTCCATCTCGGATCTCGATGGGCTGAATAGTATGATTGGGGATCTGAACCAGCCATCAAATAACAAATCTCAGGAAGAAATGGATCAGCAATAGAAAGAGCCATACCTGCCCTTTGAAAGTCTCCTCTTGTTCATCTCGGATCAGCAGGATTTCCAAGACTAGAACCAGCAGATTGTAGAGTGTTTTGGGCCCACTTTGGTAACTGAGGGGGATCTGAATGGTCGGATTCCGAACCTGATATGTCATGATCATCATATGCTGCTACAATATCAGAAATATCAGAACTCATACCTTCATTATCGCTGCTCGAATCTTCTTCTGGTGAAGGCGGTGAATCGGCAGTTTTCTCCTCAACTAGTTGCAATTCTTGAAGCGGTTCTTCAAACTGCACACTGCGCTCTATGAATATCTTTTTAGATATGATATCCATGAGTTTATATGCTTTTGATTCTTCCCCATATCCTATCAATATGCACTCGATACTTTGTGGATCCAAAGCTCGTCTCTTCTCAGAAGGAATTCTAGCCCATGCAGTAGAGCCAAAAACTCTCAAATTTGACACATCCGGTTTGTGACCAAAGAATGCTTCGAAAGGAGTCATACCTTTCACGGATGAATGTGGAACATGGTTCTGTATATATGCAGCAACATTGATTGCTTCAGCCCAAATATTTGCAGCCAAACCTTTCGATTCAATCATGCATGTAGCCATCTCTTTCAGTGATCGGTTTTTCCTTTCCGCTACACCGTTCTGCTGGGGTGTGTAGGGAACTGTATGTTGGATCTTGATTCCGCTTTGGGCACAAAGTTGCAGCAACTCGGACTTGATATATTCCCCACCATTATCATATCTAAGAGCTTTGATCTTGCTCTCAGTGGTGGTCTCAACAGAAGCCTTAAAATCCTTGAATTTTCCAAGCACTTCTGACTTGTTTTTGAGAAAGAATACCCATGTAAAGCGGGAAAAATCGTCAATAAATGTCAAAACATACCTTGAACCATTTAATGACATATGGGGCAGCGGACCACTGATATCAGAATGGATCAATCCCAAAATAGTAGAGGCTCTGCTAGCCTTGCCGCGGTCGAATCTGTGCTCGGGGTGCTTCCCAATAATGCAACCGGTGCATATTCCCTTCGAGGAACGGAGTTGTGGAAGCCCATCTACCATGGATTTATTTGATAGCAGCAGCAAATACTTATAATTTAGATGTCCAAATCTTTCATGCCAAATCCTACTAACCTCATTACCATGTGTGCGAAGAGCGGTGGGCTTTGCAAGCGGTATAAAGTGCGAAAACTCATAACATTTTGCAGTGTGGTTTGTCTTCCCAACCGCAACTAGTCTTCCACTTTTGATATCAGAAATTTCAACTGTATTAGGGCTGAATGTGACTTTCTTTGGATCACCAGTATGTGTCATTTGATACACAGAAAGGAGATTCGAAGCTAAGGAAGGCACATAGAGAACATTCTGAAAGCATCCATGTTCTACATGAATCGTACCTTTTCCCTTTGAAGAAATTTTTGAGTCATCTCCCAAATGGATGGGGATGGAGCTGTTTGGATCGAATGAGGAAAAAGAATCAATATTTGCAGCCATATGATTTGATGCACCCGAATCTATCAAGAGAGTGGGCTTCGAAACCGTTGCCATGAGTGCTTGTCCTCTTTCATGATCGTCATTCCGATCCTTCTTCCTTGCACCGTCAGGAAGGGTTATGTTGTTCTTTTCCAAAAGGAGGGCCATTTGATCTATAGTCTTCTTCATACATGAACTTTCGGGATGAAAGCCACGGTTAAAATAAGTACATTTAGATTTTTGGTTACCTTCTTTGCCCTTTTGCTTGGATTTCGAACTGGATGGTGCATCCGTTTGCTTGCCTTTGTCTTTTTGCTTGTGAGGTTCGAATTTGGGCTTCTCCTTCTTTAGCTTTCCTTTACCATTCGAGATCTTGGGTCCTTGCACAAATAGGGCTGAATCTTTGGAGCTTATGGACCCCATTTGAATCAACTTGTCATGCTCTTTCGTAACGGACTCAATGAAGGCATTCAAGGTAGGCATCTTCCAATTCGGGGTAGTTAGCCGACCGGAATTGAAAGTGGAGACAAATACCGAATAATCTTTCCCAAGCTTGCTTAGAATGGAGAGGATCAACTGTTTATCCTCTTTGATAACACCACTGTTCTTCAATTGCAAGTTCAAGTTCTTGAATTTTGTGAAGAATTCATTGATGGTCTCGAAATTCTCAAGATTAAGGCCAATCAATTCATTCTCTAATTGAAAAGCCCTAAGCTCATCCTGCTTGCCGAATAGTGTTTCAAGTTGCTCCCATATGGCTTTTGGAGTCTTCAATCCGCTGAGATGGAAGTGAAGATCCTTGGAGATGGAGAGACAAAGAAGACCGTAAGCTTCATCAAGCTTGTTGTAGTGTTTGGTTCTTTCTGCTACATTGTTTGGCTCCAATTCAAGACCAAGAGTGACTCGGTAGTAACCTTTTGAACGTAATATGATCTCCATATCATCTTTCCAATCAAAATAATTGAATGGGGTGAGGATAGGCTTTGAAGAAGAGTATTCCATTGCAAGGATTGAGTCAACTGATGAAGAGGAAGCTTGCATGCAGACTATAGCGAATGCAATTGCTGTAGAAAGGCTTGCATGCAGAAGGTAGCGAGTGCAATTGGAGGAGACAATAAACCTACAGATCACATCAAAACAACCACAATAAGGTCGAACAATCCACCCTTTGAGAGTTGCATCACACCTGGGATTGGATTTCAAGCAATGTTGAATAGGTCCAATGTATCAGATCCAGGAATTATGTGGTAACTCAAGCTTCTGGAGTGGTATTGGAATATTTTTCAAGCTTTGCATGCACAGGAGCGAATGCCCTTGAGATATCTCATGCCAAACTTTTTGCAATTTTTAGCAATTCAGTCAAATCTTCTTGTATAAACACCTGTAGAAAAGAGATCTTGTCCCTGCAATGGCTCTGATACCATGTAAAATTAGTCACAGCAGATCTAATGAACAAGTAAATCAATCACAACAGATGAACATAGAAAATATGGTGCAAAACTGTGGAAAACATGCAGCAGTGCTCTCTATCCCAGAAAGGGTGAATGAATTACAATACAAACTGTCACAATGACTGAGCAATTCGAATTGCCTAAGGAGGTCATTTGAATCACTGAATGGAGTAGCTTGACTCTATCTAGGAGTCCTCATAAATCATCGGTGGTGCTCATCAATCACAACAACCAGTCATCCAGGTGTCAATCTGAGTCTAACTGAGTATAATAAATGTAACTGAAGTGTGTAGCACTGATATAGGATCTGGAGGCTCAGTGGGGGCGCATGGGAGGCTAACTGAAGTCATAACAAGTCACCTAATCAAACTGGAGGTCAAACGGAAGTGATACAGTCAGTCGGGAGTGAAACTAGCCTCAAATCCGGGAGAATCGGAGCTAACTGAATGTAACTGGAGTGAATCTGCAGTGGTAGGTGAACAAGTGCGCCCTTCTCTGGCAGTAGGTGAGAAGAGGGCGCCTTTCATCTTAGGAGGGCTAAAACTCTGTGGTAAGTGGCTCCCGGGTGCTAGAAGAAGGTGGATAAGGTGCTGGAGGCATCAAACTGGTGACTGGGATGCATGCCTGTGCATGCAAGATCCTGAAATAGATCATATCCTGAAATAGATCATGCAAGATCCTGAAATAGATGATGTATCCCGAAATAGATGATGTGGATATCCGAACATTGGAAGCATTGGAGTCATAACTAGTCTAAGGGTCGAATTGGCCAAAAAGTGTAATTTTTCCAATTTTACCAAATTTATTAAAAAGGGATACTACAAGTGCTATTATAGCATGGTACTTGCACCTGATGTGGATGAAAATTCATGAGGGAAATAATTCATAAAAATAAGCCCACACCCTTAGAAACTGAAATGAAAGTATTTTTGGTGAAAGAGAAGAAGAAGGAGAAGAAGTGCATTCTGTTGAAACCATGAGTAAAGATGAGAAAGGAACCTTGGAGGAGAAGGAGGAATTTAGTAAATTCATGAAACCATTCTATGATGACATGAAAAAACATATCATGAAAGGGTTCGAATTGTTGGCTAGTCAAATTGGAAGCAAAGTAGCAGTAGTTCTCTTTCCAAGGAAAAGAAGCCAATGGGTGAAAATATTTTCTCAAAGACAGGGCCTCATATTCGACCTAATTAATTTCAGAGTTCAATAAGGCCTACTACACCTAAATTTATTGATTCCAAAGAAGATCCTAACACCCAATATGATATGAAGGAAGTTATAACAAAATGGCAGCAGTTGAGTGAAGATTGTAGAAGAACCCTACCATTTGATCAATACTTTACTGTTGCAAACAAGCTCAAAATGAGGGAAGGTAATAGGACCCCATTTCAAAATAGATAATTGAATTCTGCAATAAGTAAAATGCCACTTCCTACTTTTGATGTCTCATCTCAAAGTTCTGCAAGTACTTGGATACAAAAACTGGATGTGTATTTTCAGCTGAATCCAATTGTTGAAGGGGATGCTCTAAAAATGGTTATTTTGCATATTGAGGGAGATACCAATGATTGGTGGTTCCATGGAATTAAAACCTTGGGACATGATCATGTTACAACATATGAAGAATTTTTTAATAGGGTATTGGAAAGATTTGAGCAAAAAGACCCATAAATGCCTTTCAAAGAACTAGCACAGTTGAAGCAAAATGGAACACCAGATGAATACATGTTAGAATTTCAAAAATTATCAGTTAAGGTGGCTGATATATCTATGGTAATATTAATATTTCTCTTTAATGAAGGGTTGGATGAACCTTTGAAGGGTTTGGTTAAGGCCCACAAACCTACTTCATTGAAAGATTCCATGAACTTGGCAAGAGATCTGCAAAATGTGCTACCCAAGACAAGGTATCCTCCCAAACCCAACTTTCCTTCCCAATTCAGATTTGAAAAGAAGCCACAGAAAGAAGATGCATTTGGAAAGGATAAGAAAGAGGGACCAAGCAGGGAAGAACTCTGAAGAAAGAATTACTATGTTACACATGCTTCCAACCATGGGTACTTGGGCATAAATGTGCTAAGGGAAAGGCACAATTCATTGAAGTATTTTCTGATGATGAGTATGAAGGGGGTATGGATGAAGGAGGACATATTTCATCCCAAGAAGAGGGATATGCCACAGCATAATAAGAGATACAATAAGAAGATCATCCATTACCTGACAAAGGGAGACTAGTAGTGCTTTTGGGAGTGCCTTGTTTCCACACTATTTGATTTGTGGGATCTGTACAAGGAAAAAAGGGTTTTGGTATTGGTATATGGAGGATCCACACATAAATTCATTGATGCAAACATGGTGGAGAGGATAAAGTTACCTGCTGAACCATTCGATGGCTTCACAGTCATCATTCCAGGTCACCATACTATGGAGTGCAAAACATGGATTCCAAAGCTACAACTCACCATAGGTAATTACACATTTTTTGATAGCTTTTATGTGGTTGATGTTGCTGATACTAATGTGGTATTGGGACTGCAATGACTGTACTCTATAGGGGAACATACAGTGAACTATCAAATCCCTAAAATGAGATTCAAATATTCAGAAGGAAAACAAAGGGTATTGAGAGAAATGCACACCTATTCGGATCAAGTAGTGTCCTCCCACAGTATGAAACACAAGAATGAAAAGGTTTTGGGAGACCTTCCTCTTGAAAGGCCACATGATAGAGGAGGAAAAATTTTGCAGCATATAAAATTGGAATTGCTTGAGGGCAAGCAATCTTGGGTGGGGAGGACTGTAATGTCCCCATTCAAATAAATCTCAAAAAAAGGAAATTCCATTGATCTACTAGTTCCTAGGTTTGGGTGGAAACATTAGATTTGGAATAAGGAGAATATAAAACCCCAAATGGACATTATATTGACATAAATATATTAAAAGGGGTTAAATAAATATTTATGATAGGAAAATAAGGTGGCACTTGGTCATGGAGACACATTGGTGGTGTGGGACCCACAAAAAGCTAGATTCCTCATGCCACATGGCATTCTATTCCCACCCATTCAAATCCAAGGTGAAGTCTAATGATCTTGGGGAGTTGGAAGGTCAATATACTTGGCATGACTCAATGAAGTTCGAATTGGATTGGAAGAGTAACTCCCATGGAAGAGGAAAAGGCATTTGAGAGATATTGAGACACTTGGGATATATTACCTAGCTTCTATGACAACAATGATGAATATTGTATGACACCTATGACACAAATCAGACCTGAATGCTGACATCTGACATATATGTCATATATGACATGTTAGGGCTAAAAATAGCCTCCAAGAAGGCGCACAAGGGAGTTAGGGCAGCCAAAGACACACCCATTCGAAATGAGGGAAGATGGAGACTAGGAATTGTTAAACAACTGGCAAACATTGGAATCTCTTCCCAAATTAAGTTGGCATGAGTCTTTTGGAAGGAATTTGACCCATGGAGGACTTGAGAATTTTATAAAATACAATAACAAAGAAGGAGAGTGGATTTTTATCATTTATCATTTTGCATATTGGAGAGCATAGCTTGTCCATGCTTGTGGAGTGTTTACTCTACTTGCCTTAGTACCAATTTCGAGGGTGAAAGATTCCCATCCTAATTGAAAATTGGAAAGGCCATTCAGCCCTTTCATTTTGAGCTACAATGGATTCATTTTTTCCAGGTTGAAGCTACAGGTCTGCTCATGACATTATCTTCTTCAACTTGTTTCCACACCTTTCTCACCTTTCTCTTCATATTTTGGCTCTTGGAGGAAGGGCACACTTGGTGAGATGTTGATCTCTTTGGGGGAGATATTGTAGCCCCATTTATTTGTAATATGATGTATTTACTCTGTATTTTCTGCTCAGAATATACTCAGGTCGAAATATCAAGTGAAACTATGTAAAAATACCAAACAATGTCTAAATGGTGCCATTTTCCTCATATCTTGTTATGAAAGCTTGAAGTTGCTTTATTTTGAATTGTATCAGTTCATATCTATAATTTTTATGATGTATGGAGAGTCATTAATGTCCTGAATAAGTTTCATATACATTACCTAATCCTTTGGAACATAAATCTTGAATGTCATAGCAAATGGTGAAGTTTTCCTATCATTTCCCCCTGGGTGAAGACATGTCCACAAACCTCTAATTTAGGAACTTATTAATGATGAATTTGGGATCCCATTGAAGTAATTTAACAATTGCATGTCTCTGTTCTTAAAGTTGGGATGGTTTTACTGCATTTGGAAAGCCAATTTTGTCCCCTACCCTTGGGGGTTTTGAACCTCGACTTGACTAGTAAATTTCCCTATTTTCTCCTAATTGTAAATGAAGGTTGTAGAAGTCTTTTGAGATTTTCCAAGCATCCACCAGCCTCCTTTTTATGTATTAATACCTTTCAAACACATTCAGACCCAATTAGCAATAATTTGGAGCCATTTGGAAGCATTGGAGTCATAACTAGTCTAAGGGTCGACTTGGCCAAAAAGTGCAATTTTTCAAATTTTACCAAATTTATTAAAAAGGGACACTACAAATTAGCTTTGACTACCGCTAGTTATAAACATTTTACTTCTTAATTATTTCTTTTTTATGCAAGATAGTTTAGTTCACTTTCCTAACACAAGTGAAGGACCTAAAGACTCATTTACCCGAAGTATGCTCTTTTCCTCGCTCTCCTAGTGATCTTGGAAAATTAGAAATAAAGGTGATAGGTTTGAAATACCTTCTTTTCACACTTTTTGAGCATCTTGAATAATTGTTATTTTTCTTAGAGTTGAATTAAAGTAGATGTAATAACCCCATTTTTACCCTTGTATCATATTGGCTTGATATGTAAATATTGTACATATGTAATGTATGATTCCTAGCATGGAGCTCAAGGCCAAGGCCCCACTAGTGAATGTATAGAATTATAAAGGCAAGTATTTTTATATTTTATGAACCATTTGCTAGTAATCCATGGGAAATTGTAAAAGAAATGTCATATTTATAATACAAAAAATTTTCCTAAGAGATATCTTTGGAAGCAACAAAAATGAGGGGGTTGTGTGTATAGTCAACCGTAGTCAACCATAATAATTTTTCAACAAAAGTCAACCATAGTCAAATAAAGTAATCCATAGTCAATCGTGGTCAACCATAGTCAATCACAGTGTACCATAGTCAACCTTTGTCAACCATGGTCAATCATAGTCAACCATAGTCAACCTTTGTCAACCATGGTCAATCACAGTCAACCATAGTCAACCTTTGTCGATCATGGTCAATCACAGTCAACCTTTGTTTACCATGGTCAATTGAATTCAAATGTCAAACAAGGTCAACCAATAGTCACTTATTGCAAAAAAAATCAACCTTAATCAACCATAGTCGATTAGTCATCGTAGTCAACTATAGTCAAAAGTTAGACAAGATCAACCAATAGTTAATAACGACCAAACAAAGTCACCCAGAGCCAACCATGGTCGACCATAGCCAACCATAGTAAAAAAAAGTCAATTGTATTCAACCATGACCTTCCATGGCCAACCATAACCAACCAAATTCAATTATGCCCAACCAATTTCATCCATAGTCGACGATGGCCAACCATAGCCAACCATAATCAACCATTATCAACCATAGTCAACCATAGTCACTCTTGGTCAACAATAGTCGACAATAGTAAATTATTCAACCAAAGTAAACCATGGTCATACAAAGTCAATCATTGTCAACCATGGCCAACCATAGTCAACCAATTCAAGCAAAGTCAATCGTGGTCGACCATACTCAAACATGGTCAACCATAGTTGACCATGTTCAACCAATAATCAATTATGGCCATTATGACCAAATAGAGTCAACCATAGTCTTAAAAATTCAACTACGCTTAACCATTTTGAAACAATTCTTAAGCATGGCCATATAGCAACCATAGTAAACCATGTAAAAAATTGTCAAACATGGTCAACCATGGACAATAATGGCCAATAAATATTTTTATATAATTTTAACATATATCTTATTTAATAATTTATTTCTTATTTAATTTTAATTAATTAATTAATTTTTTAAAGTAATATTTATTAATAAAATAATAAATATTTAATATTTAATATTTAAATAAGTATTTATATCTAATAAATACATTTTAATATTTTTATTACAAATATTTAAATTTAATTATTAGATATAAATAAGTAATTGTCGTTTAAATAAATATACTAATATTAATAAATATTATTATTTAATAATATTTATTATCATAAAACTAATTATTAATATTAAATAATATTAATTCAGAGTCCCTTCCTCACGTGCTAGTCGTCAACTAGCAACATTTTTAAATGTTGTTGATATTCGTCAATTGATGTATATCAACCAATTTTAAATGTGTGTCTACAATTGATATACCTCAATCAACGAATATCAATCACATTTAAAAATGTGTTTGTTCCTAGTAGGTCTCACACTTATGTTACACCACTTCATAATAAACTATTTATTTTCAATATGTCAAACTCCATTGTATCAAACATGCAGAGGTGAAGGTGAGTGTAAAAGGGAAACATTTTATCAATAGTCAATGATCAATTAATTTGAAACACACCAATGAAAAAGGATGACTAGTATTTCATTGTGTTAAAACAAAAATAATCAGCACGGGAATTCAGAAAATATCCGTTAACATACAGGACTATCACAATCAAAGAAAGAAGGCGGACTTGATAAATTCATGATGAGCTCTGAAAATGGATTCATGAATAAGTGGAGAATGAAGGCATAATGATATGTCAATGAATAGAGATAATTCAACATACATAAAATTTTTGATGGAGAATGAAGGCATAATGATATGGCAATGAATAGAGATAATTCAACATACATAAAAATTTTGATGGTATTGTGCAAGAAATGATACGAATTGTTGATTATAATGAAATGAGTGTGAACAAAAATAGAGAAATAGTATGCATTAATGGGGTAGATAGTTTGTAGGCAGAATTGCAAGTATGATTTGAAGAATTATAGGGTTCCTGCAAAAGGATAAACAGCTTGACACACCAATAGATTGATACATAGAACTTATATTGGCAATGAATCCACGCAACAAATAGAAAGTCAAACACAAAATGAGTATTGTAAACAATGGATGCAAATGAATCTTGAAACATGTACCTATAGAGTTGATACATACAAATGAAGGGTAAAATCTCGGAGTTTTCAATTACTAAAAATCAAATGCACAGAACATAATTGAAATGCAGGAAATTGTCATTAAATAGAATTCAAACCAGAATTGAAATTTAATTAGAACACACAACGTATTTACTATTATTAAACGTCAAATTGTTTGTTCCCTTACAGCGATGTTAAAGCCATGTGTTTTAGTAAAAATAAATAAATGCTAACCATGTTGATAGCGACATCAATTTGGCGCCTTTAACATTGCTTAAGTAACGGCGTGCTCACAATGTTAAAAACTACGTTGTACCGACATAAAAAAACATCGAACCAGGGTCAAATGATGCCCGAAATACAGTAGTGTTTGGTTATGGGTCAAAACAAGTATATAAAACATTATAGTTCAAAGATATTTTATGGTATATGTATGTTTATGGTATATTTTATGGTATATTATAGTTCAAAGATATTTTATGGTATATGTATGTTTATAAAATAAAATCCTTATTAAGGCTTGGCTCTCGACCTTATAGTCCTAGTGGCACACTCAATAAACATCTCAATATTAATACTTAATACAAAGGTACTAGAAAGTAAATGTATACACTACACCTTATACCCATGGTTGATAAAGGAAAGGTAAATCAGTGCAATAATTCATGTTCTTGTATAAGGGATAAAACGTGGCTTAGCTTGTTACCTATGAAGGCTATTTAAGGTAGAGTGTTTTCATGAAATGTATGTCATAGTGTAGACATGGCATTTATTGTGGCATTCACTTGATGAAACATCTATGGGTTCATTTAATTTTTTATCTAACTTATTGATGGCATGTGTGAACCCCTAACTAGGCTCTATTACCTTCAATTTTCGGGAAATTTCAATGATAAGGTGTGGCTCTTCCACCCATATTTTTTGGCATTTGGCCATAAACTGTAAACATTGTTTTTTTGAGCGGAAAAATCTCCTTCTTGCTATTCCGAAGGAATCAAGGAAAGCTTGAAATACAATCATTACAATAAGGCTTAACAAGAGCATCATATCACTTACAAGAATTGAACTTGAGTGGGGAGGCAAACAATCTTTCCTCCCAACCACCCAAGCTACAACATTGTTCTGTTGTCGATCTCAATCAGGTAATTTTTTATGGATGAATTTCATATTGTTTAATCTCTAATATTTTGGATTTGGTATTCTTTCTTTAGGTCACTCATGTGGTTTCTTGAACATTCTGAAAGGGGAATGATCATTTCATTTAGGGTTTGATAAATGTGATGCAATATGCCAAACTTCTAATTTGTTTATTTTTCTTTCATGGAAGGTGAAAATGACCTTCGAGTGTTTGGTTAAGTATTTAAATCTATCGTGAACTATGCCATGATTTCAAAGCCAATGGTTGAAGTAAATTATAACCTACCTTCATATTCTTTTAATTTTTTTTATTTGACCAGAATTTCTATCCAAACGATTCATACTGTTGAGTTTTGCATATTAAAATGGGTAAGCGCCAACCTACTCGTGAGCTCAGGTAATTTATTAAGATCATGCCTCCTTATTCTCCATTACTCTATTATTTTATAAATGCTATCTGTTTTTTAATATTCATCTAGAATTTGTGTAGGTACACAGGCTACGAGATGGTATTTCTCACTCTATTTAAGAGATGCCATCGACCTTGTTTCTAGACAAGAGTTGGGGATATCGGTTATCAACCTTCAACCGTCGTTTTTTATTCAGAATTAAGTACTCCAAATTTTAGACTTTACTTTTATCCAGGTTTGGTTTCTTAATGCACCAAAAAATATTTAATTGCAGAAGAAGAAGTTCCCTTGTAATAGGGCTTAAACTGTTATTTTGATAGTCATTGAGATCATTAAAATACATTCGGCCATGTCTTTAGAAGATGGGTTACTTTATCTAGATCGTTGAACGGCCATGTCTTTAGAAGATGGGTTACTTTATCTAGATCGTTGAACACAATTTAACACAATCAATGTAATTTTTATTGCTTGATGATTGTAGGGTTTTATGTTAAATTTGTTTTGTTTGGTATAAGGGTTTTTACCCTCAAAATGTAGTCGAGTTTAGTAAGTTCTTATTCTATAATATCGATAAATCTCAAAAATATCTAAGGGTGTTCCCGTGAAGATAGATTACACTTTTTGGCAAGTGAACAATGTGAGTATGGAGAAAAATGAGCTCAATTTAGCTTTTGTTAAGTCCTCGATCAAGCTTTTAGAAGCTCCATCAAGATATTTAAAAAAGCTTGATCGAGGGTTAAGAAAACCCTCGATCAAGCTCTATATTTCGATCGAGGGTTTTCTTAACCCCCAATCGAGCTTTTTTAAATAGATCAATCAAGCTCTTGTCATTAGAAATAAATAAATAAAATTCTGTGAGAAGACTATAAAAATTAAATGGTGGCTTGATCGATCTTTTGACTTACCCATGCATAAACCCTCGATCAAGGTATTTAAAAAAAGGCGCATAAAATCTCGATCGAGTAATTTAAAAACCTTGATCGACGGTTTTAAAACAGTCTTTTAGCCCCTTTTTCTGCAAATTTAATTTTACTAGCTTCTTTACCAGGCCTAAACCCTATCTGGGGATTCATCTTAGGTGGTGGACTTGATACCCCTGGATTCCTCAACAAATAATCTATGCATTGGCATATAATTTATGGGTTTCTAAGTTCATATGATAAATATTTTTATTTATCTTTTCAAACTTATTGATCCAGATTTTATGAGCAGAATGAAATGAATATAGATTATTATCAGATGCTTAACACAAAGTAACAGAGATACAGTAAAACTGGTTTTCTATTCAATAAGGGAAAAGCTAAAATTGTAAAATGCAGCGGAAAACAAGCTTGCTGGAATGGTGGCAGCTTATCTCTGAGAAGAGATGTGACAGCTACGCTCATTCGCAAGAAGATGAATACAAAGAGAGGCCCAAAGGGCCTATTTATCATAATCATGAGGGAAAGGATCCCAAAAATCCAAAAACCTAACCCTAGAAGATGAACCGTCATAAAGTTTGCGGCCCCAAGGTGATTAGTTGAACAGTCAACTTCCCGGGGTCATAACTTTTGCATACGATCTCCATTTGGGGCGCTCGGTAGCCCGTTAGAAAGGTCTATCCGAGATTTACAACTTTCAAATGGGGCCAAATGCATGCCATTAACATCCATTTGGCTCCCCAAATCGCCAAAAAAGGTCATTTAGGGCCTCAAAACAGCCCCAGAGGTTCAGGACCTGAAAAAACTGCTAAAAATAGTAAATTACCAAAATTGCCAGAAAACTGTTTTGAGCCAGTTGGAGAGGTAGGTGGCCACCGATATCCACCTGGATCAATCCTCCCTCCTTAGGAAGAAATGGTCTCCATTGTGTTGAGTTCCCCCATCAGATGAGGAAATTGCTGCTCAATTTGGCCCCGGGTGAGCCACTTGCCTTGGTGCAAGAGCTGCCCTGCTTTGACAACTCAATAAAGCTGGATCCTTTGATGTCGAGTGCCCTTGATTTGTGTGTCCGTAATATGATCACTGGATGCCTGTTGCAGGCAGTCAGGGTTGATCTCTATTGGTTTCAACTGCTCTGCTATCTCTGAGGTGTCTAATAATGGTGGGAAATATGGCCGAAGGAGAGCCACGTTGAAGACTAGATGCAGACCAATGAAGGGGGGAATGTTGAGCTCAAAAGCATTGTCACCCACCACCTTGGTGATGGTGTACGGCCCATAACGGAGTGGGCAAATCTTCTGATGGGGCCCTGTAAGGCATTCTTTCTACAAATGCAACCAAACTTTGTCGCCTTACCGCCACCCTTGGTTACTTGGCTGAGGGCCCATGCGGTATGAGAGAATCTCAGCACGAACTGGCGATAGAAATCGGTGAGGCCCAAGAAGCTTCGAAGTTCAGTGAGTGTGGTTGGGGCAGGTCAGTCACGGATGACCTGAATCTTGGCTGGATCCACATGCACACCATGTGGATCAACGATGTAGCCTAAGCAATGGACCATGTCCATGCTGAAGGAGCATTTTTCCAAGTTTGCATATAGTTTGTGCTGCCCCAGGGTGTGCAAAACCTACTGAATATGTTGCAAGTGTTCCGACCAAGTCTTGTTGTAGATGAGGATGTCATCTAGATACACCACTAAAAAAATATTGGTGAAAGGTTGTAGGATATCGTCCATCATCCTCATAAAAGTTGTTGCAGAATTTGTCGAACCAAAGGGCATGACCAGCCATTCAAAAAGACCTTCTTTTGACTTGAAGGCAGTCTTCCATACATCTGTCTGTTCTATTGGGACTTGGTGGTAGCCAAACTTCAGATCAATCTTACTGAAGTATTTGGCCCCCGTGAGCTGACCAAGGAGGTCGTCGATTCAGGGAATCGGGTACCGGTTGCAGAATGTGATTTTATTTAGGGCTCGGTAATCAATGCAGAGTCACCAGGTCCCATCTTTCTTCTGCACCAACAAGATTGGGATCCAACAAGGTGATGAGCTGGGATGGATGTGCCCCTTGTGGAGAAATTCTTGGATCTGCCTCTTGATCTCCTCATTTTCCAACAGAGAGCAGCGATAGACTGGCCCATTGGGTAGCGGTGCACCTGGGTTCAGATCGATGGGATATTTGACCTCACAGTGCAGAGGTACCCCAGTAGGAGAGGAGAAGATATTTGAGTATTCTCCCACCACCTTATCCACTTGCTTCTGTTATGTGGAGAGATCAGTCGCGGAGGCCCTGGATGTGGCTACAATCTTTCTCTCACTTTGAGAGCGAATCACGAAGAAGACAAATTTCTCATTCTGAGAGGTGACCTTCCTGCATTTCTTGGTAGAGATCAAGGAAATAACACTAGGAGGGACTGCCTCGGGTATCATGTACAATTTCTTGTTCAAAGAACTAATAACACTACGAGGCCAAGACTCATATACAACATGACATTTCCATAAATAAGGTTGGCCCAAAAGAACATCTGAATCTTCGAGAGGAGCAACATCACACAATACCTTGTCCTTGAAGGGCTTGATGCAGTACGACGGTCGGTACTGTTGGCTGACGCGAAGATCGCTTCCTTTGCGAGCCATCCAATGGTGTAGGGTTGTGGGTGCGGTGTTGGTAGCAGGGCCAGGCACTTGACGACCTCTACTGAGATAAGGTTCTTTCGGCTACCGATATCAAAGATTAAGTGCAGCGGGGTGCCTTTTACCCACATCTGTGAATGGAAGAGATGTTCTCCTTCTTTTGGCTCGTCTGGTTCATCAGGATGGAGCTTGGTGGTAGCAATGGTGGAACTGGGTTCCACGTCGATGATCCATCTTCCCCTTTCTGGTTCGCACTCAGAGTCAGAATCTACATCTGATTCAGATGCTTTCACTTCGAACACCAAAGACTGCTTTGAGTGGCAGTCAGCAGTGTTATGTCAAGGGCTCTTATGGAAGTTGCACTACTTCCCGGTATCTTTCTTTGTCTTTCCACTGTCCTTCTTTGCTTGCGGCTTGGACTGGTTGTCTTGATACTGTTTATATTTGCTCTGTCCTTTATTCTATGGGTTGGGGCCGCCCTTTCCTGTCTTTTGCTATGAGGGGTTCCTAGACCCAAATTGCTACGTCTTTTGTTTGAGCTTCTGCTCGATTTTGATGGCATATCGACAGGCCACCCACAAGGAAGAGATGTCCAGAAATTCCATTTCGGTTTGGATGTATCTATGCAGACCACCGCGATACTTGAGCACCAGATTTCACTCTGAATCTTTGATACCCACCTTGGTGCGCAAGGTATGGAAGGTATTTGTGAACTCTGGCACTACTTGGTCTCTTTCTTGTCGCAGTGTCGTCCATTTGGTATACAAGTCGTCATAACTTCCAACAGGGTAGTATTGTTCCTTAATAACATCCCTGAAGGATTCCCAGGTGGTCATGATTGAAAATAATGAGGTTTCCTATGTGTCCTTTTGCTCACAAAAAGTTTCCCACCAAGATTTGACATGGGGAATGGCTTTGAGGAGCGCAAAAGTAATCTTTTCTCTATTCGAAAAGTTAAGGGCAGAAAAATACCCTTCTATTAGATTCAACCACTTATTTACAGCATCTGTGTCTATCTGACCTTCAAATATAGGAATATCGAAGTTGATTTGTATATTGAAGGGGGACGCGCCTCCGTTCGAGGAAGATGTGTCGCTTGTTGGTAGCCGCCGAAGGATTTGTGTGAAACTATCCATCATCTTATTCCTATGTTGCGTGAGGGCTTCCTCAAGCAACATTTTGAAAGGATCTCTTATCCCATCATCTTTCTTTTCTCCTGCCATGAGAGGTCACTTGGGCGTGCGAGAGCTTTTGTCTTCAAGAGAAATAAGCTCAAGACCCAATTCTTTGTACCCTGACCTCATTGGGGACATGCATTAAGATGACAAGGAAAAGACCGCTCTAATACCACTGATCCAGAGTTTATGAGCATAACGAAATGAATATAGATTATTATTAGATGCTTAACACAAAATAACAAAGATATAGTAAAACTAGTTTTCTATTCAATAAGGGAAAAGCTAAAACTATAAAATGCAGCGGAAAACAAGCTTGCTGGAATGGTGGTGGCTTATCTCGGAGAAGAGATGTGATGGCTACGCTCATTCGCAAGAAGATGAATACAAAAAAAGGTCCAAAGGGCCTATTTATCATAAGCATGAGGGAAAGGATCCCAAACATCCAAAAACCTAACCCTAGAAGATGAACCATCGTAAATTTTGCGGCCCCAAGGTGGTTAGTTGAATAGTCAACTTCCCGGGGTCATAACTTTTGCATACGATCTCCGTTTGGGGCACTCGGTAGCCCGTTGGAAAGGTCTATACGAGATTCACAACTCTTGATTAGGGCCATGTGCATGCCATTGGCATCCATTTGGCCCCGCAAATTGCCAAAAAAATTCATTCAGGGCCACAAAACGGTCCCGGAGGTTTAGGACCCGAAAAAACTGCTAAAAATAGTAAATTACCAAAATTGCCAGAAAATTGTTTTGAGCTAGTTGGAAAGGTGGGTGGCCACCGATATCCAGCTGGATCAATCCTCCCTCCTTAGGAATCAATGGTCTCCATTGTGTTGAGTTCCCCATCAGATGAGGAAATTTTGGCCCCGGGTGAGCCACTTGCCTTGGTGCAGGAGCTGCCCTGCTTTGACAACTGGATAAAGCTGGATCCTTTGATGTCAAGTGCCATTTATCTGTGTGTCTGCAATATGATCACTGGATGCCTGTTGCAGGAAGTCAGGGTTGAACTCTGTTGGTGTCAACTGCTCTGCTATCTATGAGGTGTCTAATAATGGTGGGAAATATGGCCGAAGGAGAGCCACGTTGAAGAGTGGATGCAGACCAAGGAAGGGGGGAATGTTGAGCTCAAAAGCATTGTCACCCACCACCTTGGTGATGGTGTACGACCCATAACGGAGTGGGCAAAGCTTCCGATGGGGCCCTGTAAGGCGTTCTTTCTGCAAATGCAACCAAAATTTGTCGCCTTACCGCCACCCTTGGTTACTTGGCTGAGGGCTCATGCGGTATGAGAGAATCCCAGCACCAACCAGTGACAGAAATTGGTGAGGCCCAAGAAGCTCCGAAGTTCAGTGAGTGTGGTTGGGGTGGGCCAGTCACGGATGACCTGGATCTTGGCTGGATCCACATGCACACCATGTCGATCAACGATGTAGCCTAATCAATGGACCATGTCCATGCCGAAGGAGCATTTTTCCAAGTTTGTATATAGTTTTTGCTGCCGCAGGGTGTGCAGAACCTACTGAATATGTTGCAAGTGTTCCGACCAAGTCTTGTTGTAGATGAGGATGTCATCCAGATACACCACTATAAAATTATTGTTTAAAGGTCGTAGGATATCGTCCATCATCCTCATAAAAGTTGCTGGAGCATTTGTCGAGCCAAAGGGCATGACCAGCCATTCAAAAAGACCTTCTTTTGACTTGAAGGCAGTCTTCCATACATCTGTCTTTTCTATTGGGACCTGGTGGTAGCCAAACTTCAGATCAATCTTACTGAAGTATTTGGCCCCCATGAGCTGATCAAGGAGGTCGTCGATTCGGGGAATCGGGTACCAGTTGCGGACTGTGATCTTATTCAGGGCCTGGTAATCAATGCAAAGTCGCCAGGTCCCATCTTTCTTCTACACCAGCATGATTGGGCTCCCACAAGGTGATGAGATGGGACGGATGTGCCCCTTTTGGAGCAATTCTTGGATCTGCCTCTTGATCTCCTCGTTTTCCAACAGAGAGCGACGATAGACTGGCCCATGGGTAGCTGTCACATCTCCTCTCTGGTAAAAGCTTTTAATTATTTAAATTTTTGTCTATCTGCATGACAACACTAATTAGAGCCTAAACTATTTTTTCCCGCAATGCAACCAAGAGTGAAAAAGGGCATGGTGAACCACAAGGGGGAGAGTAATTAAGTCTTAAACGTCGTCGTACTCTTTGACTTGGCTTAACTCTCACTTTCGAGTTAAGTTAATTTGTGTGTTTGGCATTGTTGTAGGCATGCTTATGCTCGTCTAGATTTAAATGGAAAAAATTATATTTTATCTATATGTTTAAAACACCATAAATATGAATCTAATGCCAACCAATACTATGGTGTGCACATGTAAGTAGTGCATTATATTGATTACATATATTTAATATATATGTTTATGCACTTGTATTTATGATCATATATTTTTATATGAGTATGCTTTTATAATTTTAAGATGCATATATTTTAATGATGAAATCTATGCTTTATCTAACTATGCAATATATATAAATATCGATATATATATATATATATTTTTTGTACATATATATAGAGTTTATATATATATAGTTCTATGCATTTTGGGAGAATACATAAATATGCATATGTACTATTTTAACTATGAAAAGTTATATGTAATACTTTAACTATGAAAAGTTAACTTTAATGTGCTTATTGCATTTTAAATTCTTTATTTGTTGAAAGGCTCTTATAAATTTGAAAAGCACATATATATATTATATATAATTTGAGGTTTGGTTATAAAAAAAAACACGTGTACATCTATTTTTGATAAAGATTTAGTCGTTCTCATATATGGTATTTTGCATAAGAAAATGGAGGAGTGGGATTATTAGTATATTTTTAATATTTATTGTTTTGGAGAGAACGATAATAAATGAGATATATATATATTATCATTCCTTTTATTTGGGGACCTAGTTTTTGTTCTTTTGTGGGGTTTTGGACCTATTTTTTTGGGGAGGCGGCTCCTTCATCCTTTTGCCTTCACGCAGAGGAGGAGGGAGTGCTGCCATCGTTTTGGGGGCAAAAGAAAAACTCTGTTTGGGAGGCTGCCTTCATAGAAATTTTTGTGTGGTTGCATCAACGGGATGAATGCTATGTATGTTCTAGTGATGCCATAAATTCGTTTTGGATGCTCTTTATCTTCCATCAATGGCATAAAAACGTTTTTCCTACTCTGTATGTTCCAGTGATGCCATAAATTTGTTTTCGATGCTCTTTATCTTCCAGCTATGGCATAAAAACGTTTTCCCTGCTCTGTATGTTCCAGTGATGCCATAAATTTGTTTTGGATGCTCTTTAGCTTCCAGCTATGGCATAAAAACGTTTTCCCTGCTCTGTATGTTCCAGTGATACCATCAATTCATTTTGGATGCTCTTTATCTTCCAGCTATGCTCTTTTTCCTTCTCTGTATTTTTTAGTGATGCCATAAATTTGTTTTGGGATGCAAATTATCTTCCATCTATGGCATAAAAACATTTTGCCTGCTCTGCTTTGTAGATTTCGTGGATACTCTGTTCTGGAAGCAATCAGCTTACACCGTGCTATACTCTATATTCTTTCCTACTGCCATCGTTTTTGCTTTTAGCATAGAGCTTTTGAATTTCATGCCGCTACAGACCGGGTGTTAACCCCGTGGCTAATGTTGTCTATATGTTTTTGGTTTTCATTGTTTGGAGTTAGCTTATATGCTGGAGATAGCTTATAAGCTCTCAATGATAGCAAAATCGATTTGGTATTTATCCACAAAGGCATCTCGTCCTGGTTTAGAATTGCTTTCGGAAGTATGAAAAATCGATTGAGCTGAATAATGTTTACATACCAATTGTAAAACAAAAGGTAAGTGTAGGAGAAAACCTGAGTATACATATGTGTATAAGTAAATATATTTATGCCGAATGCTTCGTGTACATAAGGGTATGTCTTACACCTTCATTAAAAAGATACATATTTATATAGAAGGTCTATAAGGGATAAACTATATATATAGCTTGCTTAAGAATTGTGATGTATATATTCTTTGTATGGAAGGGTTATATACATATGTACTTTTATACAATGGTTATATGGTATAAGATGGTTATGCCTTGTCTATAGTGTATAAAAGAGCTAGGCAATGTGTACATGTTTTGTGAAATGGTTACACTTTATGTATATATATATTGCATGCCATGGTTGCGTATGGTTTAATGCAATGTTTTTCTTATGCAGTAAGTTGGTTTACATATGGTGTGGAATGCACAAGTTCTATATATATATTATAAAATGGGTATATTTTACATAGAGTATGTAAAATAATCATGTTTCACATATATTTCAATGTTTATGTTATACATACATGGTATGCATCGGAATTGCGTATATGCATCAATCATTATATGATTTGGATTGAATATGACTTGGGACAACTAATAAATGGTAACTATAGATGCATTATGTTATCATATGCATGGGATATGAAATGTATAATTGTATGCACTGATGGCTTTATAAGCATTGGCTAAGTGTTCTTGGTGTACACTTTTGACGTTGGTATCGCCCCATATCTCGAGGTCGCATGTCGAATGCATTCTTGCATGTCGAATGCAACTATTATGTTCATATACAATTCATGACACATGTATCGCATGATACCTGGTAGTCGCATGTCGAATGCACCTCTTACAGTTGATATAAATTTTCATGATAGCAGCATTACATTGTGCTTTGATGGCTTGTCGAATGCATCATTGCATGTCGACGTCATCTCTTATGTACATACACTTATTAAGGATGCAGGATATCTTGTGGTCGCATGTCGAATGCATTATTGCATGTTGAATGCGTTCCTTATGTTTTGTATATGTGTTTTTTATGTCTTTTGGGTTGCTTGTGGATGGATTTGAATGCATGTTGGAAAGCTTTATGGCTTGTCGCATGCTTTAGCATCATTACCTATGGCATGACTGTCGTGAACGATAGTCAATAAATACATGTATCAGGTCATGAGGCATTGGACGCCAAGTCGGGAGTACCGACTTGGGCCCGCAAAGAACAACACCACAAGCTATGCACGAGGTTAGGACACTAGATGTGTCTAGGTAGGAGTACTACCTTCGACTTGCAGGAGTACTGAATTAACCTTTAGTGTTGGGTGTGTGATTGGTAATAGGACGACGAGACTTAGAGACTCCCTATCCCGTTGTGGATCACCATGCCCAGCTCGAGGGTGGCCTTCGAACGGATTGAGTATATGCCGTTGAAGAGCCTATGGTTGGGTGGAGCATTGCATTGCCCACATTATTCCCCTATTACATGATTATGTTTTGTGATATTAATTTGATGTATCTTGATTAATGAAATGATATTTATAGTTGTTATATTATGTTTTATATTACTGATAAAATGTTCTGAGTGTGATGAGTACAGGAATAAGACGACAACCAGAATGACCATTCCTCCGCTTTGCTAAGGTGGTAAGAAATGTTTGTAAAGTTATCATACGTTTGATATTTATATATTGGCTCGTGTTATTGTGTCCTTAATTGTATTCGATTAATGGAAGAAAGGTTAATTTTTCTTATTCATGTGTTCATGTAAAGTTGATGGTTGGATGGCCATGAGAAAGAGGCCACCTTTGTTTGAAAAAGAGATTTCGATATGATGTTAACCCTAGGGGAGTTAGTATCATACACGTGCTTAGATTTTTACCATTTTATGTCATTGATGTGAGGACATATATTTAGACATCATATTTCATGAGAAAGCATGTGATTGTGACTGCATAGAATAATGAAGGAGCTTCTTGTGCATTGTGAAGTCTTATGTGGATTATGATTGAAACATGACCTTAGATCAGTTTGCATTTGGTAATGATCTATGTAAGGGTATGTGTGGAAAGAACATGTCGGGATCCATTTTGTGGTTGATGTAAGATAGGTTAGCCATTATAACATAGCCTAAGGTTATTATTACACCTCGCGACATAGTCCATGGTTGACTTAGTATTATTTTGGTGTAAAAGAAAGACTTGACATATTCTTATTTTATTATGCATGTGCTTAATTGTGTCGTCAGCATCTTAACAAAAGTATGACGTGCCGCAACCATTAAATTGTCTTTAGCTAAGAGTCTCAATAATTAATTATTTTCTGCATAAATGACTTTGTTAATTAATGTTGTCTTTCTAAGCTTTTATTATTTCCGCTGTTACAATTATTAACCATTAAATCTTATTAAAAATAAATAAAAAATTACGAAATTATCGGGATGTTACAGTAGTGGTGCACCTAAGGTCAAATCGATGGGATGCTTGACCTCGCAGTGCAGAGGTACCCCAGTAGGAGAGGAGAAGATATCTGAGTATTCTTCCACCACCTTATCCACTTGCTTCTGTTGTGTGGAGAGATTGGTTGCGGAGGCCCTAGATGTGGCTGCGATCTTTCTCTCACTCTTAGAGCAAATCACAAAGAAGACAAATTTCCCGGTTTGAGAGACGACCTTCCTGCATTTCTTGGCAGAGATCAAAGAAATAGCACTAGGAGGGACTACCTAAGGTAACATGTACAATTTATTGTTCAAAGAAATAATAACACTATGAGGCTTGGACTCATATACAGCATGACATTTCCATAAATAAGGTTGGCCCAAAAGAACATCTGAATCTTCGAGAGGAGCAACATCACACAATACCTTGTCCTTAAAGGGCTTGATGCAGTACGAGAGTTGGCACTGTTGGATAACGTAGAGATCGCTTCCTTTGCGGAGCCATCCAATGGTGTAGGGTTGTGGGTGCGACGTTGTCGGCAGGGCGAGGCGCTTGATGACCTCTGCTGAGATAAGCTTCTTCTGGCTACCGATATCAACGATGAAATGCAGCGGGGTGCCTTTTACCCACATCTGTGAATGGAAGAGACGTTCTCTTTCTTCTGGCTCGTATAGTTCATCAGGCTGGAGCTTGGTGGTAGCAATGGTGGCATTGGGTTCTGCATCGATGATCTGTCTTCCCCTTTCTGGTTCAGACTCAGAGTCAGAATCTACATCTGATTCAGATGCTTTCACTTCGGTCACCAGCGACTGCCTTGAGCGGCAGTCAGCAATGTTATGCCAAGGGCTCTTATGGAAGTTGCACTACTTCCCAGTATCTTTCTTTGTCTTTCCACTATCCTTCTTTGCTTGCGGCTTCAACTAGTTGTCCTGATACTGTCCATCTTTGCTCTGTCGTTTATTATGTGGCTTGGGGCCGCCCTTTCCTATCTTTTGCTGTGAGCGGTTCCTAGACCCAAATATCTATGACTTTTGTTTGAGCTTCTACTTGATTTTGACAGCATAACAGTAGGCCGCCCCCAAGGAAGAGATGTCCAGAAATTCCATTTCGGTCTAGATGTATCTATGCAGCCCACCGCGATACTTGAGCATTGGATGTCGCTCTGAATCTTTGATACCCAGCTTGGTGCGCAAGGTATGGAAGGTATTTGTGAACTCTGGCACTACTTGGTCTTATTCTTGTCGCAGTGTCGTCCATTTGGCATACAAGTCATCATAACTTCCAACAGGGTAGTATTGTTCCTTAATAGCATCCCTGAAGGATTCCCAAGTGGTCGTGACTGAAAATAATGAGGTTTCCTCTGTGTCCTTTTGCTCGCAGAAATTTTCCCACCAATCTTTGACATGGGGAACGACTTTGAGGAGCGCAAAAGTAATCTTTTCTCTATTCGAAAAGTTATGGACAGAAAAATACCCTTATAGTAGATTCAACCACCTATTTACAACATCTGTGTCTATCTGACCTTCAAATATAGGAATATCAAAGTTGATTTGTACATTGAAGGGGGCGGCGCCTCCGCTCGAGGAAGATGCGTCGCTTGTTGGTAGCCGCAAAAGGATTTGCGCAAAACTATCCATCATCTTGTTCCTATGTTGCGTGAGGGCTTCCTCAAGCAACATTTTGAAAGGATCTCCTATTCCGTCATCTTTCTTTTCTCCTGCCATGAGAGGTCGCTTGGGCATGTGAGAGCTTTTGTCCTCAAGAGAAACAAGCTCAAGACCCAACTCTTTGTACCTTGACCTCGTTGGGGACATGCATTAAGATGACAAGGAGAAGACCGCTCTGATACCACTGATCCGGAGTTTATGAGAAGAACAAAATGAATATAGATTATTATTAGATGCTTAACAAAAAATAATAGAGATACAGTAAAACTGGTTTTCTATTCAATAAGGGAAAAGCTAAAACTATAAAATGCAGCAGAAAACAAGCTTGCTGGAATGGTGGCGGCTTATCTCGGAGAAGAGATGTGACGGCTGTGCTCATTCTCAAGAAGATGAATACAAAGAGAGGCCCAAAGGGCCTATTTATCATAAGCATGAGGGAAAGGATCCAAAACATCCGAAAACCTAACCCTAGCAGATGAACCGTCCTAAAGTTTGCGGCCCTAAGGTGGTTAGTTGAACAGTCAACTTCCCAGGGTCATAACTTTTTCATACGATCCCTGTTTGGGGCGCTCGGTAGACCGTTGGAAAGGTCTATCCGAGATTTACAACTTTTGACTATAGATAAATGCATGTTGTCAGCAAACATTCCCCCCCCCCCCCAAATCGCTAAAAAAGGTCATTTAGGGCCTCAAAATGGCCTTGGAAGTTCAGGACCCAGAAAAATTGCTAAAATTAGTAAAGTGCCAAAATTGCCAGAAAATTGTTTTGAGCCAGTTGGAAAGGTGGGTGGCCACTGATATCCACCTGGATCAATCCTCCCACCTTACGACGCAATCGTCTACATTGTGTTGAGTTCCCCCATCAGATGAGGAAATTTCTATTAAATTTGGCCCCGGGTGAAGCACTTGCCTTGGTGAGGGAGATGCCCTACTTTGACAACTCGATAAAGCTGGATCCTTTGATGTCGAGTGCCCTTGATCTATGTGTCTGCAATATGATCACTGGATTCCTGTTGCAGGTAGTCATGGTTGAGCTCTGTTGGTGTCAACTGCTCTGCTATCTCTACGTTGTCTAATAATGGTGGGAAATATGGCCGAAGGAGAGCCACGTTGAAGACTAGATGCAGACCAAAGAAGGGGGGAATGTTGAGCTCAAAAGCATTGTCACCCACCACCCTTGTGATGGTGTATGGCCCATAACGAAGTGGGCGAAGCTTCCGATGGGGTCCTGTAAGGAGTTCTTTCTGCAAATGCAACCAAACTTTGTCACCTTACCGCCACCCTTGGTTACTTAGCTGAGGGTCCATGCAGTATGAGAGAATCCCAGCACGAACCGGCGATAGAAATTGGCGAGACCCAAGAAGCTCCGAAGTTCAGTGAGTGTGTTTGGGGCGGGCCAGTCATGAATGACCTGGATCTTGGCTGGATCCACATGCACACCATGTTGATCAACGATGTAGCCTATGTAATGTCCATGCCGAAGGAGAATTTTTCCAAGTTTGCATATAGTTTGTGCTGCCATAGGGTGTGCAGAACTTGCTGAATATGTTGCAAGTGTTCCGCCCAAGTCTTGCTGTAGATGAGGATGTCATCCAGATACACCACTACAAAATTATTGGTGAAAGTTCGTAGGATATCGTCCATCATCCTCATAAAAGTTGCTAGAGCATTTGTTAAACCAAGGGCATGACCAGCCATTCAAAAAGACCTTCTTTTGACTTGAAACACAGTCTTCCATACATATGTCTGTTCTATTGGGACCTGGTGGTAGCCAAACTTCAGATCAATCTTACTGAAGTATTTGGCCCCCATGAGTTGATCAAGGAGGTCGTCGATTCGGGGAATCAGGTACCGGTTGCGGACTGTGATTTTATTGAGGGCCTGGTAATCAATGTAGTGTCGCCAGGTCCCATCTTCCTTCTACACCAGTACGATTAGGCTCCCACAAGGTGATGAGATGGGACGAATGTGCCCCTTGGGGAGCGATTCTTGGGTTTGCCTCTTGATCTCCTCGTTTTCCAACAGCGAGCGGCGATAGACTGGCCCATTGGGTAGCGGTGCACCTGGGGTCAGGTCGAAGGGATGCTTGACCTGGTAGTGCAGAGGTACCCCGGTAGGAGAGGAGAAGATATCTGAGTATTCTTCCACCACCTTATCCACTTGCTTCTGTTGTGTGAAGAGACCAGTCATGGAGGCACTAGATGTGGCTGTGATCTTTCTCTCACTATGAGAGCGAATCGCGAAGAAGACAAATTTCCCAGTCTGAGAGATGACCTTCCTGCATTTCTTGGCAGAGATCAAGGAAATAGCACTAGGAGGGACTGCCTTGGGTATCATGTACAATTTCCTGTTCAAAGAAATAATAACACTACGAGGCTTGGACTCATATACAACATGATGTTTCCATAAATAAGGTTGGCCCAAAAGAACATCTAAAATTTCGAGAGGAGAAACATCACACGATACCTCGTCCTTAAAGGGCTTGATGTCGTACGATAGTCAGCACTGTTGGCTGACGCGGAGATCGCTTCCTTTGTGGAGCCATCCAATGGTGTAGGGTTGTGGGTGTGGCGTTGTCGGCAGGAGCAAGCACTTGACGACCTCTGCTGAGATGAGGTTCTTCTGGCTACCACTATCAATGATGAAGTGCAGCAGGGTGCATTCTACCCACATCTATGAATGGAAGAGGCATTCTCCTTCTTCTGGCTCATCTGGCTCATCAGGATGGAGCTTGGTGGTAGCAATGGTGGCACTGGGTTCCGCATCGATGATCCATCTTCCCCTTTCTGGTTCGGACTCAGAGTCAAAATCTGCATCTAATTCAGATGTTTTCACTTCGGCCACTAGCGACTGCTTTGAGTGGCAGTCAGTAGTGTTATGCCAAGGGCTCTTATGGAAGTTGCACCACTTTTCGGTATCTTTCTTTGTCTTTCCGGTGTCCTTCTTTGCTTACGTCTTGGAGTGGTTGTACTGATACTGTCCATCTTTGCTCTGTCCTTTATTTTGTGGGTTGGGGCCACCCTTTCCTGTCTTTTTCTATGAGGGGTTCCCAGACCCAAATTGCTGCGTCTTTTGTTTGAGCTTCTGCTCGATTTTGATGGCATATTGGTAGGCCATGCCCAAGTAAGAGATGTCCAGAAATTCCATTTCGGTCTGTATGTATCTATGTAGACCACCACGATACTTAAGCACCAAATGTCACTCTAAATCTTTGATACCTAGCTTGGTGCGCAAGGTATGGAAGGTTTTGTGAACTCTGCCACTACTTGGTCTCTTTCTTGTCGCAGCGTCGTCCATTTGGTATACAAGTTGTCATAACTTCCAACAGGGTAGTATTGTTCCTTAATAGTATCCCTGAAGGATTCCTAGGTGGTTGTGATTGAAAATAATGAGGTTTCCTCTATGTCCTTTTGCTTGCAGAAAGTTTCCCACCAATCTTTGACATGGGGAATAGCTTTGAGGAGCGCAAAAGTAATCTTTTCTCTATTCAAACAGTTATGGACATAAAAATACCCTTCCAGTAGATTCAACCACTTATCTACAACATTTGTGTCTATCTGACCTTCAAATATAGGAATATCGAAGTTGATTTGTACCTTGAAGAGGGTGGTGCCTCCGCTTGAGGAAGATGCGTCACTTGTTAGTAGCCGCCGAATGATTTGCACGAAACTATCCATCATCTCGATCCTCTATTGCATGAGGTCTTCCTCAAGCAACATTTTGAAAGGATCTCCTATCCCGTCATATTTATTTTCTCCTGCCATGAGAGGTTGCTTGGGCAGCGAGAGCTTTTGTCCTCAAGAGAAACAAGCTCGAGACCCAATTCTTTGTAACCTGATCTCGTTGGGTACATGCATTAAGTCGACGAGGAGAAAACCGCTCTGATACCACTGATCCAGATTTTATGAGCAGAATGAAATGAATATAGATTATTATCAGATGCTTAACACAAAATAACAGAGATACAGTAAAACTGGTTTTCTATTCAATAAGGGAAAAGCTAAAACTGTAAAATGCAGCAGAAAACAAGCTTGCCGGAATGGTGGCGGCTTATCTCTGAGAAGAGATGTGACTGCTGCGCTCATTCGCAAGAAGATGAATACAAAGAGTGGCCCAAAGGGCCTATTTATCATAAGCATGAGGGAAAGGATCCCAAACATCCAAAAACCTAACCCTAGAAGATGAACCGTCATAAAGTTTGCGGCCCCAAGGTGGTTAGTTGAACAGTCAACTTCCCAGGGTCATAACTTTTGCATACGATCTCTGTTTGGGGTGCTCGGTAGCCCGTTGGAAAGGTCTATCTGAGATTTACAACTTTTGAATATGGCCAAATGCATTAGGCAATATTTGGCCCCCCAAATCGCCAAAGAAGGTCATTTAGGGCCTCAAAACGGCCCCAGAAGTTTAGTACCCGAAAAACTGCTAAAAATAATAAATTATCAAAATTGCCAAAAAACTGTTTTGAGCCAGTTGGAAAGGTGGGTGGCCACCGATATCCACCTGGATCAATCCTCCCTCCTTAGGAAGCAATGGTCTCCATTGCATTGAGTTCCCCCATTAGATGAGGAAATTTTTGCTAAATTTGGCCCCGGGTGAGCCACTTGCCTTGGTGTAGGAGCTGCCCTGCTTTGATAACTTGATAAAGATGGATCCTTTGATGTTGAGTGCCCTTGATCCGTGTGTCCACAATATGATCACTGGATGTCTATTGTAGGCAGTCAGGGTTGAGCTCTGTTGGTGTCAATTGATCTGTTATCTCTGAGGTGTATAATAATGGTGGGAAATATGGCCGAAGTAGAGCCACGTTGAAGACTGGATGCAGACCAAGGAAGGGTGGAATGTTGAGCTCAAAAGCATTGTCACCCACCGCCTTGGTGATGGTGTACGGCCCATAACGGAGTGGGAGAAGCTTCCAATGGGGCCCTTTAAGGTGTTCTTTCTGCAAATGCAACCAAAATTTGTCGCCTTACTGCCACCCTTGGTTAATGCGGTATGAGAGAATCTCAGCACGAACCAACAATAGAAATTGGCAAGGCCCAAGAAGCTTCGAAGTTCAGTGAGTGTGGTTGGGGCGGGCCAGTCATGGATGACCTGGATCTTGGCTGGATCCACATGCACACCATGTCAATCAATGATGTAGCCTAAGTAGTGGACCCTGTCCATGCCGAAGGAGCACTTTTCCAAATTTGCATATAGTTTGTGCTGCCGCAGGGTGTGCAGAACCTGCTGAATATGTTGCAAGTGTTCCAACCAAGTCTTGCTGTAGATGAGAATATCATCCAGATACACCACTACAAAATTATTGGTGAAAGGTCATAGGATATGGTCCATGATCCTCATAAAAGTTGTTGGAGCATTTGTCAAACCAAAGGGCATGACCAGCCATTCAAAAAGACCTTCTTTTGACTTGAAGGCAGTCTTCCATACATCTGTCTGTTCTATTGGGACCTGGTGGTAGCCAAAATTCAGATCAATCTTACTGAAGCATTTGTCCCTCGTGAGCTGATCAAGGAGGTCGTCGATTTGGCGAATCGGGGTACCGGTTGTGGACTGTGATTTTATTCAGAGCCCAGTAATCAATGCAGAGTCACCAGGTCCCATCTTTCTTCTTGTTAACACCCAAAAAGTGCTCACTACCTTATCTACCCCATTACATGACTCATTTGTCCATATTTCCTACCATATTTGCCTTCAAAACCCTCAAATCCCATTAAAAAGCCTCCAAAAGGCCACAAATCCATCAAAAAAGCCTCCAAAAGGCTAAAAAAAACCCTTTTTCCCCCAAAATTCCTCCAAAATAGCAAAAACCCTCTAAAAAGGGAATAAAAAATATAAAAAAAAAGATGAAAAAGATGAAAAAAGGAGGAAAAAACCCTATACAGCTGACCTAAACCATATGGTTCCCAAAACCATGGGCCAGCACTCCACCACTAAAAACCTATAAATAGGTGATGGAGACGCCTCATTTCATATCCACAATCAAATATACCCTTACTCTGCCAAAATCACTCTTGAAACCCTAGCTCACCCTTGAGCTATTTTCACCTTTGAGTGCCCCTTTGGCCCATTTCCAACCCTTTAGAGAAAGAGAAGGAGCAAAGCCGGAGTTTGGAGCAACCCTCTTGGACCATTGCAAGAAATTCACCAACCTTCACATTGGAGGTAAATCTTTAATACAAAAAACCATTTATATTTCCATGATTTGTTATGATTGTTAATGCCCATGCTAGTTTAGAATTCATATAGTTTCATTACTTTAATTTACTGTTTATTGAACTGCTACTAAGGAGTCCATTCTCCTTAGTAGGTGCTCATTTGCACAAGCTGGGGTGAAAACCCTAGCTACACTTCTGAACTAGCACGATTGGTCTCCCACAAGGTGATGAGATGGGACAGATGTGCCCCTTGTGGAGCAATTCTTAGATCTCCCTCTTGATCTCCTCGTTTTCCAACAGAGAGCGGCGATAGACTGGCCAGTTGGGTAGTGGTGCACCTGGGGTCAGATCGATGGAATGCTTGACCTGGCAGTGGAGAGGTACCCCGGTAGGAGAGGAGAAGATATCTGAGTATTCTTCCACCACCTTATCCACTTGCTTCTGTTGTGTGGAGAGATCGGTCATGGAGGCCCTGGATGTGGCTGCGATCTTTCTCTCACTCTGAGAGCGAATCACAAAGAAGACAAATTTCCCGGTCTGAGAGATGACCTTCCTGCATTTCTTGGCAGAGATCAAGGAAATAGCACTAAGAGGGACTGCCTCGGGTATCATGTACAATTTCCTGTTCAAATAAATAATAACACTATAAGGGCTGGACTCATATAGAGCATGACGTTTCCATAAATAAGGTTGGCCCAAAAGAACATCTAAAACTTTGAGAGGAGCAACATCACACAATACCTCGTCCTTGAAGCGCTTGATGTCGTACGACAGTCGGCACTGTTGGCTGGCACGGAGATCGCTTCCTTTATTGAGCCATCCAATGGTGTAGGGTTGTGGGTGTGGCGTTTTCGGCAGGGCCAAGCGCTTGACGAACTCTTCTAAGATGAGGTTCTTCTGGCTACACTGTCAACGATGAAGTGCAACGGGGTTCCTTTTACCCACAACTGTGAATGGAAGAGGTGTTTTCCTTCTTTGGCTCGTCTGGTTCATCACGCTGGAGCTTGGTGGTAGCAATGGTGGCACTGGGTTCCACGTCGAAGATTCGTCTTCCCCTTTCTGGTTTGGACTCAGAGTCAGAATCTGCATCTGATTCAGATGCTTTCACTTCGGCCACCAGTGACTACTTTGAGTGGCAGTCAGTAGTGTTATGCCAAGGGCTCTTATGGAAGTCGCACCACTTCCCGGTATCTTTCTTTGTCTTTCTGGTGTCCTTCTTTGATTGTGGCTTGGACTGGTTGTCTTGATACTGTCCATCTTTTCTTTGTCCTTTATTCTGTGGGTTGGGGCTGCCCTTTCCTGTCTTTTGCTGTGAAGGGTTCCCAGACCCAAATTGCTACATCTTTTGTTTGAGCTTCTGCTCGATTTTGACGGCATATCGGTTAAGAGATGTCTAGAAATTCCATTTCGGTCTAGATGTATCTATGCAGACCACCGCGATACATGAGCACCAGATGTCGCTCTGAATCTTTGATACCCATTTTGGTGTGCAAGGTATTTGTGAGCTCTGGCACTGCTTGGTCTCTTTCTTGTCGCAGTATCGTCCATTTGGTATACAAGTCGTCATAACTTCCAGTAGGGTAGTATTGTTCCTTAACAGCATCCCTGAAGGATTCCCAGGTGGTCGTGACTGAAAATAATGAGGTTTCCTCTATGTCCTTTTGGTCGCAGAAAGTTTCCCACCAATCTTTGACATGGGGAATGGATTTGAGGAGCACAAAAGTAATCTTTTCTCTATTCGAAAAGTTATGGATAGAAAAATACCCTTATAGTAGATTCAACCACTTATCTACAGCATCTGCGTCTATCTAACCTTCAAATGTAGGAATATTGAAGTTGATTTGTACCTTGAAGGGGGTCTCCACTCGAGGAAGATGTGTCGCTTGTTGGTAGCCACCGAAGGATTTGTGCGAAACTATCCATAATCTTGTTCCTCTGTTGTGTGAGGGCTTCCTCAAGCAACATTTTGAAAGGATCTCCTATCCTGTCATCTTTCTTTTCTCTTGCCATGAGAGGTCGCTTTGGCGTGCGAGAGATTTTTTCCTCAAGAGAAACAAACTCAAGACCTAATTCTTTGTACCCTGACCTCGTTGGGGACATGCATTAAGACGACAAGGAGCAAACCGCTTTGATACCACTCATACAGATTTTATGAGCAGAACGAAATGAATATAGATTATTATCATATGCTTAACACAAAATAACAGAGATACAGTAAAACTGGTTTTCTATTCAATAAGGGAAAAGCTAAAACTGTAAAATGCAGTGAAAAACAAGCTTGCTGGAATGGTGGCGGCTTATCTCTGAGAAGAGATGTGACTGCTGTGCTCATTTGCAAGAAGATGAATACAAAGAGAGGCCCAAAGGGCCTATTTATCATAAGAATGAGGGAAAGGATCCCAAACATCCAAAAACCTAACCCTAGAAGATGAACCATCATAAAGTTTGTGGCCCCAAGGTGGTTAGTTGAATAGTCAACTTCCCAGGGCCATAACTTTTGCATACGATCTCCGTTTGGGGCACTCGGTAGCCCATTGGAAAGGTCTATCTGAGATTTACAACTTTAGAAGGGCCAAATGGTTGGTTGCATTTGGCCCCCCCAAATCCCCAAAAAATGTCGTTTAGGGACTCAAAACAACCCTGGAAGTTCAGGACCCGATAAAACTATTAAAAATAGTAAATTACCAAAATTTCAAGAAAACTGTTTTGATCCAGTTGGAAAGGTGGGTGGCCACCGATATCCACCTGGATCACTTACACTCACAAAACTATGGCCAAAAATTTGAATCAATGAAAAGAAAATTCAACAACATAAAAAGTACACAGTAAAAAAATTCAAAATATATATATGACCCATATCAACGCGTCCTCTTTAAAAGGGTATTTTTTTGTTTTTCGATTTTTGTAACGAGTAAAAAAAAGTTTACATGCACACAAGCCACTTGTTAACTTTCCATAAATTTACAAGAACAAACTTTTCATTAATTGCAAATTTGACATATTATACATATATATATATATATATATATAATTGGAAAGACAATCTTCATCATCACTTTTCACCTATAAGTGTTACCCATCTTCATAGATTTACCCCTAACTATACTTTAGGTAATGTTTCTCTTAGTAAAAATACGAAAACATATTGGTTTTTCTTCTAATCCTTTATATAAGTAGTACACACTACAAGAAAAACACCTTGTAGAAGAGGTTTTAGTAGAACCTCTAATATAAAAATTGTCTTTATTCGATTATAGCAGAGGCGGGTCTCCAAAGGTTTCCGATGATGTTTTGTCTTTGGTGTGCTTATTATATATAAACTCACCAATGCACTTTAATATACATTGGAGCACTAGAGAGTTAAATTATCTCTGCATTTAAATTTTGATTTTAAAGTTAAAAAACATAAAGAAAATTATCGCTACCCCTAACATAGAGATAAGAACCAATGTGTTTTAAACAAAGTGCATTGACAAACTTATAATTTTTTTAAATTAAAAAATTGACAATTTGTAGTATGTTCATAAAAAATAAGCATATCAGTGTGCTTTCATTTAACAATACGCACTGGTGCATTTTATCCAAACACACCATACTCATTAAAATTATTTTGAAATTTTAAAATAATATATCGATTAATTGGTGCACAATGTACGTAACAAAGTACCAGTGCAAATATATTTCATACTGTGCCTCAATGCTTTACTTTGAAGCACATTGGATAGCTAGCATCCCCCATAAATTTAATTTTCATTTTAAAATACAAAACTGAAACACAATTAGTGGTGCACCTAACAAATATAAACACACTGATGCATTTTGCAAAGAAGCACCATCTGACTTATATTAAAAATATATATATGGGTCAATCCATGAAGGTGATTCACGATTTTTGGCAAGCAGAGTGGAAAAAAATTGTGCCGCAAACCCTTGATCGAGGTATTTTAAATCCCTCGATCGAGCTATTAAAACCTCGATCGAGGGTTTTAAAATACCTTGATCGAGGGTTTTAAAATACCTCGATTGAGGGCTTGATTAAACGCTCGATTGAGTGGCTAAGACAGTGAAAAAAAATAAAAACCGGTCGCAACCGACCGATCGACCCTATTCCAACGACATCGACCCAAGAAAAAATCTCAACCGAGGCCGTGAGCTCGACTAAGTAGCTGAGACCACCATGACACGCCACGCTATGTCGTCCACTCCACCAGGTAAGTGGACCATAAACCCCCAATTTATTTTTCAAATTAAATTAAATTTCTTGTGTTTTTTTTTGTATAGATTTGTATCAGCCACCGGTTTTATTTCTAAATGTATATTGGAAAGCAGAAATGCTATCGAATTACAAATTTGGAAATAAAACCGGTGGGTTTTATTTTTCAATAGTTTGTAAAACCATTTGAAAGCTGATTAAAAACATGTGTAGAAATTTTAAATTTATGTTTTATGTTTTGAATTTACATTTTAAATTTTAAATTTAGGTTGTATTTATTTTTTCAAGTTGTTAATATTTTTGTTTATATCAATCAGTAGCATTTATGCTACTGGTTTTATTTTAAAATGTGGATTGGAAAGCAAAAATGTTGCCCCTTTTTTTTCAATTGTCTAAGTATGTCAGGAGAATTGAAAAAAAAAACATATTTCAAAATAAAACCGGCAGCATAAACGTTGTCGATTAAACATTCCCGGTAGCGTTTATGCTACCGGTTTTATTTTAAAATGTGTATTGGCAAGCAGAAATGCTAGCCATTTTTTTCAATCCTCTGAGAATGCCACGAGGATTGAAAAAAAAAATATACATATTTCAAAATAAAACCGGCAACATAAACGTTTCCGGTTAAACGTTCCCGGTTTATTTCCAATATAAGGTCATATAACCATGTAATAAAAACCATTAACATTATAAAAAAAACATTTGAAAACCTTTGAAATTGAAATTGAAATTTTAAATTAAAATTGGAATTGGAATTGAAATTTTAAATTAAAATTGAAATTGAAATGTTAAATTAAAATTGAAATGTTAAATTAAAATTGAAATTGAAATGTTAAATTAAAATTGAAATTGAAGTGTTAATTACATATTTCAATAAATTGAAATTGCAATTGGATTTGTATGTGGAATTGCAATTGGATTTGTAAGTGGAATTGCAATTGGAATTGCAATTGAATTTGGAAATTGAAATTGAAATGGAAATTCGAAATTTGAAATTGAAAATTGAAATTGAAATTGAAATTGATATTGAAATGAAATTTGAAATTTGAAATGAAATTGAATTGAAAATTGAAAATTGACATGGAAATGGAAATGAAAATTGAGAATTGGAAATGGAATTAGATTTAGAATTGGAAATGGATATAGAATTGGAAATCGAAATTGCAATTGGATTTGCAATTTCAATTCAATTTGAAATTTGAAATTTGAATTTGATATTGAAATTGAATTTGAATTTGAAAATTGACATTTGAAATTGAAATTGATATTGGAAACTGGAAATGGAATGTAAATGGAATTGAAATTGAAATTGGAAGTGGAAATTTAAAGTTTGAAACTTGCAATTTGAAATTTGACTTGTGAATTATCGGTGTTCACCAATCACAATTACAATTTTTAATTTCAAAATTGAAAATGAAAATGAAAACCAAATTGAAAATGAAATTGATATTGAAATTGAATTTGAAATTTGAAATGAAATTGAAATTGAAAATTGAAAATTGAAATTGAAATGTAAATTGAAATTGAAATGAAATTTGAGAAATGGAATTGGAATTAGAATTAGAATTGGAATTGGATTTGGAAATTGAAATTGAAACTTGAAATTTCAAATTGAAAACTGAAGATGAAACTGAAATTGGCATTGGAATTGTATGTGAAATTGAAATTTGAAATACAAATTTGAAATTAAATTGAAAATTGAAAATTAAATTGAAAATTGAAAATTAAATTGAAAATTGAAAATTAAATTGAAGATGAAATTGAAACATAAATTTGAAATTGAAATTGAAATTTGATTTTGGAATTTGAAATTTGAAATTCAAATTGAAACTAAATTTGGAGTTGAATTTGAAATTGAAATTGAAATTGAAATTGAATTTGAATTTGTATTGAATTTAAAATTTGAATTTGAATTTGAAATGTGAAATTTGAATTTGCATTTTATATTGAACTTGAAATTGAAATGTGATGCAGAGAGTTCTCAAGAGAGAACTTCATTGCTCTATGCTCGACGGAGCACGAGAGGTTCCGACCTCGCCCAAAAGGGTGGCCATCGGCAGCACTCTTGTTCACCAAGGAGTGAGTCCACACCGGGGTCAACTGCTGCTGGTGGTAGCAGTAGGAGAGATAGTGTGTCGGTTCATCCCAAAGGTGTACATATTGATCCCGAGGATGAGGATGTGTGCCAAGACACAGGTACATCTAGTGCATATTTTTTGTTAGATACACTTTCAGTAAATTTTTAATATAGAATGCATTGAATTTCACTTACAGGTTATAATATATATTTTCACTAACGTTTGTGTTTTGGATCGTAGGTGCATATGGTGGATATGATGATGAGGTTACACGCATCACTCTTGCTGATATTAACACCCAGTGAGTGTGGGTGCACTCATGCGTGTGCACACTTAGAGAGTATTCTCCCACTAGACGCTCATTATTCATGATGCTATCGATAGTTGATGATATGTTGTACCTCTACAAGAAAGTGGGACCTCTTACTGACATTTTTCCTTTTACATTCCAAAGGATAAGACATGATGTCATGGGCCCCCATAAATGGGAATATGTCAAAGGTGCCACAATAGGGCATGACATAAAGGGTACTTTGTTCGACATCCCTCATGACTTCCTTGTCGGTAAACCACTTAGACTCAAGGAGTTTAAGCCCGAGGCCGCTGCACCATATGTATACGATAGATTCATCGGAGCATGGGGCATGTTAACCCACCATGATCAGGTCCCTTTGTACTTTGCAAAACACATATATGCAGATTTTGTTCTAGAAATGCACATATACTACACCAGCATGGGATCTAAGTTATTTGGTGCTGGTAGGGGACGTTCCTACCAATGTCATAGGGCTCATAGAGACCTCACTTTCGTGCCACCTCCTCCGAGGTTGGTACTTATTCCAGAGAGGGTGGTCATCAAGGAAGGTGACGTGACACAGTCATCCCACCTTGCTACAGAGGCTAGGCAGGGGATATCAAAATTTTTGTTCACTACCATGGGCAGTGTTGTTGTTGTTGTCCAGGGAGAGGCATCTAGACCACCCCCTGCACCTACACATCCAGAGATAAAGTGGGTCGACGATCACCTGCTCATTTTTTAGATGATTAGTCCATACGTTCGTATACTCGGTTAGCTCGAGATGCATACTTTCGGATGTATCGTAGATATGGTGCTTTGGGACATGTAAATTTTTGTACAATTATGTATATATGCTTTCATGTTACATCATATTATATGTTGTAAATTGAATGCTCAATAATACTTAAGGGGTGTATTTTATTGCTCCATGTAGGGGACCACATACATGTATGAACTCTTTTGTAGTGAGCCATTGGTTGGTCCATCCGCTCATCCCCACTGTCCGAAAACAGTAGTCGAGGTAAGTTATAATTTATGTTCCAATTTAATTTTTTTTTATTAATCTCAATTTAAATAATTTATGTTTTAATTCTTAATTTGAGACATTATGTTTTAGATCCTAACTTTGAATTTCAAATTGTACAGGAAAAAGGAAATGACGTTGCTCAAGATGATACACATGAGGACCGCGAAGGTCCTGACCATCCAGGCCTAGACACAGAGTTGAGTTTTAATTTATGTTCCAATTCATTTCACATTTAGTAATTTCATTTTAGAATTTATGTTTTAATTATTAAATTATAACTTTTATGTTTTAGTTAAATAATTTTTAATAAATCTAACTTATTACATGTAATGGCATCTTATACACGCATCACTACAAGTGGGTGTCGATGCTACAATCACTTTATCAGATGATTTGGATACATCTCAACCACTTGGTCTTGATGAGGGCCCATCTACCCATATTCTGACCCAGATGCCAGATATCACCATTAACTCGGCTTAGGTTATTTTCGCATACACTCATTAAAAAATTTTCACTTCTTGTTGAATATTATGCATTGGTAAAAATATAACTAACTTACAATGTTCACAATTTTAACTTTTATAGTATGTTGATATCGAGGCCTTCTTTCATATTTTTCCGTCTCAAGGCCAGCATGGACCTACTATAGGTGAAGGCAGTCACAGGGTTGATAAGGGGCCTCATGGGGGTAGCGGCCAATGAGTTGATGATGTATACATTTCCATATTTTCGATATTTTCATATTTTGGATGTTTTCATGTTTTGGATGATCTATACATACATACGTTTCCATGTACATATGTTTTGGATGATCTATACTTTGGATATGGACTTTTCCATATATTTTGTAATATATTTTACATATATTTAATCATATTGATGTCTTCATGTGTATTTTGTATCTTCATTAAATGAAGTTGATCATCTTTTATTTTGCATCTAGATATAGTTATTACAATTACATTTATGTTTTGTCATTTCGATTGCAAATTTAATGTACAGTGATTACAATATAAAATTTCAATCTCAATTACATTTCAATTCAAAATTCAAAATTTAAAATTAAATTGTACATTACAATTTAAAATTTAAATTACAATTTTACATTAATGTGTAATTACAATTTTAAATTGTAATGTACAATTTAATTTTACAAGGTACAATATTTTTAAGCTTGAATTTATTATAAGATCCTTTAGGGAAACTTTCCTTTCTAAGATAAGCCATCACTAAGTCTTCAACTTGAAAATTTACTTCTCTTCTCTTCAAGTCTTCTCTCTGTTTATATTTTTCTACACTTTCCTATAATCTCCTCTTGATATTCTCCTGCAGCTCATGCATGCTAATTGCAAAGTCTTCACCTTCTACACTTCTCTTTTCCTTCTTTCCCAAATATCTAAGTTCATACACACCTCTTGGATGCATTCCATAGACAATTTGAAAAGGATTCATGCCTGTGCTTCTGTTCGGTGAATCATTGTATGCAAACTCATCCTGAGCAAGGGCCAAGTCCCACTGCTTTGGACGTTCATACATAAGACTTCTCAGTATGTTCCCCAAGATCATATTTACCACTTCAGTCTTACCATCAGTCTAAGGGAGATAAGCAGAACTAAAGCTGAGATTAGTCCTGAATTTCTTCCATAGAGTCCTCCAAAAATGACCAACAATCTTTGTATCTTTGTCAGACACAATACTCAAAGGCAAACCACGCAACTTTACAATTTCTGAAAATAATAGGTTAGCAATATTGGTTGCATCATTAGTATTCTTACATGCAGTAAAATGAGCCATTTTGCAAAGTCTATCTACCACAACATAAATTGAATCGTGACCTCTCTGAGTTCTAGGTAAACCCAAAACAAAATCCATGCTTATAGAATCCCAAGGCCTAGCTGGAATAGGAAAAGGTTGATACAATCCTGTGTTCTGACTTCTTCCCTTTGCATGATGACATATTCTACCTCTTTCAACAAATTTCTTCACATCACGCTGCGTCTTTGGCCAGAAATAAAATTTACTCACCAGATAAAAAGTCTTCTCTTGTCCAAAATGTCCTAATAGACCTCCACTATGTTTTTCCTGAATTAAATTCTCTCTCATTGAACATCTTGGAATACACAATTTACTATCTTTGAACAACAATCCTTCCTGTAACATATAATCTAACCACTGGATTCTATTATGGGTAACTGGATTTTCACAGGCTGCATATATATCTTTGAAATATAAATCTTCTTTATACATACCAATCAAATTCTCAAATCCCAAAGTATTGACCTTTACTTCTTGTAAGACAAGATTTACCCTGTTCAAAGCATCGACAACTTTATTAGACTTACCACTTTTATGTTTGATGAGAAAGGTAAATTTCTGCATAAATTCTACCCATTTAGCATGTCTCTAGTTTAGTTTAGGCTGACTATTTATGAACTACAAAGCATGATTGTCAGAATATATCACAAATTCCTTAGGCATCAAATAATGTCTCCACTTCTTAAGGGCCTACACAACAACATATAATTCTTTATCATATGAAGAGTATTTTAATTTTGCTTCATTCAACTTTTCATTGAAGTATGCCACTGGTCTCTGCTCTTGACTCAAAACTGATCCCACTGCTGTTCCATTAGCATCTGTCTCCACTTGAAACACCTTGTCAAAACTAGGCAAAGCCAAAATAGGCTTCTCAGTTACCTTTTTCTTCAACAACTTAAAATTTATGTCAGTTGCTTCTGTCCATTTGAAAGGCTATCTACTTCCTCTGAAAGTATCTATTAAAGGTGCACAAATATGACTAAAATTATTAATGAACTTCCTATAGAAACTAGCAATTCCATGGAAACTCCTTACCTCTCAAGCATTCTTTGGAATGAGCCAATTTAAAATTGCTTCTACCTTGTCAAGATCCATCTTCAATCCCTTTTCTGAAACTATAAATCCCAAGTAAACTAACTCCTTCTTCATGAAGCTACATTTCTTCAGATTTATCAACAACTTCTTTTTCTGCAAAGTCCTCAATACCAACTTAAGGTGTCTTAAATGTTCCTCTCTATTCTGACTGAAAATCAGAATGTCATCTAGATACACTATCACAAACGTCCCAGTAAATTCTTTTAAAACCTCATTCATCAATCTCATGAAGGTACTGGGTGCATTAGTAAGCCCAAATGGCATTACCAACCACTCATACAATCCATTATTAGTTTTAAACGATGTCTTCCATTCATACCCTTCCCTTATCCTAATATGATGATATCCACTCTTTAGATCTATTTTTGAAAAATACTTTGAACCACTTAAACAGTCCATCATATCATCAATTCTGGGTAAAGGGAATCTGAACCTGATAGTGATCTTATTGATTTCCCTGGAGTAAGTGCACATCCTCCACCCATCATATTTCCCTGGACTAAGTACAGTGGGTACTACACAAGGACTCAAGCTTTCTTTTACCAATCCTTTCTCCAATAGTTCCTGCACCTACTATTTGGTCTCTTCATTTTCTTGAGGAGTTAATCTGTATGCTGCTTTATTAGGCAAACTTGCACGAGGTATTAAGCCAATTTGATGACTAATACTTCTTACAAGGGGTAAAGCACTTGGAAACTCATCCACAATAATCTCAGCATACTCATCAAGCAAACTTTTAACTTCAACAGGAAAATCATCTAAGTTCGTAGAAGTTAAAATTACCTTTGGCTTAACAAAAAGGGAAAAATGTAGATCCTCCTTTTTTTGAACTTCTTGTAATAGTTCTTTTCCTGTCATTAGCCAAATATTTGGACTTGAACATTCTTGAACTATTTCATCCTCTAAGGGTGACAAAGTATGTCTCTTCCCATGTTTCTCCAGAGAATAAGTATTTTTTCTCACATCATGAATAGCTTTCCTGTCATACTGCCATGGCCTCCCTAAGAGTATATGGCACACATCCATAGGCATTATGTCATACAATATTTCATCTTTGTAAGTACCAATCTAGAATTCAACATTACATTGCTCATTCACCAAGAGTTGATGTCCTTTCTGCAGCTAGGACACTTTGTAGGGAGTGGGATGCTTCATCCTCTTCAATCCCAGCTTCTCTACCATCTCAGTGGAAACCAAATTATTTGTACTACCACTGTCAATAACCATTTTACAACACTTGCCTTGTGACTTACACCTTGTTTTGAACAAACTTTTCCTTTGAGCTGGTTCATGTACTTGTTTCTCTGATTTTACTAGGAATCTCTTCAACATAAGAGATTCTCCTTCTTCTGGAGGGTTATTCATCTCTACTCCTTCCTTTGACTCTCCGTGAGCCTCTGCAACATTCACATTTATCTGACTTGAAGACTGATTTCTTGGATAGTTCCAAGACATATGTCCAATTTCTTCACAAGCATAACAATTTACCTTTCTGTGCCTGCCTCTTCCTCTTCCTCCTCTAAATCCTCCTCTCTAGGATGGCTGACTGCTAGAACTTTTAGCTTCATATTTAGAAGGGCCTACCTCCTCTAGTTGGAGGTCCTCTTATTCTTACCATATTCCTTCCTCTGTTTCTCTGGTTCTGTTTTCTTAATAGTTTCTCTTCTACCTTTGAAGCTACTTGATATGCATCTTCTACAATTTGCAAATTTAATAAACTGAGTTCATCCTGTATATCATATCTTAATCCATTGATATACCTAGCTACCCTTTCCATATCTCCCTGTGTTTGTCCTGCTCTAATGCTCAGTTTAAAAAACTCTTCTGTGTATTCTTTTACAGTCATGGTATTCTGTCTAAGGTTTTGTAATTGTCTAATAAGGGTCAATTGATAGTCCTTAGGCATAAACTAACTCTTAATATTACGTAGCATCTTATCCCAAGAGGTTATTTTTGACTTACCTCTTCTTTCTCAATGGATCTGGAGCTCATCCCACCAAATGGCAGCATGTCCCTTCATTTTGGTAGCTGCACATCTTACTTTCTTCTTGTCTTCAATTTATTCAAAATCAAAGTATTTATCCAGAGCATTAATCCAATCCATTAGTTCTTCAACATTTAAGATACCTTCAAACATAGTCACCTCCACTCTGGGTCCGCTATTGACCTTCATCAACATCTTTAAAACTCTGACTTCTTCAGGAACTTATTCTTCATGAGGGGATTCTTCTTCTTCATCGCTATTATTTGAATTGTCTATGTAGTTCTTTCTTTCCATAGCTTCTAACCTTGCTTCCAATATTCTCATTTCTCTCTGCATGTCTGTTTCTGTAGGTTTTCTTTCTCGTCCTTGTCCCAAGTGGACTCCACGTGCTCTCCCTTGTCTTGGTGGCATATTTAACTTGCTCTGATACCAAATCTGATGCCAGGTAAGAGTAAACATATTTAGTTAACACGAGTTACCTATCTTGATTGGCCTTAAACTGTCACGGAGCTTTCGTTCACGTTTATAGACTGATTTATTTCGCTGCTTCCAACAACATTAATGGGCTTGCTTGTTAAATCGGTGAAGTCCTTGAGGACCATCAGATATGTGTCCCCACCAAATCAACGATGGAATCCAAATGTGATGAAGCGAGTTTCATAGAAACTTCACGTACATCTTCCCATGTTAACCTCCTGTCACTTCACCCAGCGAAGTATCTTTCCACCATCGATCTTCTCCAAGATCTACCTCAGTTGTTGATCATAAAGGCATGTCCTATGATCACTTCTGATTCTACAACCTTATTTTGGGTGTTCTTTGGTCGGGCGAACTTGATCTCAACTATGGATTTGTCGAAGATACACATTCCTTACTCCTCTGTAATATTCGATGAATTGATCAGTGAAACGATCAATTCCTTCTGCAATTCAAAGCTTTCTCTCAGAGATACGAAATCAAAGCATGCTACACACATATATGGGGTGAATTCATATTATACACAGAGATCAATAGAGACACGAAAGCAAATTTAAGGCATATGCAGAGTCTGAATCTCTGTTCTTTACTCAACTGATCAGAAAACAGATTCTACACAGTCCACACTCTCTGTTCACTCCTCCTCGCTCTTCACTCTCTCATCCCATACCTATCTATTACAATTTATTCCTTTTCTAACATCCTGTAATCCTATCAGATCCAAATAGGTTGGATCTAGACACCTAATAGAAGAAAATCCTATCAACAAAGTTCTATCCTTGAAGAATTCCTCGCAGGGATCAAGGAGAATAATGGCCACTTATTACAAAACAAAACTAATCCTATCAATCTAAAAATGAACCCAATCCTTCTAGAAGTGATTACATGGAAGGTTGACTCATCAACCAATGAAAGTTGAGCTGGATGCTACTGCATCACCTCATCAGTGTGCATATCTTGCCATGTTGGAATTGGCTGTGGGCCCATTGGGTTAAGAGGGACATATTTCCATGCATTCACATATACATCGTTTTCACAGTGATTAATCCCGCATCCATTTGCATCAATGCAAAAATCACTAAAACAACCATACTTCCTTATTTCAATGGAAAATATGTCACTCATGTCTTTACTCTGAACATAATGTAATTCCCTCATACCAGGTATGGTCTCAAAATACCGCGCCATGGATCTATTCACATCACCAAGGGAAACATCCCAAAAGAATCTGCATGGAATTCAATTTGTCATACATAAATTCCTACTAAGTAGGCATTCTTTTGGAAATGATGATATTGAAGGTTATTAGCTTATTAATTGAGTTTGGAGTTTATTACCTACAAACCTGCCTTGCTTGTTCACGAACTTGATGTCCCAAATGACGTGTGCACCAATCAACTACTTCCGCGGAGCATTTCAGTCAGGTTGCACCATAACTCATCGGGTACCTCTGAAGTGCTTGTTTCACACATGCACCTGCGCCATGATGTTCACCCTTTCCATGCCCTGTTTCAAAAAATATCCATGTGTGTCGGACTCCTGTCTCTTTAGGAAGGCGACTCAACCAATAAAAAGAGCATGCTGATTTGAATTTCCCTGCACACACATCTGACCAAATCCAGTTTTCAGTAAATGATATGCCTCTATACCTGAATGAATCATAAATCAACCCAAAGAAGTGTTGAACGAACAATGTATCATGCTCACGATCATCACTGACATAAAAATGGTACTCATTGATCACTTCACGTGACTGAGGAGTGTTATCCCTACCATCAATGCTTTCCTAAGCATGTCTGTACAATACATGTACGAAGATAGACACCTGGTTGGAGTGATAGTACTCACTCTGTATCTCTCTCTGAGGAGAAAATGTGTAGTTCTCAGCAAAGTCTACCACTGATAAGATTGTGCCCAACTCAAATACCTCACAAGAATGTTTGAATTCTGAAGCTTGCCACCTGGACCTATGGGAGTGCCTTTATGTATTTATAAATTTGACTTTGAAACTTCTCTATGAAATTTGAAACGGGAATCTCATCCTCGAGCAAGTTGATCCTATTAGATGGCACATATAAAGAAGATGATGGATTCATGGAGACATACTCGTACCTCTTCCACATAACTGTGATATTTGATAATCCAGGGTGTGTTGGATCGATAGGAAATTTCCTATGGAACAATGTCAAATCACCGCATTCAAGGCATCTTCTCCCACCTACACACCTCTTATTGAAAAACACTTGTTTAGGATTCACGTTGCATAGTATCATACAAATAAAATCTCACACTATGTGAGGAGCTAGTTCACTGTTCTAGTTCCTTTTGCAAAAATCCAGAAATGTGTCATAGTATAGTTGAAATTCAATGTGGTACAGTAGCAACAAGTGTCGTGAATCGTATTCGGCCTAATATACCACGGTTTCAATTTGTTGAACATGCTATATGATATTTGAACACCTACATTGGTTTCTTGGAATTCCTCGTAAAGTGCAACTCCTGTCATCTCCATCACATGCTTACAGTGCTCCTGATAAATGCATCTGGATAAACGTTGTCGCAGGACATGCGTTCGATCTGGAATAGCACAATAATGGATATCCTGAAACTCTATTACCTTCTCTCTAATACCCGCTCCCATATTGCCTCGATAGGGTTCCCTACAAATAAGAAACCAACAATCAGCTTCATCATTTTCATCTATCCGGACCCTTAATTTAGTATATTTGAATAATGTTCTTTTTTAAACTTTGAGCAATGATGCCATTGTTGATACCATTCAATTTCTTGAGGTTCTTTGTGCCACAATAGTTGTTGTAATTTCTCTATGAGCAGATCGAATATCATTAATTCTTGATTCTCTAAACAAAGATAATGCAGTTCTTACATTTTCTATTGCATTCTCGCATGTCTTTTTTGTTTTAGCATCTTGAAAACCCAACAACTTTGTGGCACGTTTCAATTTTTTGTGTTTTATCAACCCATGTAGGATTTGAGCTTGTGCCATCGTTGAATGTTGTTCAAAATATGACTTAATTATGTTACCGACATGCTCTCTAACTGTATGACTAGGGATCGAGTTCCCAAGCTCTTCTCGTGCATAAAAAACTGCACAATCCTGTAGACAATTTCCACCCCTTCCAACCCCACTGCAACTCCCAATTATACTTGAAATGTGAGAGGGCAAGGTTTCATGTGATGGCTGATCAAGATCATGAGGGGGCACAGGGTCATGTGATTCTTGATCACCATGATGTGATGGTTGACCTTAATCTCTCCCTACATAATCAAAATTCATGTGAAGGGAATTTCAATCAGAAATGCATTATACAAGGGGTTAATTTTAAAGTACCAAATTGAAGTGTTTTGAAATGCATTGGTACACGAATTGAAAATACTTTTAAAACAATAAAATCGTTTGTAACTTGAATTCAAAATAACTAAATATGTACACATTTAACTTGAAGTTGTACATTTCACTTGATAATGGTTCTAAGTAAAGTTTGAAATTGCCAGTAACTTGAAATTTGAAATTGCTAGTAAAGTTTGCAATTGCTTGTAACTTGAAATTCCTTGTAACTTGAAATTGCTAGTATACTTCAGAATTATTCTAAGTAAAGTTTGAAATTGCTATTAACTTGTACATTTAACTTTAAAATTGCTAGTAACTTGAAATTGGTTACATGTAAATTAACAAATTGAAAATTTCTAGTGACTTGAAAAAAATTCGCTAAGAAAATTATTTGTAACTTAATTTCAAAATAACTAAATATGTATGTAACTTGAAATTGTACATTTAACTTGAGAATTGTTAGTAAAGTTTGAAAATCAAGTATATATTTAACTTGATAATTATTAATAACTTGATAGTTGTGCATTGAACTTTAAAATTGATACTAACTTGAAATTTGATGTGGAAATTGGAAAATTGAAAATTGCCTTTGAATTGAATTTTCCAACTAATACATTTAGCTTGAGAATTGTTCTAAGTAAAATTTGAAATTGCTACTAAAGTTTGAAATTGTTTGTAACTTGAAATTGCTAGTAATTACTTGAGAATTGTTCCAAGTAAAGTTTGAAATTGCTTGTAACTTGAAATTGGTAGTAAATTGTACATTTAACTTTAAAATTGCTAGTAACTTGAAATTTGTTACATGTAAATTAACAAATTGAAAATTGCTAATGACTTGAGAAAAATTTGGTACAAGTATTGAAAATACATTAAAAACAAGAAAATTGTTTGTAACTTAATTTCAAAATAACTAAATATGTATGTAACTTGAAATTGTACATTTAGTTTGAGAATTACTAGTAAAGTTTGAAAATCAAGTATATATATTTAACTTGATAATTATTAATAACTTGATAGTTGTGCATTGAACTTTAAAATTGTTAGTAACATGAAATTTGAGGTGGAAATTGACAAATTGAAAATTTAGTGTGAATTGAATTTTCCAACTAATACAAAACTATCAATTTAACTTGAAAATTGTTACAAATTTTGAAATATAAATAACATATATTCTTAGGAAAAAAAAAAAGTTAACTTATCCCTACCTTCATGCATAGAAAGAATTGGTACATGAATTGAAAATACATTAAAAATAACATAATTGAATTTTCCAACTACTACATAACTATCACAATGTTCATTTTATTTGTTGTCATTGAATTTTACATCTATTACATAACTATCAAAATATTCATTCATTTGTTTTCAAATTGAATTTTCTAACTAATACATAACTATCATAATGTTCATTTCTAGTAAAATGAGGGTAAGTTAAAATTAGACATTAATAGTTATTTCAATCAACAAATGTTGAGACTTGGAGCTCACATGAGGCCATACATTTATATTTTTTTAACAAATAACAAAACAAAAATTGAAATTACATTTAACTTGAAATTGTTAGTAACTTAGAAAATTGTGCAATTAGTTAAATATGTACATTTTAACTTGAAAATAGTGTCCAAGTATACATTTAATTTGAAAATTGTTCCAATAACATTGAAAATTGTTAGTCACTTGAAAAATTATTCATTTAACATGAAAATTGTTACAAATTTTGAAATACAAATAACAAAACTATGAAATAAATAAGAATCTCATTACAAACAAATATATTAAACAAATTATATTGTGAAATAGTTTTTTTTTAAATTGTTACTAATTTTGTAGTCTAAATAACTAATTGTTAAAAATCTTATTACAAACAAAATATAGCAAGGCTAAAATGAAAAAAAATAGTTAGTATATATAACGAATTATTAGAGAAAGATAAAATATGAAATTTAAATTAGGTAGCATATAATTCAAAAATTTACTTTGGTTGTCCTCCATTGGAATTTGTCTTCTTCTTCTCTCAATATTTCTCTTTGTTGTCTCATTCTTTCCCTATTCTTCTCACTCTCTTCATGCTCGTTTTGTTGATGAGCATGCTTCCTTTGTCATTTTCTTTTGCTCCCCATCAAACTACAATGAAAACAAACAAAGAATTTTTCAAATTGTTATAACAAACAACAATATGTAATATGGAATTGAACAATAACACTTCTTACATGTCTAATGAATTCTAATTGAATAACATCAAATTCACATAGCTCTACTTGAAAGTAAGTTAACAATGAATTACATAAGTGTTGTTTGGAAATTGTTAAGTGATTATATAGAGGTTTCATGTTGTTTTTACGTGGTAATGGTGATTGGCAACATTAATTGTCCAACTCCTTTCTGGGTTCCTTTTTATGTTTTATTTACACAGACAAATCCTCGATCAAGGGTTTTTTTTAAAACCTTGATCGAGCAATGAACCTCGATCGATGACTTTACAAGACCTCAATCGAGGTCTCTCTCAAACCCTCGATCGAGATTCTTTTTATCCCTCAATCGATGTTTTTTCCAGCAAATACCTCGATTGAGGGCCTAAAGATAGGCCAAAATCCCTTTTCACTGCAGAAAACAAAAAAAATTGGTCTGCCTTTCATAGGCTTAAACTATGTCATTAAATGCACATTAATAGGTGGACTTGATACCATTGGATTCATCAATGAATGCTCTATCCATAGACATATAATTTATGAATTTGTATCTTCGTATGCCATTTTTTTTTAATTTCTGTTAAAGCTTACCCTAAAAAACCCCATCGACAACTTCGAATGAGCTCAAAGATAAATAAAAAACATTCAAAATACACATCCAAAAAATTTGAAAAAATATACAAGCACTACATCAGTGCATCCTCTTCAAAATGGTATTTTTAGTTTTGCAAATTATCTAGACGATCAAAACATTTGGAGCACACATGCACATGTGTGCAAAATGTGACTGAATTATTCACTGATCAGTTTCGAAAAATAATAATAAATATAATTTTTTGAGGAAAATTAAAAGACAAATATGTACACACTAGTGCATTCTGTCTAGATCATGTTCACATATTTCATTTTTTAAAATTATTATTTTAACATTAAATTATTTTGCACACACACGAGCCACTTGTTAATTGCTCTTAAAAATTTTAAAGACACATGTTTCATTAAATGAAAATTTGACACGATAAATGGCATTGCTATATTTAAAAAAATATATCATTGGAAAGCCAACATAATTCTCTACATTTCGATTTTTAACCGCACGTTGAAATTCATATGGAAAATATGAGTTTCGAGGGATTCAATTTAATATATGGGTAAAATTTCCATTTTTCATCACCATATTTGGCCAAAAAGAGTTACCTATCTTCATGGAATCACCCATATATATTTAGAAATCACATTATCTAAAATAAACACATCAGTGTGTTTGTTTTTATCAACACATACCAGTGTCTTTTGTTAAAATAGATGCATCGATGTGTTGTAACAATTAATGGTGCACTGCGCTAGGGTAAAATATAGAAAAAAATGGTTGTGAAATCCATTTATCATTGATACATTTTTTTTGTAGAGTCGTACAAGCATTGGTGCTCAAGCACCCCATGTCATAGTGTTCACATACCATCGTACTTGCCCTTTTTTGTGCATCTGATATTGATTGGTGGTTCTTTTGGAATTTCCAAATGACCATGTTTTTTCATTTTTCCTGTACACCACAACCATGCCACCTCAGAGCAAAAGGCACCAGGTAAATCAATTCTTATCCTCTAATTTAAAATTTCAACGGATTAAATTCAAAATTCAACTTTGTAGGAGTAGAATTTTAGAAAATTTTAAAAATGTTCCTATCATTACATAACCAAAGCTCAGAACACACCAAGTATCATAGAAATTATATGTCACACCATAATTGGTGCATTCCTTTCACACAACACTCACTGGCTTATATGCACCAAACATGCTGTTCCTAAACTTATAAATGTGCACCTCATTTAACATACATGCATTTGTGCACCATTGATAGTGCGTCTGTCCATGCATTGCTAACAACATGAAATGGAAAACTACCAAATGGTGCATTATCTAGTGAATTGTTACCGTTGTGTAAGGTATTTAAATTTTGAAAACCCTGGAACCCAACATTGTGTTAATTTTCACATTACATATAATGTAAAACAAAAAAACTAATTGCCATCTAGTGCATTATGTGGGGCATTATTTCCAGTGCATATGTGTATATTAGATGCAGTCACATCATATATTACATTAAAAAACCTATAACGTGTTAGTACATACATAGGCACATAGGCACATAGTCAATAGTGCGTTTACTAGTGTACCGTAAAGTTATCACTATGTTTCTTATATGATATGCATTGGTAACAAATTTAAAATTTCAAAACCCTATTACTTGTCGGTGTGTTAAATTGCACAACGCTTCTAACATAAACAAAAAAAACTAATTTCCAAATATTATGTTATGTGGAACACTATTTCAATTTTGTATATGTATATAGATGTAGCGGCATCATATATTAAAATATAAATCCTAGAACGCACCAGTGCATTCAACGAGGCATCGTTTATAGTGCATTTAATAGTGCACCATGTATGGTGCTTTGTGGTTAACAAAGCACACCGATATTGGGTAGGATATTATTTTGCATTCAAAATACTAGAAATACATTTCGGTGTGTTACCTTGTGCACCATTGGTAGTGCATTCAATAAAGAACCAGTTATAATAACGTTGAGCACCCTTAATGATGCTACCCCTTCAACACCATTACTGGTGCATTGGAAGTCCATAGGAGCACTATTTTTCTTATTTTATTGTTTCGAATTTTGTTTCATGTTTTTTTAAAGGTTCTTAGGTGCAATTTTTTGGTGTGTTATGTCAAATATCCATGTAATACTAGGCAGTTTGTTTGAATACGGTGCACACATATAGAAATATGCACACTGATTATGGTTCTTATATAAAAACAATGTGCAGTGTTTCCGTTGTTCCTATTTTAAAAGTTATGCACCATTTCGGAAATGATTTGTTGGCCCATAAAAAATATTTCATTTACCTATTTTGTATATATTTTGTATTGTATTAATATGATTCATGATTAAATTTGTATGTAAATCAGGTACAGGCAGTAGCGGAAAAACCCCATAGTTCGATTCATATAATTTCATTCATGTGTGGAAAATGAGGGAGAGGGAAAGCGATTTGGTTCCTCGACCTATTTCTTATGATACTTTCCATCTATTATTCAGGTTGGCCTCCTGAAGTGTTATGAGGAGGATAATTCACTTAGGGGACAGAAAGAGCTATTGACAGATTTGATCCATCGATGGGATCATGACAGGAAATCCTTCAAGGTTGGTCTAGATATTTAGTACCAGCCCACAGAGGAGGAATTTTACTTTATTATAGGTTTTTCTCTAGGAGGGGGAAGATTTTCCCCATTTTCCCAATCTACCTCTTGGTGTTATAGCAAAAATTCATTATTCAATTGAGGTATGTTCAGTGATTCCTTAATGATGATATTACTCGACCTAGAGAGTTCTAGGTGAGTGGGGGCCAAATAAGTCTACATGCATTTCGGTTAGAGGAGGCCAAGTGCTTGAAAATTTTTGTTACCATGATATCCTATCTTCTCACTGATGGGAAGCACATTAGTTTTTCTACATTATGTTATGTAGAGACTTTACTATTGATTCCCGGGATGATCAAGTGGGATACTATTTTTCAATGACAATTTCTTTACTACTTTAGATGACTATCATAGACAATTGCATGGGAGGAATTTTTGTTGTTTTTCCTTATATTTATTTACCTTATTTTTGAGAGGTTTCGAACAACTCAACACACATTTGGGCCTACATTTGACTGCATGACAATAGAACTATGATTGATGTGTGTATGCACATATGGGGGTAAGGGTTTCCCAAGAGAGGACAACCCGAGATCATATGTAGGGAACCCGGTGTAGATGTTTTGGAGATTTTATGTAGTTGGGACTGACAACCAATCATCAATTGTGTACAATATCCATATGCAGGGATCGGCTAGCAAGGGTGTGCAATCATTCAATTTACTCTGGATGAGCTAGCAAGTATGAGAGGTAATATGATCATTATATTTTGATTAATATAGTTGCATAATTTTTTATCCTATTTAATGCACTTTTAATTAATTATAATATTTTGTTTAAACTATCTCATTATTGTAGTTGTCCACTATTTTGCAGATATTGACCCATTTGTATGGGATGATCCACCATTGGATGATGTGGAGATGACTAAGGAAGATGAGCTATTGTTGATGACTATAGACCTAGCATTGAGAAACATAGGCCAGGTCCCATATTCTGTCACAATGTGATACATTGTCTCTATGACTTTATGGCTTGACATGGGGTGGAACCTATGCAACCTATAGAGATCTCATGGGACAATGATCTCTCTCCCATGTGGTCCACCCTTCCTTGTGATATAACGATATTGGTGAGTTATGTTTCCGGTGGCATCAACCTCATTAAGGAGTTGAGGGGTATTCCAGATCCATCTTCTACTCCTCTACCTCCTCCACCACCTCATTCATTCACCAATGCAAAAACTACTAGATCATCCAATGTCACAAATGCATCTACTTCTCATCCACCATGAACATCCCCTCCTCTAGCATCCCCACCATTGCTATCCCTGCATCCAACATCCCCACCACCATCCAATGATGGTCAATCCATCAATCCATTAATCCCACCATTGACATCACCTCATATAGAAGGACCACCACTGTTCACAGATACCCCTTCCACTGATCCATTAGACCCACCACTACCATCCCCTCCTCCAGTAGGACGACCACCATCTATTGAATCCCCATCCACCAATCCATTAGTCACACCATTATCATCCCATCCTCCAGTACACCCACAACCATCCACTAATGCCCCATCCACCAATCCATTAGAAACACCACCGCCATCCCCTCCTCTAGAAGGCCCACCACCATCCATTGATACCCCATCCATCGATCCAGTACTCCCACCACTTCAATCCCCTTCTCCAACATACCTACCACTACCATCCCCTCCTCCAACATCCCCACCACCATCCACTGATTCCACATCTGCCAATCCATTAGTACCACCATCGATTGATGCACCAAGATATTTACATGATTTACATCAGTTTCTATTCGGTATGTTTTCACATGACATGGGTAGTGGTGTACACTATACCTCTTATGGACTACATGGAATTGATGAGTCTGGATCTAGTACTTGACCTATCTAGTGTATGCATATTTCCATATGGTACATATATTTGAACCTAAATCATTGGAGAATGCTTTTAGTTTGTCAAGGAAAGTTGAAAGTAAAAAATATGGCTATTAGAAGGGCTACTACTAGCACCTATAGAGAGGGAAATGTTTCCACCCCCAACCTCACTTAGCTTACAAGGTTGACACATCAACAAGTGGAGGAAATTAGAGCAAAGGGACTATTTTTCAACTGTGGAAACAAGTACAATGAGGGGCATAAGTGTTGTGAGAAAAAATATTCTACATAGACTATGAAGACGAAAAGGATCTAGAACTGGAGCACTCTCAAATGGTGAATCTAGAATATGCTACTCCAACCATATCTTCCCATTCATTGGTCAGCATTATCACCTCCTCAAACTATTAGGATAACAATATATATCATAAATAAAAAGGTAACAGTGTTGATTGATTGTGGTAGTACCCATAAATTCATTAATTGCAAATTAACCAAACGTCCCAATTTCTTTATATATCCAACACTGAACTTTTGATTAATGATTACAAATGCAGGTATCATAAACTGTTTAAGGAAGTGCCATAGTATTAAGCTTACTATGGGGTCCAATGATTGCAATCCAAATGGGTGGTGTCGATGTTGTACTATAGATCCAATGGCTATAATCATTGGGAATAATGGCTCAAGTAATTTTCAATAACTTTTCATGAGATTCTCTTCAAAAGGAAAGAAAAAATAAATCAGAGTTATTATAGGAAAACCCTCTAAAGTGATAAACTCCAACATCACCACAAAATTGCTATAAAAGGGATATAACACGATGTAATTGCACAATTATGCTCAGTGGATGTTCAAGCATTTATAGATTCTATTCTAGTGCATTTCTAGTAAGTTATTGACAATAAATCTAACGCATTTATATAGGTTCCTAAATTTGTTCCACCTACTCAAAACCATGACCATGCTATTCACTTGCAACCAGAAACCTAGCATTAGACCTTATATGTACCCATATGCACAAAAGAGTGATGTTAAGAATATGGTTCAAGAAATGTTATCTGCATGCATCATTCAACCTAGCCAAAGTGATTTCACTGCACCATTGGTGGTGGTTCACAAAAAGGAAGGTTCATAGCGTATCTATCTAGATTATAGAGAGCTCAATAATATTACCATTAAAGATAAGTTTCATATTCCGTTCATTAATGCATTATTAGATGAATTACAGGGAAAATTGTTCTTTACAAAGTTGGCTCTTCGTTCTATATATAATCAAAGCAAGATGAGGAAAAAAGAAATTATAAAAATAACCTTCTGAACACATGAAGGTCATTATGTATTTTTGGTGATTCTATTTGGCCTTACCAATGCACATTCCACATTTCAAAGCTTGATGAATTCTATTTTTAAATCCTTCCTTAGAAAATTTGTATTAGTACTTTTTGGTGATATACTAATATAGGGAAAATATTGTGAAGAGCATGTACAACATGTTGACATGCTAGTAAAACTATTGGAATATCACCAACTATATGCCAATCCATCCAAGTATGACTTAGGGGTTCAGGAAGTGGAATATTTGGGTCATATTGTATCTCATGAAGGTGTTAAAGTGGACCCTAACAAAAATAAATCTATCATGGAATGGCCAACTCCTAAAACCTCAAGTATTGTTAAAGAACTATTGTGATTGATAGTCTACTTTGTGATTGATAGGCTACTACCACAAACTCGTCAAGAATTATGATCAAATAGTAGCACCTCTAACAAGGTTATTGAAAAATGATGCATTCTCTTGTACTCGAGAAGAAACCAACAAATATTTTGAAAATTTTAATGTAGATATGTATACAACTCATGTATTATCCATGCTTGACATCACAAATTTTTTTATTGTGGAATGTTATTCCTCAAGGAATAGCATTGGTGTAGTTTTAATGAAAGAAGGAAGGCCCCTTTCCTTTGAAAGTTTCCAAATTAAAGGAAAAAACTTACTCAAACCAATTTATGAAAAGAAAATGTCATACATACTACACGTAGTTAAGAAATGATGTCCTTACCTAATAGGAAAACACTTCAAGCTAAGAATAAATCATGAAAGCCTTGGATACTTCTTGGAACATAGAATATCTTTAGAAGAGAAACAACAATGGGTTACAAACATTCTAGGGTATGACTTTGATATTATCTACAAAAAGGAAAACATAATGATTCACTATGGTACCAACATTTCATATATTTATGTAAGAACACTCAAACAAAAGGTACTTTTGGAATTTCACACTTATCCTATAGGAGGACATTTAGGGTTCTTAAAAACCTACCATAGAAGGAGTTTTTTTGGTAGGGTGTTAAAAATGATATCCAAAATTTTGTGGTAGAATGTACAGAATAATGGTGAGACAATCAAGACATTGGGTCATCTACATTCATTAGCCATACCAAGTTAGCATTTGGAAGAGGTCTCAATGGATTTTATCACGGTTCTATCAAAGTTAGAAGGAAATAATATCATCATGATTGTATTGGATTGACTCACAAAGTATTCCCATTTCTACTCCCTTTCTCGTCCTTTCAAAGCAAGTACAATAGTTATAACATTCATTGAAACAATTCAAAAGTTGCATTCCCCTAAGATTATTGTAACTGATAGATATCCAATTTTCACAAGTAAATTTTGGAATGAAATATGTTCTTGTATTGGAATTCAATTGGCTCACAACTCCTCTTACCATCCTCAATCTCATGGAATTGATATTGTGAATAAATTCCTAAGAGGTTATATTCATTGCTTTGCATATTATAAACAAACACAATGGGTCAAATGGTTCCGCTTAGCAGAATGGTGGTACAAGACATATTTCCATACTTCATTAAAAGTTTCACCATTTATGGCACTTTATAGATATCATCATCCTTCCATCACATCATCCTTGAAAGAGAAATCTAAGGCTCAAGTAGTGGAGGATTACATAGAGAATCAATAAGAGGTTCTCCAACCGTTGAAAGATAAATTGGTTATTATTAACACAAAATAGAATGAAACAACAAGCAGATCAACATCATAGTGAAAGGAAGCTTAAATTAGGGGTTTGGATATTTTTTATTATACAACCATACAAATAGATGTCTCATGGTCAGGAAAACAAGGACAATAAATCAACTCCTAGGTACTATGGTCCCTATAAGGCGTTGTACAGGATTGGAATCATGGTTTACAAATTAGAGTTTCCTCCATATTCACATGTACATCCAGTATTCCGTGTACATCCAATATGATTTTATCGAAGATTTACGAAGAAGGAAATATAATGCTAGAGACTAAAACAATCCTTTACACAAGGATCAAGAAATTGCAAAATCAAGTAATTACTGGGTACCTCATAAAGTGGAAGAAATTTCCAATAAAAGAGGCGACATGGGAAAATGACTTATTGATGTAGAAACATCCAAAGTTTGAAGGGGAGGGGTATGTTCGGCCCTATATATCGTGACAATACATTTCTATAATTAATTTTGTGTTGTCTTTATTGGTTAGGTAGGACCTTCATTGTAATTGTATCATTTTTCTCTTACACACACACACACCAGGGTGACCAATTTTTAGAATCATCTCATCTTTTCTTGTGCATTTGATACATTGCATAAGGAGTTTTCCCTGTTGAAGAGGATTCTTATTCATCTCTTTATTTCGATCTCAGCATATTGGGTTACTCTTTCTTTCTAATTTTGTATTGTTTGGGGAATTTGGTTCATAACACAATGATTATCTTATCAAAATACTAGTTTAGGATCATAACTAAATAGATCCATTTGAGAGAGAGAGAGAGAATAGGTTGGACAGAAAAAGAGACACGAGTGAAATTCTTTGATACCAAATGATAAAACATGAATGTGCCTTATCTCTATAATAAAAATAATTAATGTATAAATTCTAAAAATAGAAGAAAAATGAACAAAAAGAAACCCTCATAAGATATTTCTTGTTTATCCACATCACCAAAGGCCTTTCTTATAGTTTTGCAAGGGGTCTACATAAGATAATAACCTAATTAAAATAAATAATAAATTAAGTACACATGATTTGAGGGATGTAAGTGTGAAACTAATATAAACAATTCTAACTAAGTCCTTGAATAAATTTCTCTCAAAGTGGGATGCACCTTTTTGGAGGGACAAGCTATGTGAAAAGTGTTCCTAGTCCATATCAAGGATTGATAAAGATGCCACCTAATATTATAAAGAGAAATGACAAAGAACGGTCACCATACTTATAAAGTGTTCCATCATGCACTTATGATGTATAAGAAAACCCAACATTGTTATTTAACATTTATAAATGCACCATAAACTACAAGAAAATATTTTATTTAAATGAAGACTCTGAGTGTGTATGGTGCATCCATACTTTCCTAGTGTTATTTAACATCTAAAAATGCACCAAAAACTACAAAAAGATATTTTATTTAAATGAAGAATGTGAGTGTGCATGTTAGATAGGGAGGCCATTTGAATGGTGTATCCATACATTTGCTAGAGAATTGAAAATCCTAATATATTTTTGTAACGTTTGAATTTAGAATATCTCTAAGCACTACCAACATGTCACCTAATATTATAAAGAGTATCACAAAGCAGGGTCATCATATTTATTAGGTTTTACATAGTACATTTAAAGTGTAGAAAATCACTTATAACAGTGTTATTGAACATTTAAAAATCACCACAAAGCAAAGGAACATGTTCTATTTTAATAAAAACTTCTTAGTGTACATGGTATGTTGGGAGAAACTGCAATTGGTGTATCCATGCATTTTCTATATACCAACTAGGAAGATATATTTTTATATAAAATGCACTCAATGGTGAATTTAATATCAATAAGCATTATCAAAATAATGCCATCCAATATTATAAAAAGCATTGAGTACTCTAGAATATTTTCTATTTAAAAAGGTACTCGATCATGTATTTATAATATTGAGAAGCATAACTACTATGCCACCTACTAAATTATGAAGTGCAACAAACAAATGTGGTTTTTTAATTTTTTAATTTGTTTTACCCACACTTGACATAAGACAATGCATCACTAATGATGTGTCCTATAATTTTACATGATGTACCATATAATTTGGTGAAATCCAAATGGATTGAATGCATGGTGGAATTTTTAAAAGAAATGGAAATATGGGGGAAATCTTAAGTCAGTTTATAAATGAAAAAAAAAAAACAATTTAGCTAATCTCCTTCATGACAAGGAGGCATGGTTTCCACATACACAAAAAATGTTATTATTTTGTATAATTCAAATACAAACCCAATACATTGTTGAAGTGAAGGATTGAAGGAATAATGCAACACAATGGCACTAATAATGGGGTGGTTGTATATAGATGGTAAGCATGAATGCTTGTATGGTTTGAAGCACTAAAAGGAAAGTAAAAGTGAAATAATGGTTTGGCACTATTTTTATTACCTTGGCGCTTAAAACTATGTGGATCGATGTGCTTTTAAGAAACTTTAGTTTGTGTTTGGACAATTATACCTAGTTCAATGCTTTGTACACATAGGCGTAGAGGTGCATTTATTGTGTAATGACATTCCCATGTTTATGATATTAAAAAATGTTTAAATGTTTATGGGTGCACCTATATAGGGAGCACACCACAATCCTTGTATAGACGTGCATCATTACATTTTTTAATTTTTAAAATAAAAACCAATAATGCATAACAAAATATGTAAACTCATTCAGTGAGTTCTAAATAATAATGCACCTATGCACTTATAAGCTTATGATGCATCTTTAGAGTTTGTTTAAATTAAAATAAACCCATTTTTAATGGATTAGTTCTAATGAAAATCATGCACCTTGTTATTTACTATGCATCAGTGTGCCTTATATATAGGTGCACTAGTGCGCATTTTAAAAGATATTTATTAAAATTATTGATTGCATGCTTCCACTAGCAACCTCTTCATGAATCGAAAAAAAAAGATTTTTTTTTTTGAAGAAGTTCCTAGTGCCAAAACCTTAAACCTAGATTTGGTCCATGAGCAAAGCCTCTATATACCCATAGTTCATTGCCTTTTCCTCTTATACTACCTTATATTGTTGAAGCTTGAGTGTTTAAACTTGGTGATGAAGTTGTTTAAGCTCAAGTAGTTGTGTGGGAATAATAGTCGGTTGAGAGAAAGTAATTGGAATTAACTTGACTTATCATCTAAACATATAAAAAGGACATAAATAGTTTTAAAAGAAAATTAAATAGAAATTAGTTTTATTTTCAATTGTTAAAATTTATTTTTTCATTTATAAATAGAAGGAAATGAAATACCTCCAAAAATGTAGGTGAGATAATGACGAGAATATTTCTTTGTTTTTTAAGTAAAATTGAAATATTTTATTATTTTGGTGCAACATACATTTACATAATAAATATATAATGTTACCTCTGTGAAACTTAAGATTTCTCGTTTTTCATATTAATTTTTATAATTTTTGATATAAAAATTGTATATATTATTTTATTTTTAAAATCAATTAAACAAATATATATTTATCATATACATATTCATATTAAATTTCCAGTTACCTACTTTTGTGTAGAGAGGAATTTGCATCTCAATTTAAGCCAAAAGTCTTTTGTTTTCTTCTTTACAAAGTGATAAGCATCCACTCCCTAAAAGCCACAACTACCATTCAAATTCGTATATTTTCTTCACAAATGGGCAATGCTAAAATTAGATATTTGGAGAAAAGACATTAGTCGATGCATCTGAATGGTTAGAGGGACACATGCCAATAGTAGATCTTGGGGTGAATGAACATGCTAGTTAATTTTAACAGTAGATCTTGGGGTGAATGAACATGCGAGTTAATTTTAATGAGGAGATAGTTTGCAACATCTTAAAACGAGGATTAGCTATGTGGAGAGAAAAAATCAAAGCATTTATGTAAAAAGATGTGTACATAGTTTGCAACACCTTAAAAAGAGGATTAGCTATGTGGAAAGAAAAAATCAAAGCATTTATGTAAAAATATGTGACTATTGGTACACCATTAACATGACCCCTAATAAGAAGATAGTTTACAACACCTAAAAACTAGGGTTAACTAAAAGTCAAAACATTTATATAAAAAGATGTGCATAGTGGACTAAGCTAACATGACCATGACCATAATGAGGAGATAGTTTGTAACACCTTAGAACAAGGATCAGCCATGTGAAGATAAAAAATCAAAGCATGTATCTTAAAATATATGACTAATGTTCCATCACTAACATGACCCATGAGAAGATAGTTTGTAACAACTAAGTTTGGTTAAAAATGTGCCTAGTAGTCCACCACTAACATGACCAAACCCCAAAAATTGTAAAAGATATGACTAATGTTCCATCACTAACATGACCCTGACGAGGATAGTTTGCAACAACTAAGTTTTGCTAAAAATGAAAGCATTTATGTAAAATTATGTGCCCAGTGGTCCACCACTAACATGACCAAACACCAAAAATTGTTGAAATTGGATGCATGGAAATCCATGGTCATTATTTGTGTGCGTATCCCTTCTCTTCCTTAAACTCCTTCCACCAAACAACACTTCAAACCTCACAACAGATTTCAATTCAAAAAGTTCCAAGTTAGTGAAATGTCACAATTGTGTGCATACCCCCTCCTCTTCATTCAATTCCTTCCACGAAACAACACTTCAAAGCTGACAGCTTTCACTTCCAAAAGTTCCAAGTGGGTACCTACTACCCACACTTCTTTGAGCTGTAAGCCATAGACATCCTTTACCAAATCCACTACAACGCTAAGGTGTGGAGGAGCAATAAACGCCATACGACCTAGGAACTGTAGGAAACTATCTTTTTGTCAACTAATGCCATCTCTGTATTTTTGGGAAGAAAAAACGCAAGCAGCTTATTCGTGTGAAGATGCCTATACCCTCGAAAATTATAAATTGAAACAACCCCAGTCAACCTGTCATGATTGATTGTTCTTTTTGGGTAGAAGTTCCTATTTTTCCTTCGGTCTTTAATTCCATTCACCAAACGACAGTGCAAAGTCGTCTGCAACTCTTAATTCTAAAAGCTGCCGACGATTTTGTCCCCACATCTCACCTCGTGAAATTATTTAAAGAATCATCCATCGTCTACTCTAACCTGCTACGAAAAGACCCAAATTACACCCAAAGGTTCTTAAACTTAAAGACGCATCCATTCCAAAATAACGGCTGGTCAACTGACACTTCTGTTTTCATTTCTTAACTCACACTTCTACTTATGTTCTTATGTTTTATATGAATATACATTTCTGTTTTGTACAGATCAATATATAAACAGACAAATGCATATACACAATCGCCTGCAACAATTTTACACTCCACTTATGTTCTCATGTTTTAGCTCAGACATCTACTTATGTTCTTATGTTTTATTTATATGAACATCCATTTCTCTTGTGTACAGACCAATATATAAATGTACAAACATATACACAAGCGTTTCCAACGATTTCAGGTAAAAACTTGTTTATGTGTATAATTTTTTTTTATTATGCAATAAAGTCTGAACGTCTGTCACCTGCATTTAAAGGAGTGCACGCACCGATAATAATGGACATAAATATCTATTTACTTCATTAAACATCCATGCTCGTTGTTACCGAAATTATGAACACAGATGACCCACATCATTTGAATTAAGTAAAGTCCTACCTACTCAAACTAGAAATCAAAGTCCCCTACAGGCTCCGGTTGCGTATAAATGTCTACACACTCCAGTAACTTTACTATTTAAATGACTGCGCAGATAGCTATGTAGTAGGGGCGGCGCTCTGTCTATAGACCTAATTTGCAGTTGCCACATCTGGAGAATCAGAAGAAGTTCCTAAAATGTTGTGTGTTGTTTGCAGGGCGACTGTATGAATTAGATTGTGCCAAAATCCAGACCTTCACACGGTTGGACTAAAGCTCTCTGCATAGCCGCCAAGGTGAGAAGGGAATTATCAGTTCCGGGCTTCCAAAAATGGTGAAGTTAGAATCTCATGGACTGATAGAAGCTCTGAACGTGAGAGTTAATGGCTCTGGCGAGAGGATATTAGTTCTCTCACACGGCTTTGGGGCCGACCAGTCGATGTGGAAAGATATTCTGCCATACCTGCTGTCTGATTTCAAGGTCATCGTATTCGATATGGTCTTCTCTGGCAGTGTCGATCCCAAGCATTTCGACTTGGATCGATATACTGATTCACTCTCTGCTTATGCAGACGATCTTCTTGCCATTTTAGATGAGCTTACAGTTAACAAGTGCGTGTACGTAGGTCATTCAGTTTCTGGAATGGTGGGCTGTCTTGCCTCCATTAAAAGACCTGAATTATTTGAAAGATTAATCTTACTATGTGCTTCCCCAAGGTAACAGAACCTAACTATACTCACTTAAGCTTTAATCTCGAGAAAGTTTCCTCTGTTCTTTCTTTATTCATGTCAAGCAGCCGTTGTTGTTGTTTTTTCTTCAGGTATTTGAACGATGAATCGTATGAGGGAGGATTCGAACGAGGAGACATCGATGGACTTTTCAGCGCAATAAAATCGAACTATTCAGCATGGGTTTCAGGCTTCGTTCCTCTGCTAATTGGCGTTGATGAGCCCTCTCTGGTGAAGGAATTCAGTAGAAAAATGATGAATATGAAGCCTGAAATCGCACTGGTGGTTGCCAAAAGCATTTTCGAGAGTGATGTCAGAAGCATATTATGCGATGTGAAGATCCCATGTAGCATCATCCAGACTAGGAAGGACGTTGCAGTTCCATTGAGCGTGGCATATTACATGCAATGCAACCTTGGAGTAAACAAGAATTCAGTGCATATACTTGACGTAGATGGCCATCTACCGCAGCTAACTTCACCTCACATGTTAGCAAAGTTGCTTACACAGCTTCTTGCAGGGCCTTGAATAGATGACCAGATTAATGACAACAGTGGATTTATGGATTTTTCAATAGTTAATCTTCTCAAGGAACAATCTGTTGTGTTTCTCTTTTAATACGGTATACCCAAACTTGTGTTGGGTTGAAGACTGTTTGTAGTCGTAATTTGGCATGTGGATTTTATGTGTTAAGGATGACCTTTTCCAATACCTTTTGGGCAGCCCATTTATTGCTGATCATCTGTGTCATTCCCTAATTATCTAATATCGATAAACGTTATTTAGATTAGAAGAAGCAATCTCCCATATGTTGGAGTTACAGGCGTTGTGCTCAGGTTTTCTATTTTTAGCAGGACGTTATTCGATGAAGATTCCCAATTTTAATCAAATAGTTTGTGATTTCTACACAACTGCTCTACAGTTCAATAGTAGATGTTGTAACGCTATGTAAAATCATATAAAAAAAAAATTGTATACTTAATTTTTCAATTTACCTCCTTAAATAATTTTGTTTAGATGTTGTAACGCTATGTAAAATAATATTAAAAAAAAACTGTATACTTAATCTTTCAATTTACCTCCTTAAATAATTTTGTTTGATATGTATTCTATATCAATTAATAGATATAGATATCTTATGTCCACTCCTCATTGAGTGGTGCATATCTTATGTCTAGGTCTGATTGAGGTCTGATTGAGTAATTTTGTTTGATATGTATTCTATCAATTAATAGATATCTTATGTCTAGGCCTGATTGATTGATATGTATTCTATCAATTAATAGATATCTTATGTCTAGGTCTGATTGAGTGGTGCAACATTATCTACGGTGGGGTTGGGCCCTTAGGTGGTGGGGTGAGGTCCATAGATCCACTTGTAAAGGATCTGGACTACCCTTCCAAAGGGTCTGGATTACCCTTAATTCCATGGAGAATAACAAAGTAGTGTAATTTTTTTTTTATATCTATTTGAATTTAGTTATTGTACTTTAATTATGTATTATATTTATTTATAATTAACTCATTTTTACCATTTTTTTAATATTTAAAAAATATTTTTTATAATTTAATACGAAGGAGATATATAATTTTGTAATGTACTTAGTATTTTTAAATTATAAAATATTAAGTACATAAAAATTATATAATATAAATATCAATTTAAAAGATAAATTAAAGCTATCTCAATTTATTAATATTTAGTTTAATAATTTAGATGTAAAAGTAATTGGCTTTTTTATTTTCCTTTTATTACCAAAGTTTTTTGTCAATTTATCTAACAATTTAATTAAAATCAATATAGTGATAAATGTCAATTTAACAACCCAACTTTGTTATTGTTGATATTTGACTTAATTATTATAAGTTGAAAATTTGCGGAGGATTTGATCTTATAATTGTAGATTAGGGTGTGTGCAAGCTAATGAAGGTCTTTTTTGACATGTTAGATGCAATAGAAAACTCTAAAACATGCATCCCTCAACTTAAATGGATATTTTGAGACACATACATAATGAATCTTGTGATGAGTAAAAATGATGAAATGTAGGAAATTGAATGACGTTTCCGAACATATAAATTTTTTCTATTGAAAATGTCCTTAACTATCTAAAGTTTGATATTTTTTAACTAACACTTTTTTGGGGGGACAAATTATAAGGTATATGTTTTTGTGGGCGCATCCTTTGAGTGCCTAAATAATGGAATCAACCTATAAAAACTAGTACACATATAGAGAACAACTAGTACTAGTGCACCACTATTTTTTCAAAAAAAAAAATAAAAAAATATTTTCAATTATCTAAGTGATTGAACCTCATAAACAGTACGCCAAGTGTGGGTACAACCTTTGAAGGTCTTAATGCAATGATCATGAAAAGTTTTTTTATAGCATGTAGAGGTCGGTGTTCTTTAGTGCACCATACATTGTTTTTTCAAAATGGTTGAGAAACGAAAGAGTTATGGACAAAACACTAACAATGTGTTTTTTGAATTAAGGAGACACGATTCAAGAAAAATAAGAAAAAAAAAATATATATTCTTTTTTAAAAATTACATATTTGGAATCTGCAGAAAAAATGCTACCTGTGTCTAAAATTTCATAAAAAATGATGGTGTGCAACATACTGTAACCAATGGCTAAACATGGGCATAGTGAAAAATTGGATGTAATGGTCATCTAGTGATGGTATACCACATTCCATGGTATAGGCTTGGTAATTCCAAAGCAAAATCTAAAGCAGACACATAGGCACAAAGAGGCCACACCAGCACATGTGGAGGTTCAGGTTTAGTGCTACAAAATGCATACGTGTATTGTTTAATTTCGTTTTTTTCCTGCCATACTAAAACACATACACAATTTGGTGTCACAAAATACGTATGCATTTTTCGGAACAAAAAATGCTACTACCCCACAAACCCCCTAATACACCCCCTCTCCAACTCCCAAAGGCCCCCACAACCATGTAACACAATGCCCCCTCATGTCACATACCCACCCATCATACCAGCATGGGAGAGAACATCACTCTAATTCCGAACATCTAGCCCCGTACTTAGTAAACAAACATCCATATAGAATGAAGATGGACATATGGAAATGCATAAATATTTGAAAACACAGCAGAATTAAATTCTATTACACAACCATCATACATTCAGGATATTCATTTCATTCATCAATTAAAAACCCATGTGTGCAGATGTAAATTCAACAAACATGCACAACGGAGATAAACTCATCCACACACATAATTTCATATGCATTCAATATATCAATATTAGTCATTTAATTTAAACACTGCAAAGATAAAACACATAAATAGAAGACACTTATCTTTGTCATGCAATCGTCCCAAACAACTAGCTATGTCGTTGCAATGTTCCTCCCAATCGTAGGTCTCTTCCCATCCTGTATTATTTCAGCACTCAGAGACCACCCCCGAGCTGGGCATGATATCTACAAGGAAAAGGGGACTCTCAAGCTCATCACAACCCAAAGCAATGGATACCCATCTCAACCCCAACATTTCTTACACACAGCAACTCAAAACTGAGCATGGATACTCATAACAGAAAAATCACAATTTCTGGGCATGAAGAAAAACGTTGGGCAACCAAAAACAAAATGGCAATTGGGGAATCACCCTAGGAGAGCAAAACCGTTTCCAGAAAACATTTGTGGGCACTCAAGGGACAAAAACGGCCTCCATAAACCCCAAATTTGTGGCTCCCTTCCTCCCATCCATTGTGCAATACAAAAACGAGTTCCTAGGCATGGAAAAATGCAGGAGATAGATGAAAAACGTGATGGGAAAAGCCTCATCTAGCTCAGAATGCGTGAGAGGGCAAAGGCTTGGGCATTCAAGGGACAAAATGACCTTCACACAGTCATTCACTTGCAGCAGGGAACCAACACGATTTTTGGGCAAAACCGTGATAGGTTGGCACCCAAAATTGACAAATAACAGTCACGCAATTGATGGAAACATTCAAAACGATTCTTGAGGTAGGAGATAACTACTGGGTTCACAAAAAATGATTCTTCCACAAATGAAAACCAAATCTGGAAATTCAAAAACAATTTCACAACAATACGGAAACAACAAGCTATCAAACTTATCTGTTGAACTTCCCAATGGATTCTCTTCTTTCCCCACAGTCCAGCCATCACAAAAACGCCCTTCTCAGCTTGAAAACTAGTGAATTTACAGTGTACTCCATGAGAGAAACACCCAGCAAGCTTCCCCAATGTGAGAGAGTGAAGTCTGATCATGAATAATGGCTTGGGAAGGAAAAATGTGGGTGTTTTCTTTCCCAAGAAGGAAAAATATGAATTTCCATGAGGTTGGCTTGCCCATACTCGAATTTTGGATAGCCATACCTCCCCAATCCCCAAGGCATTAACTACCTCACCCAAATCTTGGTAGAAATGAATGATTGGGTACAAAAGTCAACATGGGTAGTTGATGGTTGATGGGTTCTCTCATTGACACTTTGCTTGACTTCATTGGCTCGAGGGTTCGAATATTTGCCCCCCAATTCCTTGTAATATCATGCCCCCATCTCTTGTTGCATTGCATATCTAGTTGTGGGTATTTTATTAAAATGCATCTTTACAATTCCAATGTGCCTGGCTAGCACGTAAACCATATGCATCAATAAATTCGGTGGCGGGGCCTTGGCCTTGAGCTCCTCACCACGATTTTATAACAATTTTACATCATTTACATTTTAATACAATGGGGTCGAACTAGGGACGTTACATTCCCCTCCCCTTGGAATAACACCGTCCTCGGTGTTCCAACACTTAAGAATAAATACCCATTTTACTCATACCTCAAAATTCACAAAAAGGTGGCAGGTCTGTCCTGCATTTCATATTTTGCTTTGAGCTTTCAGGACCAAGTCCTTTGGCTACACAACTGCTCCTGTTGGCTTTGATCTTCCATCTCTGCAGGTGGGCATTGCTCCACAGCAATCCCTCCCCTTTTATTTACCTTCCAGCTGATCTACAAGTCTGGAATTTCATGGATGCCATCGTTCTTGTTGTCCTGGCAACTATCTGAGGAAGATTTTTAGCCAAAACAAATAGCTTTTGGTCTGCTTCCACGATCAAGATGCACAACTGGCTCTTCACTTTTCTCACTAGCAACACTTGCTTGTGTCGGCTGCAACCAATTGTTTCAATTTTCTCCCTGTGAAATTTATCATGGAAACTCTTTGTTAGGACAAGCATAATATAAACATTAAAATTAGTCAATTATTTCCTAATTGACATGGAACGTCCATGCTTCACTCATGTGACTTCCAAATTTTTTTTTCATGCTTTCCCAACATACACATGATCTCTTTCATGTTCATCCTTTCACAGTGAAATAACTATTTTAGCATTCACAATTTAATTCAAGCAAATAAACACATTCTTCTTCTAGTCATGACATGCATTCAACAATTCTTTGTTTTATAAACGCATCAATAAAAACGAAAGAGAAGAGTAAGAGTCTCTCCCTCTTAGTCTTGTTTTATTACAGAGCTATTCCATCACTGTGGTTTCATGCTCCTTAGTCTCTTTCACTTTAATGTGAATGCTTGAATTGCCCTTTATTGGCTATGACACTTAGTGTCTAAGGTCCGTCTAATGATTTTCAACTTGGGTACCCCTTTCCATTCTACTTACAAAACTTCTAGTTGCTAGGACCCACTCATGTTCACTAGCACCATTTTTTATTACCACTCATATTGAGCTCCTTAGGACGGTCATATGTCCATATGCATCCCTATGATGCCTTCCTGGTCCTTGCTTCCAACAATACCTACACTCAAACATTGAATCAATTCACATGTTTAGCTTATTTCATAAGGTTTTTCTCTAAACAAGAGTCTGATAAATCATAACCAAATCATATACACATGTATATTCATAAGCAAGAAGTTGCAAGATAAACAAATACTTATCCGTATTGGATGTCTTCACTTTATTCCACGGGATCCTTCTTTGCTTTAGGAGCCTTGGATTTCCCGTGGACACAATTATGAATGTTGGGCCAACACATAGGTTACTCCACAATCATTCGAATAGGCAATGCCAGGACAGTACGCTGACTGGTTTTATCAATTGTTTAAGGGGTATTGAGCCAGCATACACACTGTTCCACAATATTATGTAGTGAATGCCCAATCGGTTACTCTCTGGATTTATCAATAATTCCATATTGCCCACTCATTTAATCTCTGTATTTACCAGTAATTTTATAGCACTTTCAGGGTCTTGCTTTGCTGCAATGACCAAGGTTTCCAACAAAGGAACATTAGTGTATCAGTGTAGTTGTTAGAAGACTTATACCTGAAATCTTCATTATTCCAAACAAGACATAAATGAAACTGAATACTTATCTGTATTGTGCGTTTCTCCTCTAGTCCACAGGATCCTGCTTCACTTTGCAAGCCTTGGGATCGCCTATGGACTTGGATGTATTTAATGCTTCACCAGTACACCTTCATGCCGACTGGGTTTACCAAGCATTTGGTGGTGCCCAACCAGTCCCATGCCTGGTTGGCCCTCTCCATTGCTGAGCCAGCACATTCGTTTGGGTCATCAACCAATGGAAGGAAACTGCACGACTTGACCATTGTAGGTCAAGGCTCTACTATGGAGCCATAGGCATCTCAGGGTTTCCAGTCAGTCTTGGTGCCCGCCCTCCTACTGTTATCCCAATAGAGATTTTATGCCTTCACCAATGTCACCACACCTTCTTGCACCACAACCCTTCACACACACAACTCTTCAATCATACAAGGATGTCACTCCTTCTCTGGTGCAAATCGGTGGTTCCTTTTTGGAACTTCATAGGTGACTTTCTTGACTGTAGGTTAGCATGACCCCACTCACACAAGGATGATACCTATTCTTATTACACATCTCTTTGGGCCTATCCATCCCTTCTGGTAATATTTTGTGTGAGCATAGAAAGGTTACCAATTCCCATACAGTCCTTTTGTGTATCCTTCCTCACTTTGCCTCTTAATGTGCAGTACCAATCTGCATCTATGTAGGCTGACAACACAAGAAGGATAAGAAAGCTCATCAGTATTGCTGTTCAATTTTGTAACCATAATCCATATCATTCACTATCAAGTATTGAAACACCAAGAATGCATCCATTCCCTTAGGTTGTAGTCAATATTGAAAACCCTATCATGACCCAGCACCAAAAAAGGTGTGCACCCCCTTTCTGATGTGTGCCGTTAGGCCCTAATCATACTTAAGTAGTCTGCAATGATATAAATAAGATAGAGCATGCTCTGCATATTAACCCTAATAATTTAGACATGCATGTTCTTGTCTAGGGTCACAGAATACTCATTCATTTTGCAGATGTATCTCACATGCCTTCTGGGCATAGCTTTACCATCTCACTCTCATGGTTTACCGTCATGCAGTTTAGCTGAGATATTGTCAATGGCGTTTCACTCGAAACCCATTTCCAAAGCATGGGGTCTTTCCCATCTAGTTTGGCTTTTGCAGGCCATCACTCCTGGTCTTCCTGCAATGTGTCTTCTTTACAACCATGAGAACCTTCTCATACCCTTTGGCTTCTGCACATGGTAGATCCCGGTCTTTGCTATGGACTTATCCTCATTGCCATACGTAAGACTTTTCTACCTGAAAACTGAAACTTCAATCAACCAAACACGTTGTGAGTATCTATGCATATAATCCTTTCATTGCCACAACAATCACTGAAGTGGCCTCAGAATTATGACACTCAATAATTCAAACACCTTCAACTGTTAACATTTGAAATGCAATGAAATATATACATTCCTATATATGCATCATTGTCACAATAAAATTGCAAGACATAGTCACATTATCCATGCAATTTAAATAAAATGTAAATACTCATTACTTCACATTCCATGCAATTTTGTCCTTCCCACAGAGCACTCTGGTAGCCCATCACATGTCTACCTTCTTCATGCAATCATTTTCCCACACCTCACCGTACTTGGTAGGTTAACGTTCCCATTCGGGCACTCAATACCACATGCAAACAATTCAACATAGTTTAAACATAGTGAAGGTATCTCACCAAATCTTCTTTCAACATTCATGCAATTAAGCACAATTAACCATTATCTGCATGGTTGTTATTAACATCGCTTGATGTTACCTGATCTGTTGGCCTCTTACCAAAGCTACTCAGTCCTTTTGCCAATATCATGATCACGGATTTGTCGCACCATCCTTTCTTCATAAGGTCATTGGTCACGTGCAACGACCTCATCAACTTCTTTAACCATGCTTTAGTTGCCTTTGGTCCTATAACCAATGCGAACACAACTGATTATTAGCAACCACAATCATTATCTTAAGTGGCTCATTGCATATGTAAAACCTCACAAAACATTTTCACATGCACTGTGTAATGTTTATTGATATGCCATCTAGTGCATATTCATCTATGTAATCCCTTGCATTTTTAACATTCTTATGCCATAGTTTATATGCATGACAATTTCATAATTGTAAATACGATAGTAAAACAGGGTTTAAGGAATTCTCCCTTTCCAATCCCTCATCGTAACATGGAGATCATAGCTGATCCTTTTCTTGGCTTTCCTACCAAGAATACGAGCAACCATTAGCTATGATCTTCTCATGAATTAGCAATTCAACATATACATATGTGTAATCATTCATTCCTGATATTTTCCAAATATGCAATTCTTATGCTATAAACAGAAATAGTTTAAGGTGAGGAATTTCCCTTAAAAAGCGCCGCCCGTGTTGCGGAATTTTAAGCTAAAATTCACCGCCCTTGTAGGGGATCTTAAGGTTATTTTTGCCACGCCCACCACACACATCGCATATTTTAACATTAACATTGCCGCCATCGTGCCACGTGCATCACAAATTTTATCCTTAAAATTGTCACTGCTGCGCCATGCGCATCACAAATTTTATCCTTAAAACTGTCACCACTGCGCCGTGTGCAATGCAAATTTTATCCTTAAAACTGCTGCCGCTGCACCGCGCGCATCGTAGATTTTAACATTAACATTGCTGCCACCGCACCGCGCACATCGCAAATTTTATCCTTAAAATTGTCGCCATCGCGCCGCGCGCCTCGCAAATTTTATCCTTAAAACTGTCGCCGCCGCGCCGCACACATCACGGATTTTAGCGTTAACATTGCCGCCTCACGCCTCGCAGATTTTATCCTTAAAATTATCGCCGTCGCGCCGCACGCATCACATATTTTATCCTTAAAATTGCTGCTGCCGTGCCGCGCGCATCGCAAATTTTATTATTAAAACTGTCGCCGCCGCACCACGCGCATCGCAAATTTATCCTTAAAATTGCCGACGTCGCGGCGTGTGCATCTCAAATTTTATCCTTAAAACTGTCGCAGGTGTTGAGATTGTTTTTGCTGCTGCGCACCGCGCAGAAAGTTAGCCTAACTTTCACCGCGTGCACACAGAAAGTTGGCCTAACTTTTGCTGCCTGTGCGCGCAGAAATTTGGCTTTACTTTCGCCGCTGTAGCTTTAGCAGAAACTCAGAAAAATAGTTAGAAAAATTTTGCAAAATTTTCAAAGATCGTTAGAGTTCTCTTCTTGAATATGTCCTTCGTTTCCTTATAGAGGTGAGCTACTTACAGATCCTAGTTCACATATAGCAGAACAGTGAAAGGATGCCAAGAACTTGCATCTCTGAAAAGGGATTTTCTTTTCATTTCAAATTCAATAGTCCAACCAATGGATTCACAATCAATCTTCAAGCACCCAACAAGCATGGGCAAGGAAAACTCATGAGCATAAGGGCATAATTTGCAAGCCTTCCTCGCTTCCGAAAACCATCAATCAATCACATAAATGTTGGTTCATTGTAATTAAAAAACATCATTAAGATATGAGGCTATAGAAACCAATTGTTCAGGCTTTCAATCATGAAATTAACACACAAAAACTCATACCAGCCATGCCAAACATTCAATTTCATGCGTTCACATCCAAGGGACAAGGAGTCACAATTAATCAAGGCCTCAAGCACTTGATGTGCTATCTCCTCTGCACAGCAATTAGCAACAAACAACAACCAACTCACAACAACATGCCGCATGCACAACATGCAAAATCATATTTTCCTAATCTGTTGTGTGGATGTCGGCCCAACAGCCTCAGTGTTGTAACCATGTGCTCTGATACCATTCTGTTACATACCCACCCATCATACCAGCATGGGAGAGAACGTCACTCTAATTCCGGACATCTAGCCCCATACTTAGTAAACAAACATTCATATAGAATGAAGATGGACATATGGAAATGCATAAATATTTGAAAACACAGTAGAATTAAATTCTATTACACATCCATCATACATTCAAGATATTCATTTCATTCATCAATTAAAAAGCCATGTGTGCAGATGTAAATTCAACAAACATGCACAATGGAGATAAACTCATCCACACACATAATTTCATATGCATTCAATATATCAATATTAGTCATTTAATTTAAACACTGCAGAGGAAAAACACATAAATAGAAGACAATTATCTTTGTTATGCAATCATCCCAAACAATTAGCTATCTCGCTGCAACGTTCCTCCCAACCATAGGTCTCTGCCCAGCCTGTATTATTTCAGCACTAAGAGACCACCCCCGAGCTGGGCATGATATCTACAAGGAAAGGGGGACTCTCAAGCTCATCATAGCCCAAAGCAATGGATACCCATCTGAACTCCCACATTTCTTACACACAGCAACTCAAAACTGAGCATGGATACTCATAACAGAAAAATCACAATTTCTGGGCATGAAGAAAAACGTTGGGAAACCAAAAATGAAATGGCAATTGGGGAATCACCCTAGGAGAGCAAAACCATTTCCAGAAAACGTTTGTGGGCACTCAAGGGACAAAAATGGCCTCCATAAACCCCAAATTTGTGGTTCCCTTTCTCCCAGCGATTTTGCAATACAAAAACAAGTTCCCAGGCATGGAAAAATGCAAGAGATAAATGAAAAACGTGATGGGAAAATACCCAGCTAGCTCAGACTGCGTGAGAGGGAAAAGGCTTGGGAATTGAAGGGACAAAATGACCTTCACACAGTCATTCACTGGCAGCAAGGAACCAACACGAATTTAGGGAAAAACTGTGATAGGTTGGCAGCCGAAATTGACAAATAACAGTCACACAATTGATGGAAACATTCAAAACGATTCCTGAGGTAGGAGATAACTACTGGGTTCACAAAAAACGATTCTTCCAGAAATGAAAACCAAATCTGGAAATTCAAAAACGATTTCACAACAATACGGAAACAATAAGCTATCAAACTTATCTGTTGAGCTTCCCAATGGATTCTCTTCTTTCCCCACAGTCTAGCCATCATAAAAACACCCTTCTCATCTTGAAAACCAGTGAATTTACAACGTACTCCATGAGAGAAATGCCCAGCAAGCTTCCCCAACGTGAGAGAGTGAAGTCTGATCATGGCTAATGGCTTGGGAAGGCAAATCGTAGGTGTTTTCTTGCCCAAGGAAAATACGAATTTCCATGAGGGTGGCTTGCCCATACTCAAATTTTGGATAGCCATACCTCCCCAATCCCCAAGGCATTAACTACCTCACCCAACTCTTGGGATAAATGAATGATTGGGTACAAAAGTCAACATGGGTAGTTGATGGTTGATGGGTTCTCTCATTGACACTTGGCTTGACTTCATTGGCTCAAGGGTTTGAATATTTCCCCCCAATTCCTCGTAATATCATGCCCCCATTTCTTGTTGCATTGCATAGTTAGTTGTGGGTATTTTATTAAAATGCATATTTACAATTCCAATGTGCCTGGCTAGCACGTAAACCATATGCATTAATAAATCGATAGTGGGGCCTTGGGCTTGAGCTCCTCACCACGATTTTATAAGAATTTTACATCATTTACATTTTAATACAATGGGGTCAAACTGGGGATGTTACAACTCAACCCCTAACACCCCCCCTTGTACTCCTCCCCTAACCTATCCCTCCTCTCCCTGTCACTCCCCTCCTCCCCCTAACTCTTGCTAACCCCCTCTAACTCTCTTTCTCTCCCATACTCCTCCACCTAGTCATGTCTCTCCCCCAAACGCTTACTATCCACCCTCCCTACTATCCCTCTCTCACCCCTTTGCTCCTCTCTTTAACTTCCCTAATTCTCCCTTAACCCATATCCTCCCACCCCTATTCATACCCCCACTACTCTCTCTTCCCCCCAATCTCGTACAAAAGAATCCCACTCTCTCTCTCTGCCCCTAACTCTAATCCTCCACCTAAACCTAACCCCCACCCATCTCTGTATCCCCCAACCCCCTAAAACACCACCACCCCATTGGTTCTCTCTTTCTCTCTCTCTCTCTCTCCTTAACAGTTACTAACCCCTTCTCTCAATCGGTTTCCCCCTTCTCGAGTTACACCCAATCTCCTAGTTCTTTCCCCGTGTCTATACCTCTAACCCCTTAACACTCCCCCCCTCTCTCTCTACCTCTTACCCCTAACATGCCCCCCTCTCTATACCTCTAACCCCTTACCACCCCCCCAATGTCTCTCTCTCTCTCTAACCCAAACAATGATCCTCCACACCTATGCTCCCCTTTATCTCTAATCACCCTACTCCTCCCAAAATTCCTAACCCCCCCTCTCTCTCTCTCCCCCCTAACTCTTACTAACCCCCTCCATCACTCTCTCTCACTCCCCTACTCCTACACCTAACCCCACCCCCTCTCTCTCTCCCCCTCCTCTCCCTAACCCTTACTGACCTATAACCCCTTAACACTCCCCCTCTCTCTCTACCTCTAACCCCTTACCACCACCCAATATATATCTCTCTCTCTCTAACCCAAACACTCACATTCATCACCTATACCCCCCTTTCTCTCTAATCACCCTAAGTTCCTCCCCAAACACCAAACCCCCTGCCCCGCTTCCCCCTAACTCTTACTCTCTCTCTCTCTCTCTCTCTCTCTCTCTCTCTCTATCCCCTTAACACTCCCCCTTTCTCTAACTATGACTACTTACCACTCCCCTATTTATCTCTCTCTCTCTAACCCAAAGACTCACGCTCCTCACCTATACCCCCAATTCTCTCTAGTCACCATAAGTTCCTCCTGAAACCCCTAACCCCCACCTCCCTCTTGCTCTCTCTCTCTCCCCTCCTTACCCCTAAATCAAACTAACCCCCTTCCTAACCCTCTCTCACTCCCCTACTCCTCCACCTACACCTAACCCCGACTCCAATATCCTAACACCCCCTCTGTCTCTACCTCTAATCCCTTACCATCCACCAATATCTCTAGTTGTCTCTATCTCTCCCCCCCATTACCCCTAAATCATACTAAACCCCTCCCTCACTTTCTCTCAATCCCCTACTCCTCCACCTACACCTAACCTCGACACCAATATCCTAACAGCCCCCTCTGTCTCTACCTCTAAACCCTTACCATCCCCCAATCTCTCTCTCTCCCTCCCTCTCTCTCTCTCTCTCTCTCTCACACACACACACACACACACACACATCCCTATATCTCCCCCTACCGCTAACACCCCTCCTCTTTGTCTCTCTCCTCCTCCTCTCCCTAACCCTTACTAAACCCATCTCTAACTCTCTTTCTCCCCTGCCCCACTTACCCCCAATATCCTAATACCCCCAATATATCTACCTCTAACCCTTTAATACCCCCCTCTTGGTATACCTCTAATCCATTATCACCCCCCAATTCCTTTTAATGTTATCATCACCAAACCAAAAAATATAGTTGTAATGTTAAATATCATGTACATGTTTTGGTGAACAAAACATGTATGTGTTATTGTTACCTATGATCCTAACCCCTAAAACCACCTAATACACCCCCTATACAGCTCCCAAAGGTCCCCACATTAATCTAATACACCCCCCCCCCTTAACCCACTAACATCCCCTACTCCTACTTCCCCTGACAACACCCATCCTACTCCACCTCTAACCCCGCCCTCCTTTGCCTTCCTACACCTACCCATGCCTCTACTCCACCTACCCACAACTCCTAAGCCTCTCTAAATCTCCCCCCAATCCCCTAAAAACCCCATTATCTCTCTCTTTCTCAACCCCCCTAATCCTCTCCCTACATCTAATCCCCCATCCTCCCTCCCTCTCTCTCTCTCTCTCTCCTCTTCCCCCTAACTCTTACTAACTCCTTATCCTCCTCCTCCTCCTTCTCTCACTCTCTTTCTCCCCTACTCCACCTACCCCCAATCTCTTAACACCCCCCTTTGTCTCTACCTCTAATCCCTTAACACCCCCTTTCTCTCTCTACATCTATCCCCTTACCACCCCCCAATGTCTCTCCTTTACCTCTCTCTCTCTAACGCAAACACCCACACTCCTCACCTATATCCCCTTTTCTCTCTAATCACCCTAAGTTCCTCACCAAACCCCTAACCTCTCTCTCTCTCTCTCTCTCCTGCCTCTTCCCCCTATATCTTACTAATCCTCTATATCTCTCTCTCTCTCACTCTCCTACTCCTTCATCTACACCTAACCCCCACCCTTGTCTCTCTCCCTCAACTCCTTAACACACCACTGTCCCATTAGTTCTCTCTCTCTCTCTCTCTCTCTCTCTCTCACTCTCTCTCTCTCTCTCTCTCTCTCTCACACACACACACCCCTATGCCTCCCCCTACTGCTAACCCCCCTTCTCTCTCTCTCTCTCCCCCCCCCCCTCTCCCTCCTCCCCCTAAATCATACTAACCACCAATCTCACTCTCTCTCACTCCCCTACTCCTCCACCTACACCTAACCTCGACCCCCCCTCTCTCTCCCCTCCTATCTGTAACCCTTACTAACTCCATCTCTAACTTTCTTTATTCCCTAATCCACTTCCCCCAATATCCTAATACCCCCCCTATGTATCTACATATAACCCTTTAATACCCCCCCTCTCATTCTACCTCTAATCCCTTAGCACCCCTTGAATTCCTTTTAATGTTATCATCACCAAACCAAAGAATATAGTTGTAATGTTAAATATCGGTTATGCATTTTGTTCAGCAAAAGACGTGCACACGTTATGTCTACCTCCTCTCCTAATCCACCAAACCTCCTAATACACCCCCTATACAAATCCCAAAGACCCCCACATTAATCTTACACCCCCCCAACCCATAACACCCCACAACCCACCAACACCCCCTGCTCCTACTTCCCCTAATAACCCTTGTCCTACTCCACCTTTAACCCCTCCCTCCTCTTCCTTCTTACACCTACCCATGTCTCTTCTCCACCTACCCACAACTCTTAAGCCTCTGTAAATACCCCCCAATCCCCTTCTCTCTCTCTCTCTCTCTCGTGACCCCCCCTACTCCTCTCTCTACTTCTAATCCCCTCCCTTCCTCCTCCTCCTCTCTCTCTCCCCTCTTCCCCCTAACTCTCTCTAACCCCATATCGTCCTCCTCCTTCTCTCACTCTCTTTCTCCCCTACTCCACTCACCCCCAATATCCTAACACCACCCTTTTTCTCTACCTCTAATCCATTAACACCCCCCCCCCACCGCTCTCTCTCTACCTTTATCCCCTTAGGAAACCCTAGTGTCTCTCCCTTACCTCTCTCTCTCTCTCTAACCCAAACACCCACACTCATCACCTACACCCCCCTTTCTCTCTAATCACCCTAAGTTCCTCCCCAAACCCTTAATCCCCCCCCTCTCTCTCTTCCCCCGCCTCTTCCCCCCAAATCTTACTAACCCCCTCTCTCACTCTCTCTCACTCCCCTACTCCTACACCTACACATCACTCCCACCCCTCTCTCTCCCTCAACCCCTTAACACACCACTACCCCATTGGTTCTCTCTCTATCACACACACACACACACACACACACACACACACATGCATGTGCACACTTGCACGCATGTACATAGAAACATGCCTTCCCCTACCACTAACCCCCCTCCTCTCTCTCTCTCTCTCTCTCTCTCTCCCCCTAACCCTTATTAACCCCTTTGGATGGATAGATATATAGAATGATCATCTTTCATGAAGGGGAGAGATAAAGAAATATATGAGTAGGAGGGAGTGGGAGAGAGAGATCGAGGGGTTTAGGGGTTTGGGGATACGTAGGGCGATCAGATGGAAAGAGGGTGTTAGGGGTAGGTGGAGTATGAGAGAGAGAGATCTGTGGTTAGAAATGCTTAGGAGGAAGAGGGGGGATAGAGGGAGACGAGGGAAGGGTTAGTGGAATGGGGTGATTAGGAGGGTGAGTTAAAGAGAGAGTTTAAGAGAGATTCAGGGGTGTGATTATGGGGTAGGGTGAGGAGGGGATTAGGGGCAGAGAGAGAGAGAGAGAGGGTTAGGGGTTTGGTGATGAGAAGGGTGTTTAGGGAGAAAGGGGGTATAGGTGAGGAGCATGAGTGTTTCGGAATTAGAGAGAGAGAGAGAGAGGTAAATGGAGAGACTTTAGGGGCTAGTAATGGGTTAGAGTTAGATATAGAGGGGGAGTGTTAAGGGGTTAGGGGTAGAGTCAGAGGGAAATGTTAGGATATTGGGGGTGAGTGGAGCAGTGGAGAAAGAGAGTAAGAGAAGGGGTTAGTAAGGGTTAGGGAGATGAGGGGAGAGAGATAGAGATAGAGAGGAGGGGGGTTAATAAGGGTTAGGGAGAGGAGGGGAGAGAGATAATTATAGAGAGGAGGGGGGTTAGTGGTAGGGGAGTCATAGGTATTTCAGTGTGTGTGTGTGTGTAGAGAGAGGTGGGGACTAGGAAGAGGCAAACTGATATTTTGAGAAATTGCAAATCTAAATTTGCAAATATAATAGGTGGTCAACCTATTTTGTGATATTGTCTATTGGACATATGAAAGAGGTAAACCACAAACCAGGGTCTTACATACTAGGGTTTAGTAAGGATAGGGTTTATATCCTCAATGATTTTATGAGAGTGAATTCATGACCAGCTATTAGTTAGCATATTGGAACAAACTAGGGTATATTTGTTACTAATATTTGACTAAATGTACATGAAGGCCCAATGAATTTTATTACACTTTAGTTATGCATTCCTTGCCATTATACTTGATACTTTTCCATTGTTTTAAGCATGCTAGAGTAGGCACACTTCAACCGAACTTCATAGATGTTCATGTACATATCGCTTGATGAAATACGTTAGCATTGATGAAATGTGTAGCATCTATTAAACATCCTCTTAGTTTGTGAAAATGTCATAGGCTTACATTGATGATATACGTAGCATGTTACTATTATGAAAGAGGTTAGTCAGACATATTTTGAATTATTTTGTTAACTTTTATTTTTTCCTTGCAACCATATTCCTGATCAATGGGTATGAACCCTTGGAGTTGAAAAAAACACAATTTTAAATTAGATATCAAATTAGCGTGCATGTGCTAAGTTCATTGAACTGTTGAAAGATATTATTAGTTTTTTCCATTAAGATAATGTTTTCATAACACACTGGTGAGATGTTACTTGATCAATGAAATACATGTAAGAGAATAAATAGTGCTTAAAATGTAATTATATAAATTTAAATAGCATAATTTATCAATTTGTGGAAGAGATAAATCATCACAAGCACAAGTGGAAACTCAAGAGAAAATATGGAATATATTGTATCATGCATTGGTAGCCGAATGTTTGTAATACAAAATATGGCAAAGTAGTTGGCCCTCAAATGGCCTGTCAATGTACATGTATCCCTAAGTACAACAATGTGTACATGTTGTAAATGTACAGATATCACTGTAACGCGCGTGCATTTTGGAATCCTATCCTACATGTTCATTGACATGGCAGGGTTGGAGTCCGCCCAAGCCTAGTTCTAAGAAATGTGCACGCGTTTTCAATTTGCTAAATTCTAGCATGTTTTGCGAATGCATGATTGCACCTAAAGGGTCACTCAACTTCGTGCGAGAGCCCAAAAGCAATGCGATATTTTTTTAGAAATTTCATCTTTTTAAAACAATAATAGATCCATAAGCAATCAACTTATGGCCCTTGAAGAAATCATGCCCAGCTCGGGGGGTGGCAGTTGTATCAAGATATTGATAAGTACAACTGGCCTATGGTTGGGTGGAACGTTGTAGATGCATAGCTGGTTGCTCAGGGACTACTTTGTTTTAAGATAAGTACTCTCATGTGCTAATTCTGTATTGTTTTAATTGATGAATGACATGAATATCTTGAATGTATCTCTTTCATCAACATGGATGCTTATTGTGGAATTCAAATTTAATTATATCTTCAATTAGTCTTTTAATGTTGAGTTCAAAATTCTATTTAATGAGGCTAAGTTCAAAAGTCCTTGCCCCCATTTAGTTTGGTTTGCAATCTTGGTCTGTTTCCTTGCCTTCACAAGACCAAATCTCAACAAAAGTTAGATAAGTATTACTATTTAATTTATATTTTACTTCTTATATATATATATATATATATATATATATATATATATATGGGGATTATCCTGTGCCTACCATCTTGGCAAGTTCAAATGAAAAAAAGAACCCCACGTTGTCTCACTAAGTCTACACATAGAGTGGAACTCCATAAGTTCTTGACCCAGATAAACTCCTTTTTTCCAACTCCACGTCTGTTCTAGGGTTTTCCCATAGACACTTGATAGAGACACTCTTGGTTGAAAGTGTCTCTATCAAGTGTCTATGGGGAAAACCCTAGAAACCCAAAGCCTAGCCTAAAAACCCTATTTTTGAATCCAAATAATTAAACACTTATATGCAAAGTTTCTAACATGTATATAGCAAGGGTGCATACAACTAAAAACAAATCAAGTGCAATCCATATCTGACCCAAAATACATAAACAAAGAGGCCAAATGGCCTAGACTCCGATGAATATGATGGAAACAATGGTGACAATGAGCACAATGATGACAATGGTGATAATGGGCGTGAGGATAGATATGGTGATGGTAAAAATGAGACAAAGTGCATTAGGTTGATGGTGGATGATGGATGATTGATGGGGACGAGGATGGTGGCACCACGAGCAAGAGGATGCTGAGGCTTGATGGTGATTTTGGTAGTGGGAATGGTGTTGGTGACAATGTTGTAATGATAGTGGATTTCAACATTAAGCTGGTAACCCTAGAGCTTGGAGCCTATCGTAAAATCCCTAGTTGGTAGAGTAAACCCTAGCTTGTATTCTAATCACAATGAAACCCTATTATGTAGCCTAATCCCTTTCCTAAATTATAATACATATAAAAATTAAATCATTTTCATTGTACATATATATTCATGTGCATACATTTGAATCCAAATCATTATACACATATATAGAACAAAACTCGAACAAAACTATATATAAATCCATGAGATAAAACCATAGTGGAACAAGACTCGAACAAATATATAAATTTTTAGGAAAATAGTGGAACATGGTTCCCAATGTACATACGATGGAAACTCATGCCCTATACAAAATCTGACAACTCGTGTCGTAGATCCAAAATACATGGCAACTTGTGCTCTATACAAAATCTGACAACTTGTGTCGTAGATCCAAAATACATCGCAACCTATGTCGTAGATACAAAGTACATGGAAACTGGTGCCCAAAGGTGCCACATCATGGCTAATGTACATAACATGGTGTGTCAAGAATTGTGACCACCTCGGTCACTCCCAGGCGCATCTCCAAAATCGATCTTCCTCTTCTTGGAGCTACTTGTATCTCGGGTCTTCGTTCATCTAGGAGTAGACCGTCTCTGAATGCTCTGAAACAAATGATATAAGATACCATCATTTTCAAGCATTTGTAACATTTACCACATTTATAAAATGAATGTACAATTCAAATCTTAAATAAATCACCGCTGATGCGAGTGGGAGACGAGAGGCAAGTGTCCTAGATCTGCTGAGCCTCTCAGCAATTCCACCCTACAACATTTACGAAAATCATTTCATTGAAAAATAATAATTTCTTAAATTAATTTTGGTAAATCCATCAAATTTTTTTCATAAATTAACTTGATTCTCACCGTGAACACTTCTGAAAATGGACATGGCTGGCCTTTTGGGCTAGCAAGTGGAGCAGTTGGTTGGACGGCCTGCTATGATGTAGTCATGGGGGGGGCATAGATGTAGATGCAGCAACTATGGGTCACCTATGGGTGCAACCACTGTAGATACATGGGAAGATAATGGAATAGTAGTTTCCACAATAGTGGCGGGAATTGGAGATGGTATGGTGGAAGAGGATATGGTGGTATGGGGTGGAGGAGGACGTCATGTACAATGAACCCCTACTGGCTATACAATAGGGGTATTGACCTAAAAGGGCTAGGCGGGATGTTTAGGTATGGTGAATTAGAGGGAGGTCCTGGATAGAGGGAGGAGGATGGATAGAAGGGAGGTTGTGAACGAAGGGGGGAAGTTGGACGGAAGGGGGGGCGTGGATGAATGGGGGAGGATGGATAGACTTGGGGGTGTGGATGAATGGGGGAGGATGTGTAGATGGGGAGGCGTGGATGAATGTGTGAGGATGGATGGAGGGGGGAGTATGGACGGAGAGGGGAGGGTGGATGGAAGGGAGCGGGTGGATGGAGGGAGGGGTATGGATGAAATCGATGGGGGCAACTCATGGGAGAGGGTGGAAACATGGGACTAAAGTGGCCTACAGCTGTTGGCGGTTTCTGCATAAAATTTTTTAATATCATAGTTTAGTAAACAAAATCCAAATTAAACCATAGTATGTTGTAACATTTCAAATTAAAAGCGTGCTTTTAACTACACATTGTACCTATGTATATGGTGATATTCTGACCCCTGAAGGAGATGGTTGATCATCGTAGTCAGTGCATACCTGTTGACACCAAAACGCATGCACGTTATAAACTAATAAAACAATAATTATTCAGTCAATCGAAATATTAAAAATTATTGTACAAACTATCATCCTGTATGTCATAAATATAAGTACATAAAAATATAAATGCCATAAGTAATAGCAATATTGTGTGGGGTGCCGAAAATACCTCCGCGTGAGGTGCCGAAATTTCAGTTGCAGCTGCCATTGCTACATCCATGTTGGGAGATGCTGCGTTCTCCCATGATGGCATCTCAGCTCTAAATAGGTGTACATTGAAATAATAGTTTAAGTTAAGCACAAATACTTTAAAATTAATTTACAAATTATCAAGTGATGATTGAAAACACATTAAAAAAAGTGCTAACCTGCTCCATATAGTAGCCCTCGATCGGGCCAGGGAAAGTGTGCCCTCATTGGGGACAAAGATGTGGCATTGTCCCTGTCAAACTAGAAGGACCAACATGGCTACCACCAGTGACAGGTCTATCATGACTCTGTCCTGAAGGCCCTACACCTGCGTCTCTATCAGGGTCAGGCTGTATCTCCATTGTAGTAGCTGCTACAAAGGCAGTGTGTCTAAGCAGACCCCGTGCAACACTCCTCATCACGCCCTCGATCTGATCAAGTTTGTGGGGTAACTGAGGTGGCTGGGGAGAGGGGTTGGGATCGTGCCTAGGAGCTGGTGGCCCTCTAAGTGGGTTCCTCCTAGCAGCAAGTCGATCTTGGGAAGAGCCACACTCAACACCCTGGAACTCGGTTATGTCAAAATAGTTGACATGTAAACCAAGCACAAAATCAGCCCAGATTTTCCGAAGGAAGTAATGTGGAACCTCCCTATTATTGCAGGGAGGTTTACGGTAAACCATGAACCACCTATACATCCAATTGTCCCTCCATGGTTGGAAATGACACCAATCCATGCAGACACATGGATTTCGAATCTCTGACGGTTGTTGTGTTCTTGGATCGGTGAACATACTGTACAATTGGGCCTTGTAATATTCAAATATTTTATTTCCTCCTTTGGAAATGCCCGTGGAATAATACTCCCACATCCTAGCTCTATATTCTGTCATGTCAGTCAATTGGAGATGTGCATGGATGAGGGAGTCAATTGAGCTCTCAGTTAAGGTGGCAAGGGACACTCGAGATGGTTCCCCTATGTTTCTTAGATCTCGAGTGTGCACTCTCATTTCATTTACATAATGGTTCAAGTCATCTTGGTCAAAATTTGGTTGGGGGTTTTGATTTTCTTGGGCATTTGGATTTTGTTGAGGGTTTTCATTGGTTTCAAGATTAGTGTTTTTTTGTGTTCCACCAGACTCCATGTTAACATTTTTTCCATTCATTGTGTGGGTTTACACTCTGCAATTGAAAATTTCTCTATTATTTTAATAATTTGGGAATTATTACAAATTTAATAAACAAAAAAAATGAATAAAATGATAAACAACATGGAATAAAATGACAAACAACATGGAATTTACCTATCCAATGCAATTGGTGGATGGATGAAGATGCTTTTTGAGTGGAAATGGTGAACTTGGTTGGTTGTAGCTCCACGCACACGGTGGTTGATTCATGCTCGGCCGGAATGGAAACAATGAAAAAAAATCTGGTTTGTTTTTTTATTTCCTTAATAGGGATGCGTGCATGCATTTGTATGCACATGTGAAGCAGTGCTCATGCACCCTGGTTCGGTACCGAACCTAATGGCGTGCACGCACTGCCTTAGGTGCGTGCGCAGGTTTGTTTTTTTCCCTGCTAGCGTGGTCTTGTTACAACACTTTTGGGGAGAAACTTTGTGCGCTCGCCCACCATATTTTCCAAATACCATATTTAAAAGTGCATTTATGCTGAATACAAATTCTGATCTATAGGAAAAAAATAATTTAATGTAATCTAATCGAGATATGTAAGGGACAAAGGGTGGATATCTGTAACCTTGTAACTCTCTACATCGTAGACCGACGTAACTTTGTTGAGTTCAGAAGCATGTAACTCTCAACAGTCTAGACAACAGATACAACGAACATAAACAAACATGAACAAAAAACAACTCAGGAGATAGAATCATGATATAGAAATTTTGGGTTGAAAACATTATGCCAAGTTTCATGCTTAGAGCACACAAATGGAAAAATGAAAAGAAAAGTGAGGAAGGGTTGATGTCGCTGCAAAACCTAAGCACAAATGGAAAAATAAATTCATGAAACTAAGTAAATCTAATTCGTGGTTAACTTGTGGATGCAACATATCGCACAATATCCAAGGTAATCACTGGTATCCAACTAGTTCTTCTTCTAAATAGTTTTTTTAATTTTATGTGATTACATTATGTGGCATATTGCATGTCAATTTTTGGCATACTGGGAGATGTATATGTCGTGGCTTGCATGCAAAGTAATCAGGTCGCACTTAGACTTCAACTATCTAGCTAAGGTCTAGATTTCAAGGGAACACCTGTAATATTATTATAATTTTGTTTTTACCCGGCTGATGGTATATGCTCATTGGTGGGGTAATTCTGAGCTCAAAACGTGTGGTAGGAGTGGTTCGACCATATACATAGATCCATTTAGAAATGCGTAATGTTGTGAGTTCCCTCCCCCATCTCATAGCCATCTGCTTGCTTAATTTTGGGCTACCTCGAAAAGAAGACAAAGAAGGCTCTCTCAAAGAGTTAATTGGCTAGAAAACAATTGCCATGAAAAAACTTAGGTTAAACGAATTAGGAAACGGTGCAGATTAATACATTTTCCAACAAAGTGATTTATATAGCCCATGTTGCTTGGCAAGCTCAGAGGGACTAATAAAAAGAATGGTTTTATAAAAAATATAGGGAATATGAATATGATATTTTATTTTCAATAAATTTGAAATATTTTATTATGTCAGTATCAACATATATATTGTTATTTGTGTGAAACTTAGGATTTCTCAAATTTCATGTGATCTAAGTCCTTTGAACTATGAACTAGCAATTACCCCAGAAGGTGCAAAGGAACGCCAAAAGGAAAAATAAAATATTTGAGATTAAATTAAATGTGATGAAGCAAGAAAGAGGATAGTGAAATAGATGTCATGAAGAGTTTCCTCCTCATTATTGAAATGCCTTGAAGAAAAAAATAAAATAACAAAAAATTTGGGTGATTCACTTCATGCCTAGATTCCAAGACAAATGTTTCAGTATCAAAGATTCAATGGACAAACTTTTACTCAAATAAAATAATGATAACACTTTGATGCAAATAAAGAGAATGGCACAAATTGTGCATTGGGGGTTAAGAGAGTAATAATACACTTAATTGTCTTCACTTTCTATTATTAATTCTTGCACCTAGATTCTCTCTAATATGGTCATTGTTGTCACACATCTACAAAAATTTTATTGCACCTAGCTTGTCACAAATAAAAATTGGAAACTAAATTTGCTTCAAATGCAAGCTTAAATGCCTTCAAACTTAGAGGAGCAAGTTGCCACATAGTCAATAAAAATAGATTACAAGGGATCCGTAAGATATTTTATGTGCTTGGAGGTATTAAAATGCTCTCCCATGTATGCAAGTACTTCTATTTTGCTAGTTTAACTCTTCATTATAGTTGTAAAAACCAAAATTTTACTTTGGGTACTTGAACAATACTGAAATTTCACATGGGGAGAAACTTGCCATGCACTTAATATGGTTTATTTATGAAACAATCTACACTAGAGTTGCTTATCAGCTCATTTACTAACATCCTGGAAGCATACCTCATTAGCATAAAATGAAAAATATACTTCAAGAGTAAAATGTGCATCAACTTCTGTTTAGTGTAGATAGATGAAGAACACTTAAATATGCATCAACCAAGTGATCAAAGCAATTACCACCATTTTGGAAGCATATCTCATTATTATGGTAGAACCATGCATGCATTATGTAAGTCACTAAATAACAAAAGATATTTGCCAAAAATTTTGAGTGACAATTTATCACAAGATTCGATTGCAACTTTGTTGAGTGGGAACAATTCAAAACTCTAATTTTGGCTCAAACATGAAAATATGCTTTCAAGAATAAAATATGCATCAAACTTTGTTTAGTGAATATGCTTGAACACTTGAATATGAATCAACCAAGAGATCAACATCTGTTCAATGAAGATGGCTAAAAAAGACTTGAATATGCATCAACCAAGGAGATGAGGGAAATTACCAACATTATGAAAGCATATCTCAAAGCATATCTCAGTAGCATTTTTTAAAACCATGGCTGCATTATCCAAGTCACTAAATAACATAGAATATTTGAGAACTTTCAAGTGACAAATTCATCACAATAGATATGATTGCAACTTGGTTGATTTGCAAAACACTATTTTTGGCCAATATGAAAATTTTAAGAAATATACATCTGCATAAAATAAGTTAAGATAAGTTTATTCACAAAGCAAATTTTGGTTGTTTTCTATGTCTTCTAGGGTAATCGAAAGGGCATGGACAATGTAAAATCTATGGAGTTGTAGAGTTGCAGAGTTGTATTGCTCAGACAATCAATTTAGACCTCACTGTTTTCAATTCTAATACTGATTTGAGGAAATTGAAATTGTATACACATCTAAAGATCAAGAAATTTCTCTTAAATTTATTCGACATGTGGATTCTACTCAATGTGAAACAATTAGGAGTAGAATTTGGCAATGACAAAGGAAGAAAAGATATATTCTCTACTCGCAATGGAGATCTAGTTAGACAAATGAACACATGAAAATCCATGGGAGCATGGGATTTGTTTCAAAATATAGCTTTCAAAGATAGCCATCTTCCTCCTGATTTAGAGAATATTGCCAAAGAGGTTGCCAAAAAGTGTACATTTTGTTCCCTTAGCCCTCCCTCCCTTGTCGACAGACCATTCAAGTGAAAGTCCCATTAACTTAGACAAGGCATCAATAACTCTTGAAATTAGTAAGAAAAGAAAGCATAGCAGATGTTAAATTTACACCTTAAATCCCATCATGTAGGCCATATAAAAAAACACCATGGACAATTCTTCTTTTCTATAAAGACTCAATTAAGCTTTAATAATACTACAACACATAAGTAATTATTAGAGTTTTGAACACATATTTAAAACAATTCTCTACTACGCCATATCATCACTCCAATATCATTTTTAAATCGAAATAATTAAGGGGAATCACCATCAAGCAATTTTGGTAGGATTCTCCAAGTAGTAGTAAAACCCCACAAGATCTTTGTTGCATTGTCATCCAATCAAATTTCATCTTCATTTCTCCTTTTTTTATTTTATGACCTTCTCCTCTTTTGTGCCTCTCTAAATATACTTCTATATTCTTCTAAGATATCTTAAATGTGCCTCTAACAAGGAATCTATATCAAATTCTTTAGAAAAATTGGTAATTGCACCTTTCGCCTTAGATGTGTTTGTGGCATCTTCGTATGCATTAACAGTTGCCTCTTTTGTGATATATTGTTGTTTGTGAATATTAATTTTATTCCATAAATATTGTTTGTGCCATGTAATAGTATACTTACACAACATTAATCAACCAAAAAATAACACAAAAGATAAAAGAAATTGAATCACATCACCACCATCTGTCATTTTATTTATGAGATCGATACTAATTGTTCAATCACTTGTTACAACAAGACAATTTCGCAAGGATTCCATATGTTGCAATAACTTAGTCGCCAAGGTATATGCTAGCATATTGCTCAAGCAATGATCCAATCTCAGACTGTTTTAATTAACATTAGTCATAGATAGCATTAGTTATTTAGTCTAGAACTTTAAGATGGAAATACTAAAACAACACTAGTGTATGCTGAGGAGAGTGTGATAATGAGCCTTGAAGGATTCATATTCTTTTTTTAGAACATGAAAGCCTTTCTATAGCTGCTTCGTTTTCCACTTGGATCTTTTGTTCTGACCAAATGGCTATTTTCCTTAGGTGCAGTCACAGAGCCCATGTTTTCACCTTTTCTATTGAAACTATTATATGTTGCTCTTTAAATCGACACAAATTATGAAGGCTAATGAATCTATCCCAAGATGAGGTTCTTCAGATTGTACTCCAAAGAGTGAAGACGTGAAGGGAAATGTTGAAGAACCTTTATCCAAAAGCATCAATTGTGAGAGTACTAATGAAGGAGACACATTAGAGATTTGGTGAGTGAATAAATTGAATATACAGACCTTTACACTCCAAGGGAATATATGGATATACTTCTTTAAAAAAAGGGGGCAGGCATTCAAAGAAAATAGATCCACTAAGAAAACAAGCCATAACTCAAACATCTCTTTTCAACCACCTACCCTTGGGATAGATCATGTACTTGGATCTCATTAAAGAGTTAAGTGATAATGGTGGAAAGTTTGCATTGAAAAAGTTTATATATCATTGCAAACAAGTCAACATAGTTTGATAAAGATGAAATCCTTACATATTAGAGGAAAATATAACACTTCAAAGGAATAGTTGAATCTTTTTGTGTGCCCAATGCATAATGGATTTGGCAGATTTTGAGATTTTAATAACACATTCCAATTCCAAATAAATAATCAAACATTAATTGGGTGTGCTAAATGCATGTTGGGTCATGCAAATTTTCATAACATATCCAACAAATAGGTAACATAAGTCACTACATATTGCGAAATTGGAGCTCTACATGATGACAATGTTGAGTAAATGTCATAAAAGAATGAATTCGGTGTCATATCTAATTGTTCTTGCATATGGTCATTACGTTGGAGATTGAAAAATAAATAGTTTATAAGAAGAATAAAGAGTATATTTAAAAGTGAAAAATTTAAGAAAAACATTAGTATACACTGTTGATTAGTGAATATTAATAGTCAAGAGAAGTACATAGTAAGTTAAGAAACTTTCAATGACATTGAGTAAATGGTATGAAGATTTCTACATTTTTTCTCTCAAAGTAATTAATTAAATATAGTTTTTTGAAGTTTTATAAATACTTTAATATGTTTGCATTAATTACATGTTTTTATTGCATATTTATATAAACTCTAATGATTAAGATGTTGACTAAGCAAAGTATCACTAAAATGTTTGGTGAATAAATGAAATCTGTGAAATAAATAAAAAATAAAAGTTGTAAGAAGTCAAAATTTCTCCGAGGAATAGAGGTAGAGGTAGATGTAGGTGGAGTTCAAAAAATTAATAGGGATAAATGTACGTGGAGTGCAAAAATTTACTAAGAATATATTGACATATGTATATATAAATGAGACTTTTAATTTTTTGTTAAAATGATATTTGAAAAAGTTATATACAAAAATTTGATAAAACAATTATGTAAAGAAATAATTTAATAAAATATAATAATTCAACTATGTTAACAAAATTTTATAATTATAAAATTTAATATCAATTCAATTATCATTTCATAAGTTGCTCTATAACATTTTAAAAATGTATATCATATCACAACTTAAATGTATATCATATCACAACTTAAAAACAATATGTAAAACTCTCAAAACATTTTTTTTTATTACAAACATAAAATGTTTCAGATCTATCATTTATCCATAACACCACTACTTATCATGACAATATGCTTATAATTTAAAATTTATATTTATATATATAGACACGCGAAGAAAAAATTTAAAAGATATTATTTTCACATTTGTGTATGGAAGGTAGAATAGTTCTCCCTTAGACCATAGTTTGCTTCACTGAGGCGTGCCTTTTTCCTTCAAATTTGGACAATTTTTGCAATTTTAGGTTGGAGCAATACTACGAGCATTATATTTTGAAAATTTTCTTCTATAATGCCCCTAAAATGACTGTGGAACTTAAGGGCACCTGTTGAGTGACCCGGCTGAACAACTTCGATAAAGTGGCCTCTTGAGCCTTGATATGTCTTAAATGATTGAGGAAAACCTGGAGATGTGAATGACGACAATAATTGATAAATGAATTAATGAATTAAATGATATGTGTAGAGTGGGATAATTGATTGATTACATCTTGTTGATCGTCCTTGATTGTGAAAAGTGTGCTATATATATATGATGCTTAATGAATAGTTGTATGATGAATTATGAGATGAGAACAAAAGAAATTCATATTGATGAAATTCTCTACTAATTAATGGAACGCATGATGTTATGAGTAAACTGTAATTTGCTCCACGATTAGAGGGTTTATGGATTGAAATATGACAAATGAGAATAGGACTATTAATATATGTTTGTGAGATGTGTGTAGCGACAGGTGAAACGGCTCACCGATGGACACATAAAGGAATTGAAGGGTTGTAGAGTATGGATAAATCACACAAGGAAGAACGACGATGGTGTTGAACTCCTATGGAATCCCACGGCTAAGTTCAAAAGCTCTTATCTTCTTACTCGAGGTCACGTGATGTCGTGCGATGTGGACCATGATGGAGTTGGTCACGTACGAGTTGGGGGGCGCATAGTAAGAACGGACTTACTCCTCAATGCCATTAGTCCCCAATAGCGTGTAGACGAAGGATTGAAGGTAACGGATCCTAAATCCCTACATGAAGTTCCCGCAAGTCAAATGAAAAGATATCGGCAGAAGGACCCGAAGGTGTGGTACCTTGTCGAGAAACGGAAAGGATGGACGCAAGGACCCGACGATGTGGTACCTTGCTGAGAAATGGATACGATGGATAAATGGACCCAACGGAGTGGTACCATGTCAAAAGATGAGCATAAAGGACATATGGGCCCAATGGTGTGGCACCTAGGTCCTAGAAGGGATGAATTGATAAACTTTATGCATAAAAACCATATAAAACTACATTTAGAACACTTGCTCATGAAAATACTTTTTAGTATTAAAAATAATAGAAATAATTATTTTTAGGCATTTGCACATGTAAATAATTGTTAGTATTTAAAATATTAGAAATAATTATATTAGGAGAAAAATGGAATCCTAGGCTTGAGTTATTAGCTAAGACCACATGCACCCATAAAATATAATTTAGAGTAAGCATCTTAGAGACAAACTTGAGTAAATTTAGGAAAGTAGGTGCATTCTTCTAGGAAACTTGACACATGGATTTGTGAGATAAATTACTTTTTGAATATTAAGAAATTGGGTATTTTGCACGAAGCGACATGTGTCGTAGGGGATTTTCCTATTTAAGGAAGGCTTTGGGGATGGGTAAAGGACCCAGTTTTTGGATGGTTATCGTAACCTTGAAAAAAATGAGTGACTTGCTGCTATTGGGGTTTGGCTAGAAATTCTTGTGGGGGGAGAACCCATTGAGGAGTTTCTTGAATGGTGTGTGTGACCTCTACAGCCCGAAGCTAGGGGGTGGCCATGCGACTGAAAGCATGAGCCTATGGTTAGGTGGTGAAGCTAATGGTTGCTTCGCCAATGGTTAATCGAGATTTTTTGGAGGGATTCTAAGACGCGGACGACAATGCAAAAGCTGGATCAGATTAACGACAACTTCTCTTTGGACAACGGTCACGACCTATGGTCGATAGGTTATGGTTTTGTCTATATTTGCTAAGTTATTTAGTTAATTTATTTTATTTCTCTAGTGATTATGCTATCTAATATGTTTTGTATTAGTCTATTAAGTTTCAAGTTAAGCACAAAAGGACCCTACAGGAGGGGCTCTACGTCTTCAAACTTTACAATGGGATATGATAATAAGAGTAAATATTTTCATAGTTTGCTTCACTAAGGCGTGATTTTTTCCTTCAAATTTGGACAATTTCTGCAATTTTAGGTTGGAGCAATACTACGAGCATTATATTTTGAAAATTTTCTTCAGACTTTACAATGGGCTATGATAATAAGAGTAAATACTTTTAAATTTTTTGCAGCTTTAAGGTGGAGTGATAATAGTAGTAAATATTTAATGTAGTTGTAATGTGGAGTGATAATAAAAGTAAATATGTTGAGAATTTTCTGCAGCTTTAAGGTGGAGTGATTATTTTGAATAGTTCTCCCTTGGACCATAGTTTGCTTCGCTAAGGCATGCTTTTTTCCTTCAAATTTGAAGAATTTCTACAATTTTAGGTTGGAGCAATACTACTAGCATTATATTTTGAAAGTTTTCTTCAAACTTTACAATGGGCTATGATAATAAGAGTAAATATTTTGAAATTTTCCGCACCTTTAAGGTGCAGTGATAATAGTAGTAAATATTTAATGCAGTTGTAAAGTGGAGTGATAATAAAAGTAAATATGTTGAGAATTTTAGTTCACTTTGGTAATATACAATATGTTGAATCTGGCTTGTAGGTTGAAATTATAAATATAAAATTTGAATGATTGAATCGATAGAAGGGAGGTTCATTTTATAGTCCAATATGGTGCTATGGATAAGATATGTAATGCTTACTCACACACAAACACACACTAACATAGGTGCATCTTAACATTGAATGTTTTAAGCATCTAGAGATTTGTACCTTTGATTTCTTTATGATCTCCCTTGATGCTTAATGCTTAATAGATATAAAGTTAAGATGAAGCTATGCTGGTTAGAAAAATCCTTCCAGAGCTTCCACATGTTTCTTGAAAGCATAGTTCTAGATATAGGGATGCCATAGCTTCCACAGTAGAACTTATTCAAAAATAGGAATATTTCCCTTACTGCAGAACATAATCAAAACCATATAAAACTACAGATTTCTATACCATTGCTAACAACCAAAACAAAATGGAAATTCATACCATCAAGGCCTTTGAATTTCAACTGACTCTCGACTGCCTAAAGATAAACTGAACATCAAGATAATTTTAGCAGATTCTAATTATTGAAGAGACTGATAGGAAGGAGCTCATGGTGTTGAACCACTTGACTGGTTGTTTTGAGATGCAGGAATTTCTTCCTTGATATAAACTAGATTGTCATAATATTCCATCAAAAGAATGCGCAGTTTCCTTGATAGGAAAAGCTCCATGGCCACACGGTGGCTTCACTCAATAAACAGTTATCATAGCACGTTCGATCGTGGCATATGAAACAATACCCCTAATTTCACTAAATATTGGAAAATACCTTCCAAAATCATTTTTTTAGCCCCTCCCAATATGCCTTCCCAATTTAATAAAACCCCTATTTTCACTAGATATTGTATGTATCAATTTTTTCATTAACATTTTTTATACCCCTTTATATTTCTACCTAGTATATTGATATGATACCCCTCTTATGACCCCACATGCATTCTACAATGCACCTTGCTTCTTTCAATGTATATCGTGGATGCACATTACTTCACCCACAATGCAATTACTCAACCACATATCATTATCACTTGCAACATCTAATGGTCTAATGAAGAGATAGGATATCACTTCTTGTATGTCGCTAGAGTCAATGCACATAGTACAACATTTAGATTGCATGTTGCAGTTCCCCAATTGCTGACTAAGCCTGTTGTGGGATAGATATCCAATCCCCCAGGGCTCGCAAAAAGCTCTAGGAGGCTGACTAAACCTCCCAAGTCCTGTAATAGGCACGAGTGGTTGGGTATTCAAGCCCCCAAGGCCTATCGAGGGCCTATAACAGGCCCTGGAGGCTTAGAGTCTCCCAAGGCTATTGGTAACAACTAGCTGAGTGTTATTGGTAACAACTGACTGTCAATGATCACCGTCTCTCGACTATGATCGACTGGAAACCCACTTCATCACGAAACCCCTAGCCTCAAGCATGCCTCAAGACGTGATTTCTCTGCGTATTGGTAAGCCTGAGCCTTGCCCCAACACGATTTCTCATCCGTCCGTGATCCTTCCATCTCCATTTGGCAGATATTTGTCAGCCTGCCCATATAAAAAACACCCCAAAGTATTTTTGTATTGTTACATTAAATAAAAAAATCCTTTGCCCCTTAATATATAAGCAATATAATTTTTAGGTTTTCATGAATATTTAATACCGCAATATGAATGAACGTGGTATTATATTGCCTTCTAGTGAAGCCCTCGTGCATGGCCATAAGCACTTCCTGTGTTTTGTGTTCTGCTCTTCTCAGCCCCATAGCCAAGTCTCCAATGGATTCCAGTAGCCTATCTCTTTACATTTTTTCTTCAACCTCTGCCTCTTCCAGTTTCTACATCTGGTGAGGAATTTTCTTTGAATTCCCTAGTCAACTAGTTCCATACTTGGTCCCACATATGGGCTCTCCCTGTCTGCCTTTTCTCAGGTTCCCATCAGTGCTTCATGTACCTCTTTCCTCAGCGTCACTACTAAACATAAACATTTTTCTTGGTCCTAGAGCTAGCAGAATGAACCCCATTCCCTTTACCACCACTCTTGTCATTTCTATTGTGTTCTTGTATCAATTCTCTCTGATTTGTGAGATACCCTCCAATAACATCGAGAGTTATCAACTCTTAGATCGAGAGCATAAGTGTCCTCTTGAATTTGAATGATGTACCCCATTTTTCTAAGAAGATACCTTTTACTTTTTTTGCACTTTTAGCCAACAATTTTTCATTGTTCGATGCTTGGTAGATCATGAAATGTTTGAGCAGTTTTCTCCATTACTTGCCTGTAATCAAAATTCCCTGGCCTTTTCTGAGCTTAATATGGACGTGGGAAAAACTGATTTTCACTTCAATGATGCCCCAATCCTGCACAAATGCTTAAACATTGGAACTTTCTTTCAATTACCTTTCAAATTCCTGCCCAAAATAGAACATAGCCTCTTTATCTTTATCTTTATCTTGCATTCACTTCTTTTAAATTGCTATGTATTACCCAACAAAATTTGTCCCAAATGGACTGTTAAATTGAATTTGTTTCATTTAGTGCAAAATACTCCAATTAAATTTAGTTCATATCAATTTATGCATTTACTTCCTCCCCTCTCTCTAAAACTATATTTTCTGTTGTGAGATCTGCAACCCATCTTTGTCAAAGGGCATAAATATTGCAATTGAGGGTTTGGTGTAGGAAAACATATACTATTAATGTACACAAATGACAAAAGAAATGTCTATGAGACTCAGGAGTAAGACCAGTACAAATAGTAAAATAAGGAGCACCTAATGTACCTTCTGAAGTAACAAATGTAGGCTACTTACGATGTAGAAAGAGAAAGAGGGAGAAATACAAGGTCTAGACCAATGAAGAAAAACCTATATAATGTATAGCAGACCTACCAACCAATTGTAAAGGTAGTTCTGAGCTGCAACTCTTATTGAACAACTTGTCAATTACAATATAGCAAGTATGATTATGCACAGAATGATTGTAAGAACAGTAAGTGATGACAAACTGAAGGAGGTGGAAATAAGGATCATGATTATGCATAGAATGACTATACAAATTTTCCATCAATTGAAGCTAAGGACTCATGTGCAAAGGTATCTCAGACAAATTGACAAAATGATATCCGTAAGGTTCTAGTTGATTGTTCTAGATCATATGCACAAAATGATTGTAAGAATAGTAAGTGATGAGGAACTGAAGGAGGTGGAAATAAGGATTATGATTATGCATAGAATGATTATACAAATTTTCCATCAGTTGAAGCTAAGGACTCATGTGCAAAGGTATCTCAAACAAATTGATAAAATGATATCTATAAGGTTCTAGTTGATTGTTCTAGAGCATAGCAACAAACAGGGTAACTATAACAATTAGTAACAATAAATAGAAATATGTCTTGGGTTTCAGACAAGAACCTTGATTTCGAATATAAAACAAGAACCTTTGGCTCCTCAAGAAGATCCTCGCTCGGTAAAACAAGAACAAATTGATGGTGACTCAAACCCTGAGAAAAAACTGAGATAATGTCAAAATAACACCAGCAAACAACAAGATAATCACACAGGATATGCAAAATGGTAGCATACATTTCTTACCCAATGAATTTTATCGATGATTAAGAACAAAGGTGGTGCATTGGCGGTGCATTGAAGAAGGGCATTCATGCCATGACAAGACATTGGTGTGTCAATACATTGAACCATCCCGGTATTCAAATCTCTTCCCCTATATCCACAAGGTAGAATGTCCAGGAGCTGGTGAGGTGCATCTGAGGTAGAGTTAAGACTTATAATTGAAGGTTCAAGAAGGCCTCTCTCCAACTTTTAAGCCCAAAACTGTGCCAAATTTGTCGTCCTCGGTCATTTTGGGCACATACGTCATGGGTTGTGGGGTTGTGCTACAGTACCAGGTACCAATGCCATCCTTGGTCATCCTGGGCACATACATCATGGGTTGTGGCCTTCTGCTGCAGTACCAATACTTTTCGAGGTCCAATCCGTCCAATCCATATCGAGGTTTATAGCTAGAGAGGCGTACTGATGAGCGAAAGATCATAACTGCCTTATGGGATCGACCTAAAGAATTAAAATCTCACCTAACTAACCTGTAAAGTCCCTCTGATACTATGACATAAAAAATCTAGATCTTGTCAGCCACGTAGGCCTATCGCAGGAATTCAGGTGGTGTTGCTACGCATTTTCCACTAATGTCAAGGTAGTCTCGAGTTTGAATCACCACATCGCTGAAGCATTTATTTATTCAAACCGTTACATTACAGGCTTCAATTTTCGCGGAGTTTGAGCTTATATTTTGACTCATCCCATCGCACCAATTTTACGTAACATAACAGTCCACGGCATTGTTCCGAACCCTGCAATCATTTTCTGTTGATTGATCTTCAAAATTTAACATCTTCTGTCAGCAACAATGGCTCCTCTAACTGTGCTCGAGTTGGGAATTCTAACTCCTAGAGTTACGCTCAGTGGGTTATCAGTGTAAACACATCTCAGTTGGGCTACAGATGCTAATCCTCGGATTAAACCGCGGGAAAGCTTCGTCACGAGTTACATAGGGGAGGAGCTTTGCTGAACTCATGAAGCCTGGTCTATACTGGTGTGATGTAGTTGGTGTTCTCTCTGCAGCCAGGGAAAAAAATTAGCCGTGTATTGAATGGTGATTAGATGGGAGAAGTTACATTCGGTGTTCTCTCTGTAGCCAGGGAAAAACCTCAGCGCAAGCTATGCCTTGGTCGGTAAAGTCCATCCTTAATGGAAACAACATGATGACTAGGAGGGCGAGGAGAAACCCAACGGACATGCCAGAAAACCCAGCGGACACAAGGCAAAGAGGAAGGAAGATAGACGGTGACAACTCATTGGCAGGAGGGACAAACACGTGGCAGCATTCCATTCGTTCATTGAGCGAGGAATCTGCTGCACTAGAGAGAACGCTCTTGCATTTTTTGAACGGCTACGGTGTAAAAATCGAACGATATGATCATGTGGCCAAGCACAAGAATAATGGAACCAGAGTTGGTTATAACTTCAACAAGGGGAGCTATGGAGAACATGGAAGCATACATCAAAAGTTCTGCAAATGGATGTACCACAGTTGGACACAAAACAAAGCTCATTTTCAGAACCAAAATGTTCAAATAACACAAGAGCTTCAATACAACATAATTAATATAATTTCCTTCTTACGTGTAATTGGTTTTGTTAAAAAAGAAGAGTGGTGATGTGAATGGTATATAGGAGTGAATGGTACATCCTAAATATATAATGATGATGTAGAGCTCTATATGCCTATTAATATACAAATTTGGCTGGCCGCATATGAGCCAAAATTACAACTATATGACCTTTCGAATTCCATAGAAGGAGATTGGAAACTCCTAGAAGGAAGGCATGAACTGGGATAAACAAGAAGGCATACAAGAGAATATAGTCGAGCCTAAAAGAAAGTGTCCAATTAATGATGTTAAATGCTTTCCATTAATTACAAAAAAGTAGAAATAAGTAAAGCTCGTATTATGTCTGCACTACCACTAAACATACTAGGTTCTTTCTCGATCAACCTGCTCAAACTGTATACTTTTGGATTGAATCTGGCACATGTTCCTTGCATTTTGATACCGAGAAATATTGATCCATAACTAGTTATGAAGGTATCAAACAACCACAAAGACGAGAATATTGAGGCTGAAGTTATCTACCTCTTGTCCTCCTAGCAAATTGGTATGAATAGCCTTAATCACCAACGATTCAAGGAGGAGGTACTTTAAAAGTTCATGCCAAACAAAACAACTGATTCAACATTAGTAGTATGTTAAGGACTTAACATTGATATAAAAATATGGGTTCAATCTAAACACTTACCTTGTATTTGCCAAGTTTTTCCCATGCCAAGTTTTTTCCATGGTCACTGTATAACCGACCATTGTCTCAGAATCGCTCAGCCCTACCTGTCATTTTTTAATTTATCGACAATAAAGCGAGTAGGGCTATGCACGGTGCAACAAACACTAACCCCAGAGGTGGTGAGCATATTGAATCATGCCATAGCAGAAGGTTGTGGCTGCGGGCACAACCAAATGATTCCTCTACATGTTGCTGCGACATTTTTGGCAGCCCCTGCTAGCCATCTGCGCCAAGCTTGCTTGGATGCGACTTCAAAGTTTAGGGGTTGGTGCTGAATCCACCGGCAACAGAAATGATGATATTAGAAGACTCATAGAAAGCCTTCTAAAGGTGAAGAAGAAGAATTTAGTTCTTGTAGGGGAGAAAGAGCTCGAAGCTGTAATAAAAAAAATTGTGCAGAGAATAACAAAAAGGTGAAACCCCAGTGCGGCTTTAGATCCTTCCTATTGAAACGGAGATATCCACTTTCTGTTCTGGAAACAAAGATAAAGACCCCATTGCTATGAAGTTCAGGAAATTGGACCAAATGGTGGAAGGGCATTTGAATAAGGGTATAATTCTTAACGTGGGTAATTTAAAGTGGCTTGTAGAGCATCCCAAGGCATGAGGAGCATCCATAGGGTTGTTAGTCTCATCTTCTATGCAACAAGTTGTTATGAAATAGAGGCAGAGGATACTCGTGAGGGTGACCGCTAAGTCTCAGCACGCAAGAAAATAGTAAAATTAACCTGCAAAAATATTACATCCCATCTTTGGAATGTGAACTCTCTGTCTCCTCCCTGGAACAATCAGATCCCCTAGTGATGCGCGAGAAGGACTCTCATAAGAAAAAGGTTTTCTCCATCTTCGAAGTCGTATAAAAATGGCCCTATGTTTTCCAAAGATTCCCCCCCACTCCGAGTTTTATTTGGACTCATTCATAGTTGGGACTCATGAACCTGTTGAAGGGATTCTCTCTTCTATTAGTTGGCCAAAGATTGCTCTTGCGGGCTTGGAAAATACACCCCATGGACAATATGGTGATAGCAACATTTTTTTCGACTACTTTGCTAGAAAAAGAGAGTGATCCAGAAAGATTGGAACCTGTCCCATATATGCGTTATACCACAATGCGATTGTTGCGTACCAGCCTTGCAGAACCCTTTGATCATGGCATTATACAACATGACGGTCGGTTTGAATTTCTCTGAAATAAAGGCAAGCACATCCAATGCCTTCTGAATCTCCCTACCTTCAAAAATCATGGAATCCGTAAACTTTCAGTGAGTCAGAGGCCGAAACCTCATGGAGGCCGTCGTCAAAAGGATTCGTGTATTTTTTCTTGAGCGATGTCAAAGTTGTCTTGATGGGACTCGAACTAGAAACCCTATGCATTTGAAGCTCGAAGGTAATCCTCTGGTTACACCCCCTCCCGAAGTAGTAGCTCACAGTGTAGAGGCAATTGAGGAATACATGTGAGATAGGCTGATTGCCCGCCGTAGAGACAAGACGTGCGGAAAGAAGGGCGGGCATTAAATGGCATAACCTGGCGTAAAAATGAAACCTTGCACAAACAACCTGGCAAATATTGAAGCAGGGCAGCGTGGTAGCATTCCATTCGCTAAATGAGCAAGGAATCCAGCTACAGTTGCATGAAACATCTTTCCTTGTTTGAACGCCTACAGCGTATCTATTATAATTTTGGATATAAAAACTATGTATATTATTACGCTGAAGGCATTCTTTAAGGGGACGGTTCTACTCAGATTTTCGTCATCTATCACTGGCGTATAAAGTGCCGCCACATGTTTGGGGTTTGATTGGTGAATCGTGAAGTATACCTCTTCCTCGTGTGAAGTTAGAATGAGATCCAACACACGCCAATGTCTCGTCAATATCTGATTGCAGAAATAGAGAACGCACCTTTCCCATTTAGCATGTCCGTACCTGTTCTGCCCTTGTTGTGTCTGTATTGCTTGTAGTCTTCCTTGTCTCATCATCGATTGCTTCTCCTGTGGATATTGATGACTCTAAAAACAAAAGCAAACAACCAAAGAACTGTAAGCTCAGTGTCTCCTCACTTTACAAACCTTTGACACTGTTCAAATGATAAAAATTTAAAAAAAGAACGTGTTGAGAGGGAATATTGTGATATTCAGCCCTCGAACGAGGGTTCCAAGGCCTCTGCTTGCCATGGTGAGAAGCATTATAACCGGATTTGAACCCAGAAAAGGCCGAACTGTCATTTTGATAGTCCAAAGGAAAAAACCTCTTGAGAGACCATTCTAGAATTTCATAAAACCAAATGCTACAAAAAATTAAAACCGTGAGCATACCTTTCGATAAGTATGGTCCACAAAAAATCGTTGTTGGGATGAAGCCTAGTGCATGGCAACATGAACGCCTTCCCGCACCCACATCAACACCCTGCTAACATTTTTCATGGTCATCCAGAAACGCGTAAGCGACCCGCTCGGCTAATCCGACAATATAGTCTTATTCGTCAGTTTCACTAAGCCTAGCCGGGGGAGACTCTACCAGAGAATCAACCTGAAAACTGACAGACCCCAAGCCCCATTCACAGGGAAGAGCTCAATTAATATCTTGGGATGTTTTGTGAAACACACAAATCCAACCGTAAAGATACACAAGTATTCCTCGATTTGGAAGCAGTCGAACATTGTTTCAAAACTATTTCTGACCTAACAATATTAACAACTAAAAAAAGAGTAATGCTATCTATAATGAAAAATCCATGAGTATTGGACCTGGTAAGTGATCTTCCAGCAGTCTTTCCAAATTTCTACCCAATCCATTCTCTAGTTTTGTCATGGTCTCTGTAATTTTTGGACTGCATGTCTCAATGGACTGATCGTATCTTCCATTGTGTGTAGAGCTATAGTTCTTCAAGCAGCTATAACTCTTATAGAGTTCGTTGCTCCTCTTTCCAGCTTGTAACTTCCCAAACTAAACTAGTAACATTGTACTTCATGTGTTATTTCTGCTGCTACATTTGGTTTTGCACAGTGTCTTAACGTTGTAATGAAAACATGGTATTGCACTGTGTATTAACTTGTAATGAAAACAATTATCATGCAAATTGGTATAAGCTGGCATATGTCTTTAACATGTCCTTTGTTTAGTTGACGGGTGGCTTGACAATACAGTTTGGCAACTCATGTCTAAAAAGAAATGCGGTGGCCATGGTATTATGTGAAATTAATGATTTTATTGTATCCTTGAAACGCAATCAAAACTAGCATATGGCTTTGTATATGTTTAATTAAGATGTATGAATAGCACTTATGAGATTATTCACCTAAGTTTTATTTCTCCACTAAAATATGTTCCCCCTCTTGTCATCGTTGCATGTGGGTGTGCTGGATGTGATTTTATGCCAAGTTCAATCTTTTTTTAAGGGTTTTGGCTTGCATGTATATTTTTGACCTTCCCTCCGCGTACATTTTCCTTCTGTGTTCAGGATGGCACTTGTTCCAGATTTTCTGTCAACCTGCTGGAGGTGATAATTCAATGCGTGTTAATGTTGCCCCCGAGCTCAATGAGAGGGATGCCTCCTCGGTGGAAATAATCTTAGTTTTGTTTATAGCCACTGTCTGAAAATGCATGGCCATTACATTATAGAATTATATGCAGAAGATCAACAAAATTCATGAATGCCTTCATCTTCACATAAATTTATATTATATTCAAGAAAAAAATGGCAACAGCTTACTTCACAATATTGAATATCGTACTGTCGGTGTCACAATCTAGAGGTAGACAGAGCCTGACAATCAAGTATATATTTTTCCAGATGGAGACTTCTAAATTGAACTGACAAATGTTGTTGGGCGTCTTGTATGCTGAAACCTGCACTCAAGTATAACAAAGAATCACCTGCACTTCGATTTTTCTTTTGCTTGTTGACATTCCTGACATTGGTACCTAATCACCCCTGTCTTTAATAAATGCGTATGGCAGTTGTAATTAAGGTAAAATCCATAAAAAGAAGCAATGCTAGGTCGTGGAAAGTATTGTAAAATCATGAAAACAATAGTTTTATGTTTATGAATTTGCCATTGCACTTTCCTTTGATATTCAAATTTCATATTCATTATTGAACCGAACGTGTGTATATGTTTAATATACAGCTTCGCTATGGCTCTATTTGAACTTATTAGCGGTAATTTTTTTTAATAACGGCAAAAAAATCACTGGGCGAATGAGAATTTGAAGAGGCATGAACATCTCAGGGTGGGTGAGGAAGAAAACCAAATCGATGGAAGAGTTTAGAAGATTATAGATATGAGGCTTAGTAGGTATGGAAGCAAGTTTAAATAGTATGATATATTTCATCATTTCGAATAAAGTAAAATTGGTTTGCTTAACTTTTCAAAGTGGAATTGTGACTTACTTTAGTCTTGTTTATCAGATAATTTTGTTTTTTTTAATGTAGAGAGTAGGTATATATATTTTAATTTTAGAATTTTATGTAATTTAGATATTTAATTTATAAAAAAATTGAAACATAATTAAAAATAAACTTTAATGTAAAGTAAATATTTAAATAAAGTTTATTACCATTGAGTTAGTTAATATAAGGGGATTGATCTCTTTGTTTGATGAGATAATTATGTTGTATAATTTTTTTATTAACCAATTTGTTAAATGCAAATTTTTTCTTTATTTTTAGGTGTTTTTATGTTTAAAGTTAATTTAAATTGTCTAATTATAAGATGATTTTAGGGGTCCATTCATTTCACACTATAATTTTATATTTTCCTATATCTATTGAAGGTTACTTGGATGAGAATTATGACCTTTTGTGGAATTGGTCCTTATCAGCATTCAAACTAGCCTTTACAATTGCCTTTCTTCACTTGGCCTAGCCTTTCCAAGTGCCTTTATTCCTCCTCTGCCATGCCAAAGTTGTCAAACTCAATTGTTGCTCATAGAATCATCTCTCCTAACATGGTTAACTCGGGATATGTCACTATATTAAGTCAATTGTTGCTCATGCAATCACCTCTCTTAACATGGTTAGTGAAGGGGCTTTGTGTGTTGATATATCATTTGATCTATGAGAGATTTTGGTTTTCAAAAGTGTGTTAATGTGTATAGACTTTTATAGAATGAGATGAAGATGGGCATATTTGGGCCTAATTATTATGTGTAATCACTATCATAACTCAGAGCTAGATAAATTTAATAAATAATTAATACTCTTTTTTATGCTCATTAAAATTTTATATCTACATATATATAATTTTTTTTTTTTTTTTTTATAATACTTTGTTTACAAGTTTGATACTCTCTATCACTTAGTATATAATATTAGATTGAGGACGCAATATTTTATTTTTAAAATCATAAAGAATTAACTAATATACTAAAATTGAAGGTTTTTAAATATTTTGATAATTCTAATTGTAATGTATTTTTTATTGGTATAAAGAGGTTGGGTTCCTTTATTAGTATCCTCCACTTCATCCTTTTGAGCAAGGTTTCAAAAACTCATCCTACTCATTCATCATTAGGTTTCTCGGTTTCTCAATATTAATGTATGTCCCTCTTACCGAGGATTTTAAAAACTCAACATACTCAACCATTAGTTATCTCAATGTTAATGTATACTTGTCCTACCTTAGTTGGTGAGACATGATATATTACTAAAGTTCAAGATATAATATCTTCCTTCTACAAAATATGCTTACTATTTTTTTTTTGTTTATACATTCGTCTTACCTTAGTTGGTGAGACATGATATATTACTAAAGTTCAAGATATAATATCTTCCTTTTACAAAATATGCTTACTATTTGTTTTTGGTTTATACACGTGTCCTACCTTAGTTGGTGAGACATGATATATTACTAAAGTTCAAGATATAATATCTTCCTTCTGCCAAATATGCTTACTATTTGTTTTTGGTTTATACCTTTATTTTTGGCAAGAAATTGCTACTTACACATATTCAAAGTAAGTTACTTGCTACAAAATAGTATGTTTTATATTTTTCATAGACTTTTATTTTTGGAAATTCATTATTTCATACATATTTAAAATAAGTTTTTTGACAACAAATTGTATATTGATATATTTTTCATAGTTTAAAAATTGTAGCCTTGGAAAACTAGAGCCTCCTCTAGTCTAGGACTAATAGATTCTTGTCAACAGAGGAGCATTCAAACTTTGACACAACAATCCACCTCTTTGCAAAGAACATTCTTTCATACAATCATAAAAAATACATTCTCCAAGCATTGGCTATGCCTATCGAACATTTTATCGCATATTTCAATAGTGGTTAAGATGCATAGCAAGATGATGACCATCAACTAGAAAAAGAAATATTGTTATGTGTGGGGCACAGAGTAATGCTATCTTACAAGTTATAGGTCCAATAAGGACTAGTAAATGGTGCACTTGGAGCGGTCATGCAAATTGTATACACACCTAGATCTAGCCCTCCTGAGTTGTTAGCCTATGTTGTTGTGGCATTTGATAATTACGTTGGCCCTCTATAGGACCAATCTCAACAAAAGCACATACCAATTCCACCCACAAATAAAAGTAACAAGAAACAAATCCCCTCCAAGATGGCTTGGGCATTGACTATCCATAAATCCCAAGGATTGACATTGGTAACACTGAACGTCAAGGCTTGACCTTCACCGCAATGTCATGCACTACAACATTAAAAGGAATGCAAATTGCACCATCATTCTCCTTCGACCTCTATGCAAAGATTAAAGACACTTCATATGTCACACTTCGGAAAAGCAAGAGACATGGCTTCATTATCTGTCCCTTTCACACTTAAAATTGCAACCCTCAATTCTTGCAATCCCCCTACCAAATGAAAATACGAGTGTTGATTGCCAATATAATTATAGTCAAACTTGATAACTAGCTAGCCCTTTATTGTTTTAATCACATATGTATACTTTCTCGTATTACAAATTATTGTACATTTCATTTTACCTGCCATCGATTACATGGGTTTTTATTTATTGCTTATTAGTACTTGCACTAGAGTTTTCCTTTAAATTTCATCGACTACTATGCCCATCATAGATTCACTAGAATTGATTTCAACACATAAATTTATATTATCTACGTACACAACTTTTTCTCATTTTTTTAACATATCAAAGTTGTATTCAATGTTTCATTTCCCCAGCTTTGGGGGTATGCTAGTTTTATTTTTAAAATCAATTTAAAAATTATATATTTATCATATACATATCGATATAAAATCTAACTTACCCACTTGTTTTAAGTTGAAAGAAGTAAAATTTGCATGCCATTATTTACAAGTCCTTTGATATATTCTTTACAACGTAAAGACAATCTACTCCCCTAAAAAGGCATAGCTACCATTCAAATGGGCCATGCTAAAATTAAATACTTGGGGGAGAAGAAATTAGTCCACTCATTTGAATGGTTAGAGGGATACAAGCCAATAGTAAATATTGGGGTGAATGAATAGTTTGCACCACCTAAAAATTAGGGTTCTAATCAAATAATTTATGTAAAAAGATGTGCCTAATGGTCCACCACTAACATGACGAAACACCAAAATAGTTGAAATTGGATGCATCCAAGTCAATGGTTATTATGTGTGTGCTTATCCCTTCTCTTCCTTCAAATCCTTCCAGGCTTCCACCAAACAACACTTCAAAGCTCATAACAGATTTCAATTCAAAAAGTTCCAAGTTAGTGGAATGTCAGGATTGTGTGCATATCCCCGTGTGCATATCCCCTACTCTGCATTCAATTCCTTCCACAGAACAACACTTCAAAGCCTACAGCTTTCACTTCCAAAAGTTCCAAGTGGGTACCTACACTTCTTTGAGCTGTAAGACATAGACATGCTTTTCCAAATCCACTCCAACGTCAAGGATGGGGGGACCAATAAAGGCCGTATAACCTAGGGAACTATCTTTTTGTCAATCAATGCCATCAGGCTTTATTTTGGGGAAGAAAACACAACCAACTTATTTCTGTGAAGATGCCAACTCCTAGTGCCTAGTGCCCACACGCTCATTAGAAATTGAAAACGACCCAAGTCAATTTGTCATGATTGGTTGTTTTTCTGTGGTTATAAGTTCCTACTTTTCCTTCAATTCCATCGACCAAACTGCACTGCAAAGTCGTGTGCAACTTTTAATTCCAAAACCAAACTGCACTGCAAAGTCATGTGCAACCTTTAATTCCAAAAGCTGCCAACGCTTTTGTTCCACCCATCTCACCTCGTGAAATAATTAAAAGAACTATCAATAGTCTATTCGTATAGAGTAGGATAAAAGACAACTAAAACGTTTTTCCATTGAATTTTTAATAAAATTTGTTAAATTTTTTTTGGAAATTGCTATTTCTACAATTTTACAATTTCAGCAATTTTATTTATTGTCATAGACTAAATACCCAATTTTAAAACTATCCAAATAACAAAAATTACAATTTAAACACTCCAAATTACTATTTCAACAATAATTATTTTATATGATTTAGACAGGTAAAAGGAGTTTGCATCTCTCCCTTAGATTGCTCAACTCACACTTCTACTTATCTTTTAATTTTTAACTCACACTTCTACCTATGCTCTTATTATGTTTATTATGTTTTATATGAATACGTATAAACTTCTTTCTGCACAGATCAATATATAAGCAAACAAATGTATATACAGAAACGTCTGCAAGAATTTCATACTTCTACTGATGTTCTCATGTTTTAGAAGAAGCAATTCCCATAGGTTGGAGTTACAGAACGTTTATTATATGAAGATTCCCAATTTTAATCAAATTGTTTTTTATTTCTACATAAATGTAAGACTTTTTTTCATTAAAAAAAATCCATAACATGATATTTTTAATTGAGAAACAAAATTATAAAAATAATTCTAAAAAATGATATGAAATAATCTTAAATAAATTTGAAAATCATAAATTTCAATTAAATATTAAGTATTATATATTTTTATACTAAATTTTATAATAAATATAAAACATATATATTTAATAAAATTTACATATAATTATTTTATAATTTTCCATATAACACATAACATAAAAATATTATATAATTTATTATATAATTGCATACCTGCTAATGAATAATGTAACTTGTAGGAATCCATATTTTACATAGAAGTTGCCGCTGAACACAAGCACTTACCAAAACCACCACACATGCATTCCATACGAAGAAGTTGAAGAATAATAAATTCAATAGTGTTCATAGAAATGATGTATTGAGGCGTTGCCCATGAATTTACAAGATCAACTTTATTATGTTAGAAGTTGAAGAATAGTAAATTCAACATTGTTTCATAGAAATGATATATTAAGGCGTTGCTCATGAATTTACAATATCAACTTTATTATGTTAACTTATGATGGATTATTAATATGAAATTAATTTTGTATTTTTATTTAAATAATTATTATATTTATTTTTAATATATATATAAATAAATATTTTCATAACCAAAGTAGTCACATTGGTTATAACTAAATATGTCTTGAAGGCATTTATCTTAAGTTAACTTTATAATGAAGTATCAATATAAAATTAACTTTACATTTTTATTTAAATAATTACTATATTCATATCCAATTTAAATGTATATATGAAAATATATTTTCATAACTAAAGTAATCACATTAATTATAACTACATGTCTAAGCACATCATTGGATCTAGTTAAACCACTTCATTTTTCATTGAGAATTAAGGTAACTCCGACTTTAACTTATATGTTCCATGGTGTTGCATGAGTATTGTCAACACTAAGTACTATATATTTTGGAAGTTATAAGTATTGTGCACTACTATATATTTTGGAAGTTATAAGTATTATGCATTTTGGAAGTTCAAAAAATGTGTAAATAAGATTTAAAAGAATTATTTAGAACAAAATAAAAATATAGTTTGATAAGTACTTTTATATAGGTTATGTGTCTAGCATGTATAAATGCTCCGAAAAGTTATTTTCTAGGTGAACATTTTATAAAGTGATTTTTATATTTTTAATGACTTAAAGTGAATTTTATAAAGTTCAAGTGATTTACGTGACTTAAGTCATCTCAATAAGAGATTAAGTCACAACAGTAAATCTAGTGAGGCCAAGATCTAATCTTGACCATTGAGATATGAAGGTAGTTGAAGAGTCATTAGTGAAATTATAAGAGAGACCTAAGGAGAGTGGAGACAAACATTGAATGAGAGAGAGATTTGGAAAGCTGAGGAGAAAATGAAGAGAGTTTGCACGAAGGAGGAAGGGAAGAGGCACGAATTCCAAGGAAACAAGGGTATGCACTGATTTGAGAGGGTTGTAAAACAGTAGTGAGGGCCATATAGGGCACAAATTTTGAGGAAGATGGTAGTAGCGAGTAGAATGTACTTGTCACATATTTCGAGGGATGTATAGGCTATCAATTATTGTATTTATTGCATGCATTTCAAGGAAATATACATGCATAAATAATCAGGTTGTAAAGGCCATATTGCTTATTGGGGACAAAAATAGAGGTCTGTTGCATTTATTGTAGACCGTAAAGGTGTATTTAATGTTGGTTTTGTATTGCTCTAATTTCTAGATTTTCTTGGTGTGTTGAGCATAATAAAATTCTCTATCACTAACTCGTTTTCCCTTTGGGGTTTTTCGAGGGCCATTTCCTAGAAAATTATTATATCAAATGCTTGGTTAAATGTTTGTCTACTCTTCGTTTTCCATTTGTATTTGTGCTCATAATTCCATTTGAATGCTTATGGGTTTAACATACATTAATCATGAATTATTATTAGAGACTGAAATCTAATTGTTGATTAAGTGTTTTGACAAAATTTCAACAAAACAAAAATAAATAAAATATAGACAAACTTAAAACCATATCATTGAAACAAATTACTTAAATCTTAAAATCAATATCAAAGGTAATCTTAAAAACAAACATATTCATACAAATCACATATAAAATCTCAAGGGATAAAAGAACCCACCAAGACCAAAAACTTATAGATTTCATCCTTCAACCTTAAATTAGAATAATATACAATTTTTACCAACTTCTACTAATTATATATGAGTCTTTACATTACTCAATGTTGAAATGTTCTATGTTGTATAGGTTATCAATAAACACCCAGCAACAAAATATTAAATACCATTAAAACTCAAACATATATACTCAAACATATATAGAGTTTTGATTTCAACTGGTTTGTGAGAGTGAAGTTTTGAAAATTATGTGAACGTCATTGTTGAAGTGCACATTTAAAAATTAAAATTGAAAAGTTTTGAACGTCAATGTTGACGTGCAGATTTAAAAATTAACCCGTGATGGGAAGTGAGAGCGGAGATGTGTTTGTAATTCTTTTGAAATTAAATGTTGCGGTAGACTATGCGTGTCGTTTGGTGAAAACAATCACTGATGACAATTGACTGGTTGCTGCACGAGAGCATGAGAATGAGGACATCACTGGTACAGTGGGACTGCTGTTTTTTTCTTCCCCACTTTTAACTTCGTTTAAAGTGATGCCGCCAACTGATTGCATGTTCCTAGCAGCGTTGAACTTTTGGAATTGAAAGCTCGTCGAAGATTTCAAGTCTTGATTTGTGGAACTAGGAATTGAATAAAGATAGAAGGAAATATGGACACGAAATTATGACAATCGATCTTTGCAGGATTTTGTCATGTTAGCATTAGACATCTTTATAGCAATAAAGATGTTTTTCTTTTGTCTTCCAGCAATCTCATTTGTCAAAGATTTAATTTTTAGGTTGTTATTTGGCGAACAATAAGTATCTCATAGTTTAGTATTTAAAACTGTGTCTGCAGAGATGTGAGTCTTTGGATCTAATGAAAATCCAACAGCTCACATCTGGACAAGTGCAACATTAAATACTACATCATATAACTATAGAATATTTATTAAATACATATATATTATGGCACGTATGTCCCCTCTCCCACCATTTAATGGATGTAATGACTTCTACACTTAAAAAAATTCACAATTTCTGTGTAAGAAAGTGCTGATTTTTATTAGTATAAAGGTTTACTGGTTGTAAGGTGAATGGATTTATGCATTGAGTTGAATCCACTATTTGGATCACATTAATATTTCAAAATTTGTAATATTATTAATATCAGACTCATTACTAATATCTATGATGCGAATGCTTTTTTTTTCACTTAGCTTGCGGATGAGGATGCCAATGTGTTTTTTAACTATATTCTTAAGAATATATATATACCGAGAGAAAATACACATTAATTGTCATGGCTTATTTCTTCATTTGGTCGAAGAGGATAAAATACACATTAATTGTCGAGGGGTAGCATTATTGATGTAAGGTTTTTTTTTATATTCATATTATAATTTATTATTTGATTTTCTTCTTATTATTGGAATATTTATTATTTGATTTTCTTCTTGTTATTGGACTAAAGTTTTGAGTGTAACGAAAACCTATTTTGGTTCATGTATATTGATATTGTTTTGTTTTTAGTGGATCTTTAAAATCCAAATGCTACGTGCTTAATTTTCAAAACAAAAATATTAAAATAAAAATTTTATATTTTGGTTTATGTTTATTAATATTGTTTTGTTTTTCATAAATTTTTAAAATCCAAATCCTCTAACATTTTAATTCTCAAAATAAAAAAATTCTAAAATCTAAATCATAAAATTAAATTGTTAATTTTCAAAATCAAATCCACCAAAACTGGAACTGGAAGATATTAATTCTTAAAATAATCTCCCCTAAAACATTGAGCCTATAAATGAAAACCAAGACCTTCTAATCCAAGAGACACAAATGGAAAGCAAAAAGGCTCAAAATTCTAACCTTAATGGAAAGTTAAGATATTTGCAAAATTGGGAGTATTGAGATGGGTAAGTTCTATGTTTAGAGAGGGAGATCATTTTTCTTTATTAACACTTACTCTACCATTGACACAATTGTCAATGTCTAAGGATCATTATACAACATTACTTCTTATAGGTGTAATATCCCATGTTCTTAACCACTAGTATTGTAACTAATTATAATTGATGTAACAATACTTATGTAATAGTTCATGGCATGGAGTTCAAGGACAAGGTCTCGCCAATGAGCATCGCGACACTTCATAATATTTTGACTATGAACCAGATCCATAAACTAGCATGACATGGTGCCACTCTGATCATGATGCAATTTGTAAATGTCAAACTAATGAAAAATAGACGTAGGGGATGAATGTGTAAGGAAACTAAATGAGTGACGATGGTATCCACTAGGGGGAGAGGGTATATGCTAGATATGCCTTGGGAATTTAAATGATAATGACTTATGAGTTTTGAAAAGGAAGTTAGTTTTGATCACAAGCTTATAAGCATATGTGATCAAGTAGAAGTGAGTTGACATTACTCGTTTAATAGCTTAAGTGAATAGTGAATAAGATAAGCCTATCTTAAAAACATTAATGTATTTATTATGAGCCGATTAATAGCCTCAGAATCTTGCAGAGATTTTATAATTGGATGAACTTATCATTATGATAAATTTTATTGGGAACTTAAATGATTATTAATCACCACATTCTTAAGGTTTTGCTACGATTTTTAATGAAAGCCAATTTCCTTATTTAGGGGTGATTTAATAATTATGTTTCTCCATTTATATATATATATAATAAATATATATACTAGAAATAAGAAATATAATTTGCATATATATGTAAATAAAATATGTATATATGTAATACTATAAAGGAAATTGCCTAAGTATTAACGTCGATAAAAAAATTAGTCATACGCTAATTGTAATACGCCTCGTCGTGAGACCTATTGTTTTGGTTAAGTGTAATTTATGTAAATGTATCTATCTAATGGTTCATGATGAGAAGATCAAGGCTAAGGACTTGTAATATTCCAGCCAAGATTTGGCCAAAATATTATCTCTATATTCAATTTTTAACCAAATTTGAATAGTAAATTTTAGGCAATTTTTGGAGCTGGGCTGGATGTAAGTGAGCGGGACTGAAACAAGGAATGAGGATAGTGGGATTGACTTCCAGTTCTGGAATTTATATGGATTGAGGTGTAGCAGAAGGTCGAAACTGATCTCGGAAGTGAGTCCTATGCACCATGTACCAGATCCATTCACTTTTCAACAATAGTGTGAACTGTTGCCTACTTCGAGGCTTCCTGGGCATCTGGCATATGCATACAAGACTGGGTGGGGTTCCTGAGAGTTAATGGTAGAGATATAATAGTCAAGTGAGATTATAGGATGCACTGAAAATTATTCAAATGAATTTGGAAAGGTTTGGAGTGATTTGGGAATCAAGTGCACAATGAGGATTGCTGAGCTAATTAAATTCCAGGCTTTTCCAAATGAAGTTAAATACATCCAAATTCTTAATAAAGGGACTGATATAGAATGTATACTTAGTTATTAACCTCCTCCAGCTGACAGGGAGTCAAACTGATGCTCATAATTGAATTAGCAGTCATAACAGTAAAACTAGTCTAGAAAAAACACCTAACGACCTAGTCTTACAATTTTATTCATTAAACTGCTTCCAGAATTCATAAAATCTATTCTGAAGTATTAAAATGCTCTGATATAACATAATAAACAGCTACAAGTCGAAAATCATATATCATAACTCTTCTTTTATTGATTTAACTTCCTTCCAAACTTACAGTGCCTCACAGGCTAAAAATTCATTACATTTGATGGAGAATGAAGGAAAGAATTAGGAAGTTTACTGTGGCTCTCTTCTGAAGTTGTTATCAGACCATTTACAGGTCAGATGTATGATATTTTCTGCAGACTAAGATTCTAACTTCACTGGGGCGCATTTACCAAAACTCGAACAAATATATAAATTTTCGAGAAAATAGTGGAACATGGTTCCCAATGTACATACGATGGAAACTCATGCGCTATACAAAATCTGACACCTTGTGTCGTAGATCCAAAATACATGGCAACTCGTGCCCTATACAAAATCCGACAACTTGTGTCGTAGATCCAAAATACATCGCAACCCGTGCTGCAGATACAAAGTACATGGAAACTGGTGCCCAAAGGTGCCACATCGTGACTAATGTACATAACATGGTGTGTCAAGAATTGTGACCACCCTGGTCACTCCCAGGCCCATCTCCAAAATCAATCTTCCTCTTCTTGGAGCTACTGGTATCTCGAGTCTTCGTCCGTCTAGGAGTAGATCATCTCTGAATGCTCTAAAACAAATGATATAAGATACCATCATTTTCAAGCATTTGTAACATTTGCCACATTTATAAAATGAATGTACAATTCAAATCTTAAATAAATCACCGCTGATGCGAGTGGGAGACGAGAGGCAGGTGTCCTAGATCTGTTGAACCTCTCAGCAATTCCACCCTACAACATTTACGACAATCATTTCATTGAAAAATAATAATTGCTTAACTTAATTTTGGTAAATGCATCAAAACATTTTCATAAATTAACTTGATTCTCACCGTGAACACTTCTAAAAATGGACATGGCTGGGATTTTGGGCTAGCAGGTGGAGTAGTTGGTTGGACGACCTGCTATGATGCAGTCATGGGGGCGGGCGTAGATGTAGATGCAACAACTATGGGTCACCTATGGGTGCAACCACTATAGATACATGGGCAGATAATGGAATAGTAGTTTCCACAATAGTGGCGGGAATTGGAGATGGTATGGTGGAAGAGGATGTGGTGGTATGGGGTGGAGGAGGACGTCATGTACGATGAACCCCTACTAGCTGTACAATAGGGGGTATCGACCCAAAAGGGCTAGGGGGGATGTTGAGGTATGGTGAATTAGAGGGAGGTCCTGGATAGAGGGAGGAGGATGGATAGAAGGGAGGTTGTTAATGAAGGGGGGAAGCTGGATGGAAGGGGGGGCATCGATGAATGGGGGAGGATGGATAGAATTGGGGGCGTGGATGAATGGAGGAGGATGTATAGATGGGGAGGCGTGGATGAATGTGTGAGGATGGATGGAGGGGGGAGTATGGACTAAGAGGGGAGGGTGGATGGAAGGGAGGGGGTGGACGGAGGGAGGGGTATGGATGGAAGCGATGGGGGCGACTCATGGGAGAGCGTGGAAACATGGGACTAAAGTGGCCTATAGCTATTGGCGGTCCCTGCATACAAATTTTTAATATCATAGTTTAGTAAACAAAATTCAAATTAAACCATAGTATGTCGTAACATTTCAAATTAAAAGCATGTTTTTAACTACACATTGTACCTATGTGTATGGTGATATTCCGACCCCTGACAGAGATGGTTCATCATAGGCTATGCATACCTGTGGACACCAAAACGCATGCACGTTATAAACTAATAAAACAGTAATTATTCAGTCAATCGAAATATTAAAAATTATTGTACGAACTATCATCATATATGTCATAAATATAAATACATAAAAATATAAATGCCATAAGTAATAGCAATATTGTGTGGGCTATTGAAAATACCTCCACGTGAGGTGCCAAAATTTCAGTTGTAGCTGCCATTGCTATATCCATGTTGGGAGATGCCGCGTTCTTCCATGACGGTGTCTCAACTCTAAATAGATGTACATTGAAATAATAGTTTAAGTCAAGCACAAATACTTTAAAATTACTTTATAAATTATCAAGTGATGATTGAAAAGACATTAAAAAAAGTGCTAACTTGCTCCATATAGTAGCCCTCGATCGGGCCAAGGAAAGTGTGCCCTCAATGGAGACAAAGATGTGGCATTGTCCCTATCAAACTAGAAGGACCAACATGGCTACCACCAGTGACAGGTCTATCCTGACTCTGTCCTAAAGGCCCTGCACCTGCGTCTCTATCAGGGTCAGCCTATATCTCTATTGTAGTAGCTGCTACAAAGGCAGTGTGTCTAAGCAGTCCCCGTGCAACACTCCTCATCGCACCCTCAATCTGATCAAGTATGTGGGGTAACTGAGGCAGCTGGGGAGAGGGGTATGGATCGTTCCTAGGAGCTGGTGGCCCTCTAAGTGGGTTCCTCCTAGCAGCAGGTCGATCTTGGGAAGATCCACGCTCAATAACCTGGAACTCGGTTATGTCAAAATAGTTGACATGTAAACCAAACGCAAACTCATCCCACATTTTTCGAAGGAAGTAATGTGGAATCTCCCTATTATTGCAGGGAGGTTTACAGTAAACCATGAACCACCTATGCATCCAATTGTCCCTCCATGGTTGGAAATGACACTAATCCATGCAGACACGTGGATTTCGAATCTCTGATGGTTGTTGTGTTCTTGGATTGGTGAACATACTATACAATTGGGCCTTTGCAATATTCAAATTTTTTATTTCCTCCTTTGGAAATGCCCGTGGAATAATACTCCCACATACTAGCTCTATATTCAGTCACGTCAGTCAATTGGAGATGTGCATGGATGAGGGAGTCAATTGAGCTCTCAATTAAGGTGGCAAGGGACACTCAAGATGGTTCCCCTGTGTTTCTTATATCTCGAGTGTGCACTCTCATTTCATTTACATAATGGTTCAAGTCATCTTGGTCAAAATTTGGTTGGGGGTTTTGATTTTCTTGGGCATTTGGATTTTGTTGAGGGTTTTCATTGGTTCCAAGATTAGTGTTTTTTGTGTTCCACCGGACTCCATGTTAACATTTTTTTCATTCATTGTGTGGGTTTACATTTTGCAATTGAAAATTTCTCTATTATTTTAATAATTTGGGAATTATTACAAATTTAATAAACAAAAAAAAATGAATAAAATGACAAACAACATGGAATTTACCTATCCCATGCAATTGGTGGATGGATGAAGATGGTTTTTGAGTGGAAATGGTGAACTTGTTTGGTTGTAGCTCCGCGCACACGGTGGTTGATTCACGCTCGGCCGGAATGGAAACAATGAAAAAAAATATGGTTTGTTTTTTTTATTTCCTTAACAGGGATGCACGCATGCATTTGTACGCACATGCGCAGCAGCACTCATGCACCCCGGTTTGGTACCAAACCTAATGGTGCGTGCACGTTGCCTTAGGTGCGTGTGCAGGTTTGTTTTTTCCCCGCTAGCGTGGTCTTGTTACAACACTTTTGGGGAGAAACTTTCTGCGCTCGCCCACCATATTTTCCGAATACCATATTTGAAAGTGCATTTATGCTGAATACAAATTTTGATCTATAGGAAAAAATAATTTAATGTAATCTAATCGAGATATGTAAGGGACAAAGGATGGATATCTGTAACCTTCTAACTCTCTACATCGTAGACCGACGTAACTTTGTGGAGTGTAGAAGCATGTAACTCTCAACAGTCTAGACAACAGATACAACGAACATAAACAAACACGAACAAAAAACAACTCAGGAGACAGAATCATGATATAGAAATTTTGGGTTGAAAACGTTACGCCAAGTTTCATGCTTAGAGCACACAAATGGAAAAACGAAAAGACAAGCGAGGAAGGGTTGATGTCGTTGCAAAACCTAAGCAAAAATGGAAAAATAAATTCATGAAACCGATTAAATCTAATTCGTGGTTAACTTGTGGATGCAACATATCACAGAATATCCAAGGTAATCACTGGTATCCAACTAGTTCTTCTTCTAAATAGTTTTTTTAATTTTATGTGATTACATTATGTGGCATATTGCATGTCAATTTTTGGCATACTGGGAGATGTATATGTCGTGGCTTGCATGCAGAGTAATCAAGTCGCATTTAGACTTGAACTGTCCAGCTGAGGTCTAGATTTCAAGGGAACAACTGTAATATTATTATAATTTTTTTTTACCCGACTGATGGTATATGCTCGTTGGTGGGGTAATTCTGAGCTCAAAACGTGTGGTAGGAGTGGTTCGACCATATACATAGAGCCATTTAGAAATGCGTAATTTTGTGAGATCCCTCCCCCATCTCATAGCCATCTACTTGCTTAATTTTGGGCTTCCTCGAAAAGAGGCCAAACAAGGCTCTCAAAGTGTTAATTGGCTAGAAAACAATTGCCATGAAAAACCTTAGGTTAAACGACTTAGGAAACGGTGCAGATTAATAAATTTTCCACCGAAGCAATTTCTATAGCCCATATTGCTTGGCAAGCTCAGAGGGACTAATAAAAAGAATGGTGTTATAAAAAATATAGGCGAACATGAATACGATAATTTATTTTCAATAAATTTGAAATATTTTACTATGTCGGTATCAACATATATATTGTTATTTGTGTGAAGCTTAGGATTTCTCAAATTTCATGTGATCTAAGTCCTTTGAACTATTAACTAGCAATTGCCCTAGAAGGTGCAAAGGAACGCCGAAAGGAAAAATAAAATATTTGATATTAAATTAAATGTGATGAAGCAAGAAAGATGATAGTGAAATAGATGTCATGAAGAGTTTCCTCCTCATTATTGAAATGCCTTGAAGAAAAAAATAAAATAACAAAAAGTTTGGGTGATTCACTTCACGCCTAGATTCCAAGACAAATGTTTCAGTATCAAAGATGCAATGGACAAAATTTTACTCAAATAAAATAATGATAACACTTTGATGCAAATAAAGAGAATGGCACAAATTGTGCATTGGGGGTTAAGAGAGTTATAATACACTTAATTGTCTTCACTTTCCATTATTCATTCTTGCACCTAGATTCTCTCTAATATGGTCATTGTTGTCACACATCTAAAGAAATTTTCTTGCACCTAGCTTGTCACAAATAAAAATTGGAAACTAAATTTGCTTCAAATGCAAGCTTAAATGCCTTCAAACTTAGAGGAGCAAGTTGCCACATAGTCAATAAAATAAGATTACAAGGGATCCATAAGATATTTTATGTGCTTGGAGGTATTAAAATGCTCTCCCATGTATGCAAGTACTTCTATTTTGCTAGTTTAACTCTTCATTATAGTTGTAAAAACCAAAATTTTACTTTGGGTACTTGAACAATACTGAAATTTCACATGGGGAGAAACTTGCCATGCACTTAATATGGTTTATTTATGAAACAATCTACACTATAGTTGCTTATCAGTTCATTTACTAACATCCTAGAAGCATACCTCATTAGCATAAAATGAAAAATATACTTCAAGAATAAAATGTGCATCAACCTCTGTTTAGTGCAGATAGATGAAGAACACTTAAATATGCATCAACCAAGTGATCAAAGCAATTACCACCATTTTGGAAGCATATCTCATTAGTATGGTAGAACCATGCATGCATTATGTAAGTCACTAAATAACAAAAGATATTTGCCAAAAATTTTGAGTGACAATTTCATCACAAGATTCGATTGCAACTTTGTTGAGTGGGAACAATTCAAAACTCTAATTTTGGCTCAAACATGAAAATATGCTTTCAAGAATAAAATATGCATCAAAATTTGTTTAGTGAATATGCTTGAACACTTGAATATGAATCAACCAACAGATCAACATTTGTTCAATGAAGTTGGCTAAATAAGACTTGAATATGCATCAACCAAGGAGATGAGGGAAATTACCAACATTATGGAAGCATATCTCAGTAGCATTTTTTAAAACCATGGCTGCATTATCCAAGTCACTAAATAACATAGAATATTTGAGAGCTTTCAAGTGACAAATTCATCACAATAGATATGATTGCAACTTGGTTGATTTGCAAAACACTATTTTTGGCCAATATGAAAATTTTATGAAATATACATCTGCATAAAATAAGTTAAGATAAGTTTATTCGCAAAGCAAATTTTGGTTGTTTTCTATGTCTTCTAGGGTAATCGAAAGGGCATGGACAATGTAAAATCTATGGAGTTGTAGAGTTGCAGAGTTGTATTGCTCAGACAATCAATTTAGACCTCACCGTTTTCAATTCTAATACTGATTTTAGGAAATTGAAATTGTATACACATCTAAAGATCAAGAAATTTCTCTTAAATTTATTCGACATGTGGATTCTACTCAATGTGAAACAATTAGGAGTAGAATTTGGCAATGACAGAGGACGAAAAGACATATTCTCTACTCGCAATGGAGATCTAGTTAGACAAATGAACACATGAAAATCCATGGGAGCATGGGATTTGTTTCAAAATATATCTTTCAAAGATAGCCATCTTCCTCCTGATTTAGAGAATATTGCCAAAGAGGTTGCCAACAAGTGTACATTTTTTTCCCTTAGCCCTCCCTCCCTTGTCGACAGACCATTCAAGTGAAAGTCCCATTAACTTAGACAAGGCATCAATAACTCTTGAAATTAGTAAGAAAATAAAGCATAGCAGATGTTAAATTTACACCTTAAATCCCATCATGTAGGCCATATAAAAAAACACCATGGACAATTCTTCTTTTCTATAAAGACTCAATTAAGCTTTGATAATACTACAACACATAAGTAATTATTAGAGTTTTGAACACATATTTAAAACAATTCTCTACTATGCCATATCATCACTCCAATATCATTTTTAAATCCAAATAATTAAGGGGAATCACCATCAAGCAATTTTGGTAGGATTCTCCCAGTAGTAGTAAAACCCCAGGAGATCTTTGTTGCATTGTCATCCAGTCAAATTTCATCTTCATCTCTCCTTTTTTTATTTTATCACCTTCTCCTCTTTTGTGCCTCTCTAAATATACTTCTATATTCTTCTAAGATATCTTAAATGTGCCTCTAACAAGGAATCTAGATCAAATTCTTTAGAAAAATTGGTAATTGCACCTTTCGCCTTAGATGTGTTTGTGGCATCTTCGTATGCATTAACAGTTGCCTCTTTTGTGATATATTGTTGTTTGTGAATATTAATTTTCTTCCATAAATATTGTTTGTGCCATGTAATAGTATACTTACACAACATTAATCAACCAAAAAATAACACAAAATATAAAAGAAATCGAATCACATCACCACCATCTGTCATTTTATTTATGAGATCGCTACTAGTTGTTCAATCACTTGTTATAACAAGACAATTTCACAAGGATTCCATATGTTGCAATAACTTAGTCGCCAAAGTATATGCTAGCATCTTGCCCAAGCGATGATCCAATCTTGACTGTTTTAATTAACATTAGTCATAGATAGCATTAGTTATTTAGTCTAGAACTTTAAGATGGAAATACTAAAACAACACTAGTGTATGCCGAGGAGAGTGTGATAATGAGCCTTGAAGGATTCATATTTTTTTTAGAACACTAGAGCCTTTCTATAGCTGCTTCGTTTTCCACCTGGATCTTTTGTTCTGGAACCAAATGGCTATTTTCCTTAGGTGCAGTCACAAAGCCCATGTTTTCACCTTTTCTATTGAAACTATTATATGTTTCTCTTTAAATCGACACAAATTATGAAGGCTAATGAATCTATCCCAAGATGAGGTTCTTCAGATTGTACTCCAAAGAGTGAAGACGTGAAGGGAAATGTTGAAGAACCTTTATCCAAAAGCATCAATTGTGAGAGTACTAATGAAGGAGACACATTATAGATTTGGTGAGTGAAAAAATTGAATATACATACCTTTACACTCCAAGGGAATATATGGATATACTTCTTTAAAACAAGGGGGCGGGCATTCAAAGAAAATAGATCCACTAAGAAAACAAGCCATAACTCAAACATCTCTTTTCAACCACCTACCCTTGGGATAGATCATTTACTTGGATCTCATTAAAGAGTTAAGTGATAATGGTGGAAAGTTTGCATTGAAAGAGTTTATATATCATTGCAAACAAGTCAACATAGTTTGATAAAGATGAAATCCTTACATATTAGAGGAAAATATAACACTTCAAAGGAATAGTTGAATCTTTTTGTGTGCCCAATGCATAATGGATTTGGCAGATTTTGAGATTTTAATAACACATTCCAATTCCAACTAAATAATCAAACATTAATTGGGTGTGCTAAAGGCATGTTGGGTCATGCAAATTTTCATAACATATCCAACAAATAGGTAACATAAGTCACTACATATTGTGAAATTGGAGCTCTACATGATGTCAATGTTGAGTAAATGTCATAAAAGAATGAATTTGGTGTCATATCTAAGTGTTCTTGCATATGTTCATTACGTTGGAGATTGAAAAATAAATAGTTTATAAGAAGAATAAAGAGTGTATTTAAAAGTGAAAAATTTAAGAAAAACATTAGTATACACTATTGATTAGTGAATATTAATAGTCAAGAGAAGTACATAGTAAGTTAAGAAAATTTCAATGACATTGAGTAAATGGTATGAAGATTTCTACATTTTTTCTCTCAAATTCATTAATTAAATATAGTTTTTTGAAGTTTTATAAATACTTTAATATGTTTGCATTAATTACATGTTTTTATTGCATATTTATATAAACTCTAATGATTAAGATGTTGACTAAGCAAATTATCACTAAAATGTTTGGTGAAGAAATGAAATCTGTGAAATAAATAAAAAATAAAAGTTGTAAGAAGTCAAAATTTCTCAAAGGAATGGAGGTAGAGGTAGATGTAGGTGGAGTTCAAAAAATTAATAGGGATAAATGTATGTGGAGTGCAAAAATTTACTAAGAATATATTGACATATGTATATATAAATGAGACTTTTAATTTTTTGTTAAAATAATATTTGAAAAAGTTATATACAAAAATTTGATAAAAACATTATGTAAAGAAATAATTTAATAAAATATAATAATTCAACTATGTTAACAAAATTTTATAATTATAAAATTTAATATCAATTCAATTATCATTTCATAAGTTGCTCTATAACATTTTTAAAATGTATATCATATCACAACTTAAATGTATATCATATCACAACTTAAAAACAATATGTAAAACTCTCAAAACATTTTTTTTTATTACAAACATAAAATGTTTCAGATCTATCATTTATCCATAACACCACTACTTATCATGACAATATGCTTATAATTTAAAATTTATATTTATATATATAGACACGCGAAGAAAAAATTTAAAAGATATTATTTTCACATTTGTGTATGGAAGGTAGAATAGTTCTCCCTTAGACCATAGTTTGCTTCACTGAGGCGTGCCTTTTTCCTTCAAATTTGGACAATTTTTGCAATTTTAGGTTGGATCAATACTATGAGCATTATATTTTGAAAATGTTCTTCTGTAATGCCCCTAAAATGACTGTGGAACTTAAGGGCACCTATTGAGTGACCCGGTTGGACAACTTCGATAAAGTGGCCTCTTGAGCCTTGATATGTCTTAAATGATTGAGGAAAACATGAAGATGTGAATGACGACAATAATTGATAAATGAATTAATGAATTAAATGATATGTGTAGAGTGGGATAATTGATTGATTACATCTTGTTGATCATCCTTGATTGTGAAAAATGTGCTATATGTATATGATGCTTAACAAATAGTTGTATGATGAATTATGAGATGAGAACAAAAGAAATACATATTGATGAAATTCTCTACTAATTAATGGAACACGTGATGTTATGAGTAAACTGTAATTTGCTCAACGATTAGTGGGTTTATGGATTAAAATATGAAAATGAGAATAGGACTATTATGTTAGGAACCTATGTCAACCCTTCTCTTTACTATGTTAGTATATTGTTGTTGGATGCATATGCTTTGTAAGTCGTCCCGTAGTATTTGTTGATCCATAGTTTATATTAGCCCATAGTATTGACCCATAGTATTGGACGCATATGCTTTGTAAGTCGTCCCGTAGTATTATATGTCCCATGGTTTTGACTCATAGTATTGGGCATAGACTTAGTATATAAGTGTGTGTTGAGGTCATTGAAGGCACGGTGAAGTTAATTGTATTGAGCTTGCTCAAAGGATGTTGCCCCCTCGAAGTGGCCCGTGATCAATATAAAAGCGATTCTGTTCAATTATTTCTGATATCTCGTGTATTTGCATTAATTAATTATTGCAGGTACATCTCATCTGGTATCAGAGCACTTTCCTTGGCACAAGTGGGAAATTTTTTTTCTTTTTTTTGGGCGGCGACTTTCAGATCAATTTCTGAAACTTTCTGCACAAAATCAGAAGAAACCTATTGCATATCTGAATTCCTCTTTCAAAAATACGCAGTTTCAAAAAAAAAATCATCTCATTTGGAGTTCTAAAAGTGGAGATATCGCGGATTTAAAATCAGCAATTTTTCAGAATTTCGGTGACGACCGCGGAAATTGCGGCGAGAAAATCTTTTGACCGAGTGCCCAGATTTCTATTCTGCTTTCATGGGTAGAAGCAGAGTGGTTGTTCCAGTTCCGAAAACATGCTATAATAGCGATTCTGAGCAATATAGATCCGGTTTTTGAACATTGGGTGGAATTTCTGCCCAAATTTTTTCTGTTGCAGGTTCGGATCTGGGAATAATCCCTATCCGCTTAACTGTGGGAAGTACTTGGGCATAAGCCCTAAAACTCATTGTGAGGAGTACCACAGGAACCCCGAAGTAGCTGGCCATTGAGAGGACCTGCCAAGCGAAAAGGGCAACGACCCCTACCTGATTGACTAGTTCCCACCCGTGAGGTAAACCAAGAGCTGTCGTTTGTGGCCAAGCGGTTATCAGTTTTACCTGAGCCGTGGAGTGAGGGGTACTGCCCCAATACGCAAGCCGTCAGACAGCATTGGTGGCCGAGTGAAACACCTGAACTGTTAGGAAGCCGTTCATACTTGGGGTCCATATCTATTTAACTGTTGTCGATCACTTCCACTCCAGATCCAGCCGTTCAGATCTATTCTGAAAGTTGTTCCAGATCTAGTCGCCGTTTCAGATCCAGCCGTCTTCGATCCTTTCCACGTCGCTGCAGATTCATCTATTGCGGATCCCTTCTGCACCGCTGTTGCTAATCCATTTCTGAAAAAAAAAAAAAAAAAAAAAAAAAAAATAAATAAATAAATAAAAATAAAATAAAAATGGTTATGGTTGTAACTCGTGCAGGAGCACACACCATGGAGGAAGCACTTGCAGCCATCCAAACCAAACTCCAAGATCTGGATGAAAAATTTCTCAGCCTCCATCTTCAGCATTCAGCCACGAACAATACCAGACAGCCAGAATCTTTTGCAGCCACCGGGTTCTCTTCTTCCAGCAGTTTTCGTAGGCCGAAGCTTGATTTTCCTCGCTTCAATGGTACGGATCCGACTGGATGGATATACCGAGCAGAACAATATTTCAATCTGCATAATACTTTTGATGTTCAAAAAGTTCCACTTGCATCCTTTCATTTGGAACAGGAAGCCCTTCAATGGTACCGTTGGTACATCAAAGCTCATCCCGAGCCACACTGGACAGATTTTTGCCAACTGCTTTTGTCACGATTTGGCCCTAGTGCTTTTGATGATTTCACAGGAGCACTCACTAAACTTCACCAAATTGGCACAGTGAGAGAGTATCAGACAGAATTTGAGAAATTGGCCAATCACACAGAAGGATTGTCTGATGAATTCTACAGGAGTTGTTTTATAAGTGGTCTCAAGGATGAAATTCGCTCAGAGGTCAAAATGTTTTGTCCCAACACAATGATGGAAGTCCTAGGGTTGGCTAAGTTGGCTGAGGACAAGATTACAGCTCAACAACGCTCCAAACCCACCCTTGTTCCCTTCAGAAATATGGGTTCCCAACGACCTCCCATCACGCCTTCTCCTCAACCAACTCCTATCAAGCATTTGTCTGAAATAGAAATGCAGGCACGCCGAGAAAAAGGGCTTTGCTATAATTGTGATGAGAAATTCACTCGGGGACATAGATGTGTTCAACAAAAGCTCTATCTCTTGGATGTGGATTCTCCGCCTGCCTTAGAACTTGGTGAAGTAGTTACAGATACAGTGGATGATCAGATCGACATTCAACACCTGCATGTTGACACCCCATTTCAGGACGACCCACCTGAGATCTCTCTCCATGCTGTAACCAGCGTCACCACCCCACAAACAATACAGGTCAGGGGATACTTCAAGAAGCTCCCTCTTACCATATTCATTGATTCTGGTAGCACTCATAACTTCATTGACCCTCGGATTGCCAAACAGACTGATTGTTTTGTCCATCTTTGCTCCAGCTCTGAAGTCATGGTTGCCAATGGGGGCACCTTACCTTGCAAGGGGAAGTGTCACAATGTGCGTATCTCTATGGAAGATTATAACCTACACTCTGACATGTTTGCCTTGCCCTTAGGCGGATGTGATGTGGTTTTGGGCATTCAATGGTTACGCACACTTGGCCCCATCTTATGGGATTTTGCTGAACTTTGGATGCAGTTTAAAGTCAATGGGGCACAACACAAATTTATGGGCTTACAACCAGGGTCTCTCTGCATCATCAGTTCACATCGCCTAGAAAAAATCCTTAAGAAGAATTCACATGGTGTCATCGCTCAGCTCAATTCCATTCAGATGCACCCATCAACAGTCTCCACTACTTCCTTGGATAGATATGCAGGTATCTTTGCTGAACCAATGCGCTTGCTTCCTTCAAGAGACCTTTCCGGTAAGAATGTAGCCACATCTACCTCTCAGCAGGAAATGATGGCTATTTTGCATGCAGTACAGAAGTGGCAGCCATACCTATTAGGAAATTATTTCTGCATCAAGATTGATCTCCCGAGTCTGGAAATTTTTTTGGACCAATGGGTCTCCTCCCCACCACACCTGCAATGGGTTATCCAACTCATGGGTTCTCCCTATGTGATCACTTACAAGAAGGGTAAGGACAATATGGTGGAAGATGCTCCTTCTCGCACAATTGATGACCCAGTTTCTCTTACAGCTCTTTCTCTGCTTGTTCCAAATTGGTTGCAATATGTTCAACAGGGCTATCTCTTCTATGAACTCCATGCTTCTTCATCAACAGGGCACTCTGGGTTCTGCAAAATGTATGACCGGGAACAATGTAACTTCTTTTGGTCGGGACTAGAAATGACAATTCAACAGATGGTGGCTGACGATGATACTTTCCAAGTCAACAAGGGGGAAACGACACTCCTTTCCGGATTGCTCAAACCCTTGCCCATCCCTACACACTTTTGGCCAACTATTTCTATGGATTTCCTAGCAGCACTCTGGTGGTACAATCCCACATCTCAAAGGACACCATATGAAGCAGTCTATGGAAAAACACCGCCTGTTCTTCTTCCATACACCCTTAGCAGCTCTCCAATTCAGGAAATTGACTCAGTTCTTCGAAACCACGATCAGATTCTTCTCATTCTGCAGGACAATCTTCACATGGCCAGAATTCGCCTGAAACAACAAGCCGATCAGCACCGTTCTGAGCGCATTTTCCATGCAGCTGACAGGGTTCTTCTTCATCTACAGCCTTCCAAGCAATCCTCCTTGAAACTCCAAAGGCGTCAGTGGCCCGAAATGCAAACCGAGGATGCTACCAGGGAACCACTCCTTCAGATTCTGCAGCAATTTCTCCAACCAAAGCTTTGAGGACAAAGCTTTTTTTAAGGGAGAGGGGATGTTAGGAACCTATGTCAACCCTTCTCTTTACTATGTTAGTATATTGTTGTTGGAGGCATATGCTTTGTAAGTCGTCCCGTAGTATTTGTTGATCCATAGTTTATATTAGCCCATAGTATTGACCCATAGTATTGGACGCATATGCTTTGTAAGTCGTCCCGTAGTATTATATGTCCCATGGTTTGACTCATAGTATTGGGCATAGACTTAGTATATAAGTGTGTGTTGAGGTCATTGAAGGCACGGTGAAGTTAATTGTATTGAGCTTGCTCAAAGGAGGTTGCCCCCTCGAAGTGGCCCGTGATCAATATAAAAGCGATTCTGTTCAATTATTTCTGATATCTCGTGTATTTGCATTAATTAATTATTGCAGGTACATCTCATATTAATATATGTTTCTGAGATGTGTGTGGCGATAGGTGAAACGACTCACCGACGGACACATAAAGCAATTGAAGGGTCGTAGAGTACGGATAAATCACACAAGGAAGAACGACGATGGTGTCGAATTCTTATGGAATCCCATGGCTGAGTTCAAAAGCCCTTATCCGCTTGCTCGAGGTCGCGTGAAGTTGTGCGATGTGGACCACGATGGAGTTGGTCACGTACGAGTTGGGGGGCGCATAGTAAGAACAGACTTACTCCTCAATGCCATTAGTCCCCAATAGCATGTAGACGAAGGATTGAAGGTAACAAATCCTAAATCCCTACATGAAGTTCCCGCAAGTCAAATGAAAAGATATCGGCAAAAGGACCCGAAGGTGTGGTACCTTGTCGAGAAACGGAAAGGATGGACGCAAGGACCTGACGATGTGGTACCTTGCCGAGAAATGGATACGACGGATAAATGGACCCGACGGAGTAGTACCATGTCAAAAGATGAGCATAAAGGACAAATGGGCCCAATGGTGTGGCACCCAGGTCCTAGAAGGGATGAATTGATAAACTTTATGCATAAAAACCATATAAAACTGCATTTAGAACACTTGCTCATGAAAATACTTTTTAGTATTAAAAATAATAGAAATAATTATTTTTAGGCATTTGCACATGTAAATAATTTTTAGTATTTAAAATATTAGAAATAATTATATTAGGAGCAAAATGGAATCCTAGGCTTGAGTTATTAGCTAAGACCACATGCACCCATAAAATAGAATTTAGAGTAAGCATCTTAGAGACAAACTTGAGTAAATTTAGGAAAGTAGGTGCATTCTTCTAGGAAACTTGACACACGGATTTGTGAGATAAATTACTTTTTGAATATTAAGAAATTGGTTATTTTGCATGAAGCGACATGTGTCGTAGGGGAATTTCCTATTTAAGGAAGGATTTGGGGATGGGTAAAGGACCCAGTTTTTGGATGGTTATCGTAACATTGAAAAAAATGAGTGACTCACTGCTATTGGGGTTTGGCTAGAAATTCTTGTGGGGGGGGGAACCCATTGAGGAGTTTCTTGAATGGTGTGTGTGGCCTCTATAGCCCGAAGCTCGGGGGTGGCCATGCGACTGAAAGCATGAGCCTATGGTTAGGTCGCGAAGCTAACGATTGCTTCGCCAATGGTTAATCGAGCTTTTCTGGAGGGATTCTATGAAAGACATGGATGAAAATGCAAAAGCTGGATCGGATTAACGACAACTTCTTTTTGGACAACAGTCACGGCCTATGGTTGACAGGTTATGGTTTTGTCTATATTTGCTAAGTTATTCAGTTAATTTATTTTATTTTTCTAGTGATTATGCTATCTAATATGTTTTGTATTAGTCTATTAAGTTTCAAGCTAAGCACGAAAGGATCCTACAGGAGGGGATCTAAATCTTCAAACTTTACAATGGGATATGATAATAAGAGTAAATATTTTCATAGTTTGCTTCGCTAAGGCGTGATTTTTTCCTTCAAATTTGGACAATTTCTGCAATTTTAGGTTGGAGCAATACTACGAGCATTATATTTTGAAATTTTTCTTCAAACTTTACAATGGCCTATGATAATAAGAGTAAATATTTTTAAATTTTTTCTGCAGCTTTAAGGTGGAGTGATAATAGTAGTAAATATTTAATGTAGTTGTAAGGTGGAGTGATTATTTTGAATAGTTCTTCCTTGGACCATAGTTTGCTTCGCTAAGGTATGCTTTTTTCCTTCAAATTTGAAGAATTTCTACAATTTTAGGTTGGAGCAATACTACTAGCATTATATTTTGAAAATTTTCTTCAAACTATACAATGGGCTATGATAATAAGAGTAAATATTTTGAAATTTTCCGCACCTTTAAGGTGCAGTGATAATAGTAGTAAATATTTAATGCAATTGTAAAGTGGAGTGATAATAAAAGTAAATATGTTGAGAATTTTAGTTCACTTTGGTAATATACAATATGTTGAATCTATCTTGTAGATTGAAATTATAAATATAAAATTTGAATGATTGAATCGATAGAAGGGAGGTACATTTTATAGTCCAATATGGTGCTATGGATAAGATATGTAATGCTTACTCACACACAAACACACACTAACATAGGTGCATCTTAACATTGAATGTTTTAAGCATCTAGAGATTTGTACCTTTGATTTCTTTATGATCTCCCTTCATGCTTAATGCTTGATAGATATAAAGTTAAGATGAAGCTATGCTGGTTAGAAAAATCCTTCCAGAGCTTCCACATGTTTCTTGAAAGCATAGTTATAGATATAGGGATGCCATAGCTTCCACAATGGAGCTTATTCAAAAATAGGAATATTTCCCTTACTGCAGAACATAATCAAAACCATATAAAACTGTAGATTTCTATAACATTGCTAACAACCAAAACAAAATGGAAACTCATACCATCAAGGTCTTTGAATTTCGACTGACTCTTGACTGCCTAAAGATAGACTGAACATCGAGATAATTTTAACAGATTCTAATTATTGAAGAGACTGATAGGAAGGAACTCATGGTGTTGAACCACTTGACTGGTTGCTTTGAGCTGCAGGAATTTCTTCCTTGATATAAACCAGATTGTCATAATATTCCCTCAGAAGAATGTGCAGTTTCCTTGACAGGGCAAGCTCCATGGCCACACGGGGACTTCACTCAATAAACAACTATCATAGCACGTTCGATCGTGGCATATGAAACAATACCCCTAATTTCACTAAATATTGGAAAATGCCTTCCAAAATCGTTTTTTTAAACCCCCTCCCAATATGCCTTCCCAATTTAATAAAACCCCTATTTTCACTAGATATTGTATGTATCAATTTTTTCATTAACATTTTTTATACCCCTTTATATTTCTACCTAGTATATTGATATGATACCCCTCTTATGACCCCACATGCATTTTACAATGCACCTTGCTTCTTTCGATGTATATCGTGGATGCACATTACTTCACCCACAATGCAATTACTCAACCACATATCATTATGATTTGCAACATCTAATGGTCTAATGAAGAGATAGGAGATCACTTCTTGTATGTCGCTAGAGTTAATGCACATAGTACAACATTTAGATTGCATGTTGCATTTCCCCAATCGCTGACTAAGCCTGTTGTGGGCTAGATATCCAATCCCCTAGGGCCTGCAACAAGCTCTAGGAGGCTGACTAAACCTCCCAAGGCCTGTAATAGGCACGAGTGGTTGGGTATTCAAGTCTCCAAGGCCTATCGAGGGCCTATAATAGGCCCTGGAGGCTTAGAGCCTCCCAAGGATATTGGTAACAACTGGCTGAGTGCTATTGGTAACAATTGGTTGTCAATGACCACTGTCTCTCGACTATGATCGACTAGAAACCCACTTCACCACGAAACCCCTAGCGTCAAGCATGCCTCAAGACGTGATTTCTCTGCATATTAGTAAGCCCGAGCCTTGCCCCAAACCGATTTCTCATCCGGCTGTAATCCCGCCATCTCCATTTGGAAGATATTTGTCAGCCTGCCCATATAAAAAACACCCCAAAGTACTTTTGTATTGTTACATTAAATTAAAAACTCCTTTGCCCCTTGAATATATAAGCAATATAATTTTTTGGTTTTCATGAATATTTAATACCGCAATATGAATGAACGTGGTATTATATTACCTTCTAGTGAAGCCCCCGTGCATGGCCATAAGAACTTCCTATGTTTTTTGTTCTGCTCTTCTCAGCCCCACATCCAAGTCTCCAATGGATTCCAGTAGCCTATCTCTTTACATTTTTCCTTCAACCTCTGCCTCTTCCAATTTCTGTGATCCGGATTTATGTGGGAACGAAACAAAAGATAGCATATACAGAGATATATTGCAAATAACACAGTGATACGGTAAACACATATTCTATTAAATAGCGGAAATAGAACAGACTATAAAATACAATAGCCAGAATGGTGGTAGCTATCTCTGAGAAGAGATGTGGCGGCTATGCTCATTCGTGCCAAGATGAATACAAAGAGAGGCTGAAAGGGCCTATTTATCATAAGCATGAGGGAAAGAATCCCAATCATCCAAAAACGTAACCCTAGAAGATGAACCGTCATAAAGTTTGCGGCCCCAAGGTGGTTAGTTGAACAGTCAACTTCCCAGGGTCATAACTTTTGCATACGATCTCCGTTTACGGAGCTCGGTAGCCCGTTGGAAAGGTCTAACCGAGATTTACAACTTTCGAATGGCTCCAAACATTTGTCGATGGCAGCCATTTGGCCCCCCAAATCGCCAAAAAATGTCATTTAGGGCCTCAAAATGGCTCCGGAAGTTCAGGACCCGAAAAACTGCTAAAAATAGTAATTTACCAAAATTGCCAGAAGACTGTTTTGAGCCAGTTGGAAGAGGTGGGCCGCCACTGATATCCACCTGGATCAATCCTCTCTCCTTAGGAAGCAATGGTCTCCATTGCGTTAAATCCCTTATCATATGTCGAGCTGTGTGTCGAATTGAGCTCTTGGTGCGACATTTGCTGAAGTGGAAAGGTTGCTTTACTTTGACATCTTCAGAGGGTTGTAATTGTTGTTGATGGATGCGTTGGAGCTGTTCAACAGTTTTGGTTGTTGTGGTATCCTTGGTATGCACCGGTGTGGATGGTTTCTTTTTGGAGGAGCACCTTGAATGCGTGGCCTTGCACTGTAGAGGTACCCGAATAGGCGATGCTGCACTAACTTTCTGTTTTTCTTGTTTCTGCTGAGTAGAAGGATAATCTGCAGAGGTTGTGGATGTCTCCACAATCTGATGTTCACCTTTAGCAGCATTTGCGAATAGGGAAAATTTCGCAGTGTGGGAGATTATCTTCCTGCCCTGCTTGGTTGGGGTAGATGAAACTGTCTCTGGTATCCGATAGAGTTGTCCTCCCAAAGTGACAATGACACTGCGAGGTCGGGATTCATATACAGCATGACGCTTCCACATATATGGTTGTCCGAAGAGAACATCACATACTTCAAGTGGGGCCACATCGCATAATACCTCATCTTTGAAGGGCTTGATGCCATATGGTAGGAAACATTGGTGACTGACACGGATCCTTCGTCCTTGGCTTAGCCATCCAATGGTGTATGGTTTTGGGTGTGGCATTATTGGTAGCTCCAATCTCTTGATGACTTCTTCTGAGATCAGGTTCTTCTGGCTGCCACTGTCCACAACAAAGTGTAGGGGAATTCCCTTCACCCACATCTGTGAGTGGAAAAGGCGCTCTTCTGCCTCGGACTCTTTGGGTTCCTCTGCTTGAATCTGTGTGGTGGCAACAACAGCACTGGGTTCTACATCAATGATCTGCTTCCCTTTTTGCGCAGCTATGAAATTAGGTTCTGATTCAGAATCGGAACTGGGATCTGATTCTAAAGCTTTGATCTCAGCCACCAATGACTGTTTTGAGCGACATTCATCAGTGTTGTGCCAGGGGCTTTTGTGGAACTCACACCACTTCCCGGTGTCCTTCTTCATCTTTTCGTTACCCTTCTTCGCTTGTGGTTGCGACTGGTTGTCCTTTCCCTGCCCCATGTTCTGCGAGCCAAAGTTTCCCATGCCTTGCTTCTGTGCAGGTCTGAAGTCAAACTTGTTCTTTTGCTGAAATTTTTGCTCAATTTTGATAGCATATCGATAGGCGGATCCGAGTGAAGAGATTTCCAGGAAATCCATCTCTTTTCGTATGTACCGGTGTAGGCCACTGTGATATTTCAGTACTAGGTGCTGCTCAGAGTCCTTGATACCCAGCTTTGTGCGCAAGGTATGGAATTTGTTGGTGTACTCCGACACCGTTTGGTCCCTCTCTTGGTGCAGAATGGTCCATTTTGTGTACTGGTCATCATAGTTTCCAACAGGTTAATATTGTTCCTTGACGGCATCTATAAAAGAGGCCCAAGTGGGATTGGAATATTCAAACAATCCAGACTCGTCTGATGAGTTTTGCTCACAATAAGTTTCCCACCAATTTTTGACATGGGGGATGGCCTTGAGGAGTGCAAAGACAATCTTTTCCCTGTCAAAAAAATTGTGGATAGAGAAATACCCTTCTAGTAGATTCAACCATTTATCTAGGGCATCGACATCGATTTGGCCTTCAAATAAAGGGATATCAAAATTAACTTGTACCTTGAAGGGAGTCGTATCTCCGAAATGGCTGCTTGTTGAGGGTGCATTTGCCACTGTTGGCTTGCATTGAAGGATCTGGGCGAAATTATCCATCATCTCGTTCCTCTGTCGCGCGAGGGCTTCCTCGAGCAACAACTTGATAGGATCTACTGCTCCGTCATCTCTCTTTTCTTCCGCCATGGGAGGCCATTTGGGGCGGTGAGAGTGGTCTTCCCCAAGTGAAACTAGTTCGAGACCCAACTCTCTATATCCTGACCTCGTCGGGGACATGCACCGAGAAACAATCAAAGAGTAGACTGCTCTGATACCACTGATCCAGATTTATGTGGGAATGAAACAAAATATAGCATATATAGAATCATATACAGAGATATATTGCAAATAACACAGTGATACGGTGAACACATATTCTATTAAATAGCGGAAATAGAACAGACTGTAAAATACAATAGCCAGAATGGTGGTAGCTATCTATGAGAAGAGATGTGGCCGCTATGCTCATTCGTGCCAAGATGAATACAAAGAGAGGACAAAAGGGCTTATTTATCATAATCATGAGGGAAAGAATCCCAATCATCCAAAAACCTAAACCTAAAAGATGAACCGTCATAAAGTTTGCGGCCCCAAGGTGGTTAGTTGAACAGTCATTTTCCCGGGGTCATAACTTTTGCATACGATCTCTGTTTAGGGCGCTTGGTAGCCCATTGGAAAGGTCTAGCCGAGATTTACAACTTTTGACTCAGCCCAAATGTATAATGATGGCAACCATTTTCTCCCCCAAATCGCCAAAAAATGTCGTTTAGGGCCTCAAAATGGCTCCAGAAGTTCAGGACCCGAAAAACTGCTAAAAATAGTAATTTACCAAAATTGCCAGAAGACTGTTTTGAGCCAGTTGGAAGAGGTGGGCCGCCACCGATATCCACCTGGATCAATCCTCCCTCCTTAGGAAGCAATGGTCTCCATTGCGTTAAATCCCTTATCATATGTCGAGCTGTGTGTCGAATTGAGCTCTTGGTGCGACATTTGCTGAAGTGGAAAGTTTGCTTTACTTTGACATCTTCAGAGGGTTGTAATTGTTGTTGATGGATGTGTTGGAGCTGTTCAACAGTTTTGGTTGTTGTGGTATCCTTGGTATGAACCGGTGTGGATGGTTTCTTTTTGGAGGAGCACCTTGAATGCGTGGCCTTGCACTGTAGAGGTACCCGAATAGGAGATGCTGCACTAACTTTGTGTTTTTCTTGTTTCTGCTGAGTAGAAGGATAATCTGCAGAGGTTGTGGATGTCTCCGCGATATGATGTTCACCTTTAGTGGCATTTGCGAATAGGGAAAACTTCCCAGTGTGGGAGATTATCTTCCTGCCCTGCTTGGTTGGGGTAGGTGAAACTGTCTCTGGTATCCGATAGAGTTGTCCTCCCGAAGTGACAATGACACTCCGAGGTCGGGATTCATATACAGCATGACGCTTCCACATATATGGTTGTCCTAAGAGAACATCACATACTTCGAGTGGGGCCACATCGCATAATACCTCATCTTTGAAGGGCTTGATGCCATATGGTAGGCGACATTGGTAACTGACACGGATCCTTCGTCCTTGGCTTAGCCATCCAATGGTGTATTGTTGTGGGTGTGGCGTTATTGGTAGCTCCAATATCTTGATGACTTCTTCTGAGATCAGGTTCTTCTGGCTTCCACTGTCCACAACAAAGTGTAGGGGAATTCCCTTCACCCAGATCTGTGAGTGGAAAAGGCGCTCCTCTGCCTCGAACTCTTCGGGTTCCTCTGGTTGAATCTGTGTGGTGGAAACAATGGCACTCGGTTCTGCATCAATGATCTGCTTCCCTTTTTGCGCAGCTATGAAATTAGGTTCCGATTGAAGCTTTGATCTCAGCCACTAATGACTGTTTTGAGCGACATTCATCAGTGTTGTGCCAGGGGCTTTTGTGGAACTCGCACCACTTCCCGGTGTCCTTCTTCGTCTTTTTGTTACCCTTCTTCGCTTGTGGTTGCAACTGGTTGTCCTTTCCCTGCCCTGTGTTCTGCGAGCCAGAGTTTCCCTTGCCCTGCTTCTATGCAAGTCCAAAGTCACGCTTGTTCTTTTGCTGAAATTTCTGCTCGATTTTGATAGCATATCGATAGGCGGATCCGAGTGAAGATATTTCCTTGAAATCCATCTCTGATGGTATGTACCGGTGTAGGCCACTGCGATATTTCAGTACTAGGTGCCGCTCAGAGTCCTTGATACCCAGCTTTGTGTGCAAGGTATGGAATTTGTTGGTGTACTCCGACACTGTTTGGTCCCTCTCCTGGTGCAGAGAGGTCCATTTTGTGTACTGGTCATCATAGTTTCCAACAGGGTAATATTGTTCCTTGACGGCATCTATAAAAGAGGCCCAAGTGGGATTGGAATATTCAAACAATCCAGACTCGTCTGATGAGTTTTGCTCACAATAAGTTTCCCACCAATTTTTGACATGGGGGACGGCCTTGAGGAGTGCAAAGACGATCTTTTCCCTATTGGAAAAATTGTGGACAGAGAAATACCCTTCTAGTAGATTCAACCATTTATCTAGGGTATCGGCATTGATTTGGCCTTCAAATAAAGGGATATCAAAATTAACTTGTACCTTGAAGGGAGTCGTATCTCCGAAATGGCTGCTCGTTGAGGGTGCATTTGCCACTGTTGGCATGCGTTGAAGGATCTGGGTGAAATTATCCATCATCTCATTCCTCTGTCGCGCGAGAGCTTCCTCGAGCAACAACTTCATAGGATTTACTGCAACATCGTCTCTCTTTTCTTCCGCCATGGGTGGCCGTTTGGGGTGGCGAGAGTGGTCTTCCCCAAGTGAAACTAGTTCGAGACCCAACTCTCTGTATCCTGACCTCGTCGGGGACATGCACCGAGAAACAATCAAAGAGCAGACTGCACTGATACCACTGATCTGGATTTATGTGGGAACGAAACAAAAGATAGCATATACAGAATCATATATAGAGATATATTGCAAATAACACAGTGACACGGTAAACACATATTCTATTAAATAGCGGAAATATAACAGACTGTAAAATACAATAGACAGAATGGTGGTAGCTACCTCTGAGAAGAGATGTGGCCGCTATGCTCATTCGTGCCAAGATGAATTTGAAGAGAGGCCGAAAGGGCCTATTTATCATAAGCATCAGGGAAAGAATCCCAATCATCCAAAAACCTAACCCTAAAAGATGAACCGTCATAAAGTTTGCGGCCCCAAGGTGGTTAGTTGAACAGTCAACTTCCCAGGGTCATAACTTTTGCATACGATCTCCGTTTAGGGCGCTTGGTAGCCCGTTGGAAAGGTCTAACCGAGATTTACAACTTTCGACTCAGCCCAAACGGTTAATGGTGGCAACCATTTGGTCCCACAAATCGCCAAAAAATGTCGTTTAGGGCCTCAAAATGGCTCCGGAAGTTCAGGACCCGAAAAACTACTAAAAATAGTAATTTACCAAAATTGCCAAAAGACTGTTTTGAGCCAGTTGGAAGAGGTGGGCCGCCACCGATATCCACCTGGATCAATCCTCCCTCCTTAGGAAGCAATGGTCTCCATTGCGTTAAATCCCTTATCATATGTCGAGCTGTGTGTCGAATTGAGCTCTTAGTGCGACATTTGCTAAAGTGGAAAGGTTGCTTTAATTTGAAATCTTCAGAGGGTTGTAATTGTTGTTGATGGATGCATTGGAGCTGTTCAACAGTTTTGGTTGTTGTGGTATCCTTGGTATGCACCGGTGTGGACGGTTTCTTTTTGGAGGAGCACCTTGAATGCGTGGCCTTGCACTGTAGAGGTACCCGAATAGGAGATGCTGCACTAACTTTGTGTTTTTCTTGTTTCTGCTGAGTAGAAGGATAATCTGCAGAGGTTGTGGATGTCTCCGCGATCTGATGTTCACCTTTAGTGGCATTTGCGAATAGGGAAAATTTCCCAGTGTGGGAGATTATCTTCCTGCCCTGCTTGGTTGGGGTAGGTGAAACTGTCTCTGGTATCCGATAGAGTTGTCCTCCCAAAGTGACAATGACACTCCGAGGTCGGGATTCATATACAGCATGACGCTTCCACATATATGGCTGTCCTAAGAGAACATCACATACTTCGAGTGGGGCCACATTGCATAATACCTCATCTTTGAAGGGCTTGATGCCATATGGTAGGCGACATTGGTGACTGACACGGATCCTTCATGCTTGGCTTAGCCATCCAATGGTGTATTGTTGTGGGTGTGGTGTTATTGGTAGCTCCAATATCTTGATGACTTCTTCTAAGATCAGGTTCTTCTGGCTGCCACTGTCCACAACAAAGTGTAGGGGAATTCCCTTCACCCACATCTGTGAGTGGAAAAGGCGGTCCTCTGCCTCGGACTCTTCGGGTTCCTCTGGTTGAATCTGTGTGGTGGCAACAACGACACTAGGTTCTGCATCAATGATCTGCTTCCCTTTTTGCACAGCTATGAAATTAGGTTCTGATTCAGAATCGGAACTCGGATCTGATTCTGAAGCTTTGATCTCAACCACCAATGACTGTTTTGACCGACATTCATCAGTGTTGTGCCAAGGGATTTTGTGGAACTTGCACCACTTCCCGGTGTCCTTCCTTGTCTTTTCGTTACCCTTCTTCGCTTGTGGTTGCGACTGGTTGTCCTTTCCCTGCCCCGTGTTCTGTGAGCCAGAGTTTCCATTGCCCTGCTTCTGTGCAGGTTCGAAGTCACGCTTGTTCTTTTGATGAAATTTCTGCTCGATTTTGATAGCATATCGATAGGTGGATCCGAGTGAAGAGATTTCCAGGAAATCCATCTCTGTTCGTATGTACTGATGTAAGCCACTGCGATATTTCAGTACTAGGTGCCGCTCAGAGTCGTTGATACCCTGCTTTGTGCGCAAGGTATGGAATTTGTTGGTGTACTCCGACACCGTTTGGTCCCTCTCTTGGTGCAGAATGGTCCATTTTGTGTACTGGTTGTCATAGTTTCCAACAGGGTAATATTGCTCCTTGACGACATCTATAAAAGAGGCCCAAGTGGGATTGGAATATTCAAACAATCCAGACTCGTCTGATGAGTTTTGCTCACAATAAGTTTCCCACCAATTTTTGACATGGGCGACAGCCTTGAGGAGTGCAAAGATGATCTTTTCCCTGTCGAAAAAATTGTGCACAGAGAAATACCCTTCTAGTAAATTCAACCATTTATCTAGGGCATCGGCATCGATTTGGCCTTCAAATAAAGGGATATCAAAATTAACTTGTACCTTGAAGGGAGTTGTATCTTCGAAATGGCTGCTCGTTGAGGGTGCATTTGCCACTGTTGGCATGCGTTGAAGGATCTGGGAGAAATTATCCATCATCTCATTTCTCTGTCGCGCGAGGGCTTCCTCGAGCAACAACTTGGTAGGATCTACTGCTCTGTCGTCTCTCTTTTCTTCCGCCATGGGAGGCCGTTTGGGGCGGCGAGAGTGGTCTTCCCCAAGTGAAACTAGTTCGAGACCCAACTCTCTGTATCCTGACCTCGTCGGGGACATGCACCGAGAAACAATCAAAGAGCAGACTGCTCTGATACCACTGATCTGGATTTATGTGGGAACAAAACAAAAGATAGCATATACAGAATCATATACAGAGATATATTGCAAATAATACAGTGATACGGTAAACACATAATCTATTAAATAGCAGAAATAGAACAGACTGTAAAATACAATAGCCAGAATGGTGGTAGCTATCTCTGAGAAGAGATGTGGCCGCTATGCTCATTCGTGCCAAGATGAATACAAAGAGAGGCCGAAAGGGCCTATTTATCATAAGCATGAGGGAAAGAATCCCAATCATCCAAAAACGTAACCCTAGAAGATGAACCGTCATAAAGTTTGCGGCCCCAAGGTGGTTAGTTGAACAGTCAACTTCCCAGGGTCATAACTTTTGCATACGATCTCCGTTTACGGAGCTCGGTAGCCCGTTGGAAAGGTATAACCGAGATTTACAACTTTCGAATGGGTCTAAATGTATGTCAATGGCAACCATTTGGTCCTCCAAATCGCGAAAAAATGTTGTTTAGGGCCTCAAAATGGCTCCGGAAGTTCAGGACCCGAAAAACTACTAAAAATAGTAATTTACCAAAATTGCCAAAAGACTGTTTTGAGCCAGTTGGAAGAGGTGGGCCGCCACTGATATCCACCTGGATCAATCCTCCCTCCTTAGGAAGCAATGGTCTCCATTGCGTTAAATCCCTTATCATATGTCGAGCTGTGTGTCGAATTGAGCTCTTGGTGCGACATTTGCTGAAGTGGAAAGGTTGCTTTACTTTGACATGTTCAGAGGGTTGTAATTGTTGTTGATGGATGCGTTGGAGCTGTTCAACAGTTTTGGTTGTTGTGGTATCCTTGGTATGCACCGGTGTGGATGGTTTCTTTTTGGAGGAGCACCTTGAATGCGTGGCCTTGGACTGTAGAGGTACCTGAATAGGCGATGCTGCACTAACTTTGTGTTTTTCTTGTTTCTGCTGAGTAGAAGGATAATCTGCAGAGGTTGTGGATGTCTCCGCGATCTAATGTTCACCTTTAGTGGCATTTGCGAATAGGGAAAATTTCCCAATGTGGGAGATTATCTTCCTGCCCTGCTTGGTTGGGGTAGGTGAAACTGTCTCTGGTATCTGATAGAGTTGTCCTCCCAAAGTGACAATGACACTGCGAGGTCGGGATTCATATACAGCATGACGCTTCCACATATATGGCTGTCCTAAGAGAACATCACCTACTTCGAGTGGGGCCACATCGCATAATACCTCATCTTTGAAGGGCTTGATGCCATATGGTAGGCGACATTGGTGATTGACACGGATCCTTCATCCTTTGCTTAGCCATCCAATGGTGTATGGTTGTGGGTGTGGCATTATTGGTAGCTCCAATCTTTTGATGACTTCTTCTGAGATCAGGTTCTTCTGGTTGCCGCTGTCCAAAACAAAGTGTAGGGGAATTCCCTTCACCCACATTTGTGAGTGGAAAAGGCACTCCTCTGCCTCGGACTCTTCGAGTTCCTCTGGTTGAATCTGTGTGGTGGCAAAAACGGCACTGGGTTCCTCATCAATGATCTGCTTCCCTTTTTGCGCAGCTATGAAATTAGGTTCTGATTTAGAATCAGAACTGGGATCTGATTCTGAAGCTTTGATCTTAGCCACCAATGACTGTTTTGAGTGACATTCATCAGTGTTGTGCCAGGGGAATTTGTGGAACTCGCACCACTTCCCGGTGTCCTTCTTCATCTTTTCGTTACCCTTATTCGCTTGTGGTTGCGACTGATTGTCCTTTCCCTACCCCATGTTCTGCGAGCCAAAGTTTCCCTTGCCCTGCTTCTTTGCAGGTCCGAAGTCATGCTTGGTCTTTTGATGAAATTTCTGCTCGATTTTGATAGCATATCGATAGGCGGATCCGAGTGAAGATATTTCCAAGAAATCCATCTCTGTTCGTATGTACCGGTGTAGGCCACTGCGATATTTCAGTACTAGGTGCCGCTCAGAGTCCCTGATACCCATCTTTGTGCGCAAGGTATGGAATTTGTTGGTGTACTCCGACACTGTTTGGTCCCTCTCTTGGTGCAGAATGGTCCATTTTGTGTACTGGTCGTCATAGTTTCCAACAGGGTAATATTGTTCCTTGACGGCATCGATAAAAGAGGACCAAGTGGGATTGGAATATTCAAACATTCCAGACTCGTCTGATGAGTTTTGCTCACAATAAGTTTCCCACCAATTTTTGACATGGGGGACGGCCTTGAGGAGTGCAAAGACTATCTTTTCCCTATCGGAAAAATTGTGGACAGAGAAATACCCTTCTAGTAGATTCAACCATTTATCTAGGGCATCGGCATCGATTTGGCCTTCAAATAAAGGGATATCAAAATTAACTTGTACCTTGAAGGGAGTCGTATCTCCGAAATGGCTGCTCGTTGAGGGTGCATTTGCCACTGTTGGCATGCGTTGAAGGATCTGGGCGAAATTATCCATCATCTCGTTCCTCTGTCGCGGAAGGGCTTCCTCGAGCAACAACTTGATCTGATCTACTACTCCATCGTCTCTCTTTTCTTCTGCCATGGGAGGCCATTTGGGGTGGCAAGAGTGGTCTTCCCCAAGTGAAACTATTTCGAGACCCAACTCTCTGTATCCTGACCTCGTCGGGGACATGCACTGAGAAACAATCAAAGAGCAGACTGCTCTGATACCACTGATCCAGATTTATGTGGGAACGAAACAAAAGATAGCATATACAGAATCATATACAGAGATATATTGCAAATAACACAGTGATACGGTAAACACATATTCTATTAAATAGCGGAAATAGAACAGACTATAAAATACAATAGCCAGAATGGTGGTAGCTCTCTCTGAGAAGAGATGTGGCCGCTATGCTCATTCATGCCAAGATGAATACAAAGAGAGGCCGAAAGGGCCTATTTATCATAAGCATGAGGGAAAGAATCCCAATCATCCAAAAACGTAACCCTAGAAGATGAACCGTCATAAAGTTTGCGGCCCCAAGGTGGTTAGTTGAACAGTCAACTTCCCGGGGTGATAACTTTTGCATATGATCTCCGTTTAGGGCGCTCGGTAGTTCGTTGGAAAGGTCTAACCGAGATTTACAACTTTCGACTGGGCCCAAATGCATGTCATTGGCAACCATTTGGTCCCCCAAATCACCAAAAAATGTCATTTAGGGCCTCAAAATGGCTCCGGAAGTTCAGGACCCGAAAAACTGCTAAAAATAGTAATTTACCAAAATTGCCAGAAGACTGTTTTGAGCCAGTTGGAAGAGGTGGGCTGCCACCGATATCCACCTGCATCATTCTGCATCTGGTGAGGAATTTTCTTTGAATTCCCTAGTCAACTAGTTCCATACTTGGTCCAACATATGGGCTCTCCCTGTCCGCCTTTTCTCAGGTTCCCATCAGTGCTTCATGTACCTCTTTCCTCAGCATCACTACTAAACATAAACATTTTTCTTGGTCCTAGAGCTAATAGAATGAACCCCATTCCCTTTACCACCACTCATGTCATTTCTATTGTGTTCTTGTATCAATTCTCTCTGATTTGTGAGATACCCTCCAATAACATCGAGAGTTATCAACTCTTAGATCGAGAGCATAAGTGTCCTCTTGAATTTGAATGATGTACCCCATTTTTCTAAGAAGATACCTTTTATGTTTTTTGCACTTTTAGCCAACAATTTTTCATTGTTCGATGCTTGGTAGATCATGAAATGATTGAGTAGTTTTCTCCATTACTTGCCTATAATCAAAATTCCCTGGCCTTTTCTGAGCTTAATATGGATGTGGGAAAAACTGATTTTCACTTCAATGGTGCCCCGATCCTGCACAAATGCTTAAACATTGGAACTTTCTTTCAATTACCTTTCAAACTCCTTCCCAAAATAGAACATAGCCTCTTTATCTTTATCTTTATCTTGCATTCACTTCTTTTAAATTGCTATGTATTACCCAACAAGATTTGTCCCAACTGGATTGTTAAATTGAATCTGTTTCATTTAGTGCAAAATACTCCAATTAAATTTAGTTCATATCAATTTATGCATTTACTTCCTCCCCTCTCCTTAAAACTATATTTTCTGTTGTGACATCTGCAACCCATCTTTGTCAAAGGGCATAAATATTGCAATTGAGGGTTTGGTGTAGGAAAACATATACTATTAATGTCCACAAATGACAAAAGAAATGTCTGTTAGACTCAAGAGTAAGACCAGTACACATAGTAAAATAAGGAGTGCCTAATGTACCTTTTAAAGTAACAAATGTAGGCTACTTACGATGTAGAAAGAGAAAGAGGGAGAAATACAAGGTTTGAACCAATGAAGAAAAGCCTGTATAATGTATAGTAGACCTACCAACCAATTGTAAAGGTAGTTCCGAGCTGCAACTCTTATTGAACAACTTGTCAATTACAATATAGCGAGTATGATTATGCACAGAATGATTGTAAGAACAGTAAGTGATGACGAACTAAAGGAGGTGGAAATAAGGATCATGATTATGCATAGAATGACTATACAAATTTTCCATCAATTGAAGCTAAGGACTCATGTGCAAGGTATCTCAGACAAATTGATAAAATGATATTCGTAAGTTTCTAGTTGATTGTTCTAGATCATATGCATAGAATGATTGTAAGAACAGTACGTGATGACGAACTGAAGGAGGTGGAAATAAGGATTATGATTATGCACAGAATGATTATACAAATTTTCCATCAGTTGAAGCTAAGGACTCATGTGCAAAGGTATCTCAGACAAATTGATAAAATGATATCTGTAAAGTTATAGTTGATTGTTCCAGAGCATAGCAACAAACAGGGTAACTATAACAATTAGTAACAATAAATAGAAATATGTCTTGGGTTTTAGACAAGAACCTTGATTTCGAATATAAAACAAGAACCTTTGGCTCCTCAAGAAGATCCTCACTCGGTAAAACAAGAACAAATTGATGGTGACTCAAACCCTGAGAAAAAACTGAGATAATGTCAAAATAACACTAGCAAACAACAAGATAATCACACAGGATATGCAAAATGGTAGCATACATTGCTTACCCAATGAATTTTATCGATGATTAAGAACAAAGGTGGTGCATTGAAGAAGGGCATTCATGCCCTGACAAGACATTGGTGTGTCAGTACATTGAACCATCCTGGTATTCAAATCTCTTCCCCTATCTCTGAAAGGTAGAATGTCCAGGAGCTAGTGAGGCGCATCTGAGGTAGGGTTAAGACTTATAATTGAAGGTTCAAGAAGGCCTGTCTCCAACTTCTAAGCCCAAAACTGTGCCAAATTTGTCGTCCTCAGTCATTTTGGGCACATATGTCATGGGTTGTGGGGTTGTGCTGCAGTACCAGGTACCAATGCCATCCTCGGTCATTCTGTGCACATACATCATGGGTTGTGGCCTTCTGCTGCAGTACCAATACTATTCGAGGTCCAATCCGTCCAATCCATATCGGGGTTTGTAGCTAGAGAGGCATACTGATGAACCAAAGATCATAACTGCCTTATGGGATCGACCTAAAGAATTGAAATCTCACCTGACTAACCTGTAAAGTCCTTCTAATACTACGACATAAGAAATCTAGATCTTGTCAGCCACGTAGGCCTATCGCAGGAATTCAGGTGGTGTTGCTACGCATTTTCCACTAATGTCAAGGTAGTCTCGAGTTTGAATCACCACAATGCTGAAGCATTTATTTATTCAAACCGTTCCATTACAGGTTTCAATTTCCGCAGAGTTTGAGCTTATATTTTGACTCATCCCATCGCACCAATTTTACCTAACATAACAGTCCGTGGCATTGTTCCGAACCCTGCAAGCATTTTCTGTTGATTTATCTTAAAAATTTAACATCTTCTGTCAGCTCAAGTTGGGAATTCTAACTCCTGGAGTTACGCTCAGTGGGTTATCAGTGTAAACACATTTCAATTGGGCTATAGATGCTAATCCTTGGCTTAAACTGCAGGAAAGCTTTGTCACGAGTTACATAGGGGAGGAGCTTTGCTGAACTCATGAAGCCTGGTCTATCCTGGTGTGATGTAGTTGGTGTTCTCTCTGCAGCAAGGGAAAAAACTCAGCCGTGTATTGAATGGCGATTCGATGGGACAAGTTACATTCGGTGTTCTCTCTGTAGCTAGGGAAAAACCTCAGCGCAAGCTATGCCTTGGTAGGTAAAGTCCATCCTTAATGGAAATAACATGACGATGAGGATGGCGAGGAGAAACCCAGCGGACATGCCAGAAAACCCAGTGGACACAAGGCAAAGAGGCAGGAAGATAGATTGCGATAACTTATTGGTGGGAGGGACAAACACGTGGCAGCATTCCATTCACTCATTGAGCGAGGAATCTACTGCACTAGAGAGAATGCTCTTGCATTGTTTGAACGACTATGGTGTAAAAATCGAACGATATGATCATGTGGCCAAGCACAAGAATAATGGAACCAGAGTTGGTTATAACTTCAACAAGGGGAGCTATAGAGAACATGGAAGCATACATCAAAAGTTCTGCAAATGGATGTACCACAGTTGGACACAAAACAAAGCTCATTTTCAGAACCAAAATGTTCAAATAACACAAGAGCTTCAATGCAACATAATTAACATAATTGCCTTCTTACGTGTAATTGGTTCTGTTAAAAAAGAAGAGTGGTGATGTGAATGGTATATAGGAGTGAATGGTACATCCTATATATATAATGATGATGCAGAGCTCTATATGCCTATTAATATACAAATTTGGCTGGCTCATATGAGCCAAAATTACAACTATATGACCTTTCAAATTCCACAGAAGGAGATTGGAAACTCCTAGAAGGAAGGCATGAATTGGGATAAACAAGAAGGCATACAAGAGAATATAGTCGAGCCTAAAAGAAAGCGTCCAATTAATGATGTTAAATGCTTTCCATTAATTACAAAAAAGTAGAAATAAATAAAGCTCGTATTATATCTGCACTACCACTAAACATACCAGGTTCCTTCTTGATCAACCTGCTCAAACTATATACTTTTGGATTGAATCTGGCACATGTTCCTTGCATTTTGATACTGATAAATATTGATCCATAACTAGTTATGAAGGTATCAAACAACCACAAAGACGAAAATACCGAGGCTGAAGTTATCTGCCTCTTGTCCTCCTAGCAAATTGGTATGAATATCCTTGATCACCAACGGTTCCAAGAGGAGGTACTTTAAAAGTTCATGCCAAACAAAACAACTAATTCAACATTAGTAGTATGTTAAGGACTTAACATTGATATAAAAATATGGGTTCAATATAAACACTTACCTTGTATTTGCCAAGTTTTTCCCATGGCCACTGTATAACCCGCCATTGCCTCAGAATCGCTCAGCCCTGCCTGTCATTTTTTAATTTATCGGCAATAAAGCGAGTAGGGCTATGCACGGTGCAGCAGACGGTAACCCAATAGGTGGTGAGCATATTGAATCATGCCATAGCATAAGGTTGTGGCTACGGGCACAACCAAATGATTCCTCTACATGTTGCTACAATGTTTTTGGCAGCCCCTGCTAGCCATCTGCGCCAAGCTTGCTTGGCTGTGACTTCAAAGTTTAGGGGTTGGTGCTGAATCCACCGGCAATAGAAATGATGATATTAGAAGACTAATAGAAAGCCTTCTAAAGGTGAATAAGAAGAATTTGGTTCTTGTAGGGGAGAAAGAGCCCGAAGCTGTAATAAAAAAACTTGTGCAAAGAATAACAAAAAGGTGAAACCCCAGCGTGGCTTCAGATCCTTCCTATTGAAACAGAGATATCCACTTTCTGTTCTGGAAACAAAGATAAGGACCCCATTGCTATGAAGTTCAGGAAATTGGAACAAATGGTGGAAGGGCGTTTGAATAAGGGTATAATTCTTAATGTGGGTAATTTAAGGTGGCTTATAGAGCATCCCAAGGCATGAGGAGCATCCATAGGGTTGTTAGTCTCATCTTCTGTGCAACAAGTTGTTATGAAATAGAGGCAAAGGATACTCGTGAGGGTGAACGCTAAGTCCCAACTGGCAAGAAAACAGTAAAATTAACCTGCAAAAATATTACATCCCATCTTTGGAATCTGAACTCTCTCTCTCCTCCCTAGAACAATCTGATCCCCTAGTGATGCGCGGGAAGATCTCTCATAAGAAAAAGGTTTTCTCCATCTTCGGAGTCGTTTAAAAATGGCCTTATGTTTTCCAAAGATTCCCCCCCACTCTGAGTTTTACCTGGACTCATTCACAGTCGGGACTCATGAACCTATCGAAGAGCTTCTCTCTTCTATTAGTTGGCCAAAGATTGCTCTTGTGGTCTTGGAAAATACACCCCATGGACAATATGGTGACAGCAACAATTTTTTCGACTACTTTGCTAGAAAAAGAGAGTGATCCAAAAAGATTGGAACCTGTTCCATATATGCATTATACCACAATGCGATTGTTGCGTACCAGCCTTGCAGAACCCTTTGATCATGGCATTATACAACATGACAGTTGGTTTGAACTTCTTTGAAATAAAGGAAAGCACATCCAATGCCTTCTAAATCTCCCTACCTTCAAAAATCATGGAATCCATAAACTTTCAGTGAGATAGAGGCCGAAACCTCGTGGAGGCCGTCGTCGAAAGGATTCATGTATTTTTTCTTGAGCGATGTCGAAGTTGTCTTGACAAGACTTGAACCAAAAACCCTATGCATTTGAAGCTCGAAGGTAATTGTCTGGTTACATCCCCTCTCGAGGTAGTAGCTCACAGTGTAGAGGCAATTGAGGAATACATGTGAGACATGCTGATTGCCCGCCATAGAGACAAGACGCGCGGAAAGAAGGGTGGGCATTAAATGGCATAAACTAGCGTAAAAATGAAACCTTGCACAAACAACCTAGCAAATAGTGAAGTGGGGCAGCGTGGTAGCATTCCATTCGCTAAACGAGCGAGGAATCCAGCTACAGTCGCATGAAACATCTTTCCTTATTTGAATGCCTACGGCATATCTATTATAATTTTGGATATAAAAACTATGTATATTATTACACCGAAGGCATTCTTTAAGAGGATGGTTCTACTCAGATTTTCGTTGTCTGTCACTGGCGTATAAAATGCTGCCACATGTTTGGGGTTTGATTGGTGAATCGTGAAGTCTACCTCTTCCTCGTGTGAAGTCAGAATGAGCTCCAACACACGCCAATGCCTCGTCAATATCTAATTGCAGAAACAGAGAATGTACCTTTCCCATTTAGCATGTCCATACCTATTCTGCCCTTGCTGTGTCTGTATTGCTTGTAGTCTTCCTTGTCTCGTCATCGATTACTTCTCCTGTGGATACTGATGACTCTAAAAACAAAAGCAAACAACCAAACAACTGTAAGCTCAGTGTCTCCTCACCTTACAAACCTTCGACATTGTTCAAAAGATAAAAATTTAAAAAAAAAAGTTAAAAAAAGAACGTGTTGAGCAAGAATATTGTGATATTCAGCCCTTGAACGAGGGTTCCAAGGCCTCTACTTGCCATGTTGAGAAGCATTATAACTCGATTCGAACCCAGAAAAGGCTGAACTACCGTTCTGATAGTCCAAAGGAAAAAACCTCTTGAGAGACCATTTCAGAATTTCATAAAACCAAATGCTACAAAAAATTAAAACCGTGAGCATACCTTTCCATAAGTATGGTCCACAAAAAATCATTGCTGGGATGAAGCCCAGTTCTTGGCAACATGAACACCCACCCGCACCCACATCAACACCCTACTCACATTTTTCATGGTCATCCAGAAACGCGTAAGCGACCCGCTCAGCTAATCCGACAATATAGTCTTCTTCGTTAGTTTCACTAAGCCCAACCGAGGGAGACTCTACTAGAGAATCGACCTGAAAACTGACAGACTCCAAGCCCCATTCACAGGGAAGAGCTCAATTAATATCTTAGGATGTTTTGTGAAACACACAAATCCAACCGTAAAGATACACAAGTATTCCTCGATTTGGAAGCAGTCGAACATTGTTTCAAAACTATTTCTAACCTAACAATATTAACAGCTAAAAAAAGAGTAATGCTATCTATAATGAAAAATCCATGAGTATTGGACCTAGTAAGTGATCTTCCAGCAGTCTGTCCAAATTTCTACCCAATCCGTTCTCTGGTTTTGCCAGGGTCTCTGTAATTTTTGGACTGTATGTCTCAATAGAGTGATTCTATCTTCCATTGTGTACAGAGCTATAGTTCTTCAAGCAGCTATAACTCTTCTAGAGTTCATTGCTCCTCTTTCCAGCTTGTAACTTCCCAAACTAAACCAATAACGTTGTACTTCATGTGTTATTTCTGCTGCTACATTTGGTTTTGCACAATGTCTTAACGTTATAATGAAAACATGGTATTGCACGGTGTATTAACTTTGTAAGGAAAACAATTATCATGCAAATTGGTATAAGCTGGCATCTGTCTTTAACATGTCCTTCGTTTAGTTGACGGGTGGCTTGACAATATAGTTTGGCAACTCATGTCTAAAAAGAAATGCGATGGCCATGGTATTATGTGAAATTAATGATTTTATTGTATCCTTGAAACACAATGAAAACTAGCATATGGTTTTGTATATGTTTAATTAAGATGTATGAATAGCACTTATGAGATTATTCAGCTGAGTTTTATTTCTCCACTAAAATATGTTCCCCCTCTTGTCATCATTGCATGTGGGTGTGTTGAATGTGATTTTATGCCAAGTTCAATTTTTTTTTAAGGGTTTTGGCCTGCATGTATATTTTTGACCTTCCCTCCATGTACATTTTCCTTCTGTGTTCAGGATGGCACCTATTCCAGATTTTATGTCGACCTGCTAGAGGTGATAATTCTGCCAGCGAACCTCAACACGTGTTAATGTTGCCCCCAAGCTCAGTGAGAGGGATTCCTCCTCGGTGGAAATAATCTTAGTTTTGTTACAGCCACTGTCTGAAAACGCATGGCCATTACATTATAGAATTATACACAGAAGATCAACAAAATTCATGAATGCCTTCGTCTTCACATAAATTTATATTATATTCAAGAAAAGAATGGCAACAACTTACTTCACAATATTGAATATCGTATTGTCAGTGTCACAATCTAGAGGTAGACAGAGCCTGACAAATCAAGTATATATTTTTTCAGATATTGTTGGAAAAATATATACAAACCTGAATTGAACTGACAAATCTTGTTGGATGTCTTGTATGCTGAAACCTGCACTCAAGTATAACAAAGAATCACCTGCACTTCAATTTTTCTTTCGCTTGTTGACGTTCCTGACGTTGGTACCTAATCACCCATGTCTTTAATAAATGCGTATGGTAGTTGTAATTAAGGTAAAATCCATAAAAAGAAACAATGCTAGGTCGTGGAAAGTATGGTAAAATGATGAAAACAATAGTCTTATGTTTATGAATTTGCCATTGCACTTTCCTTTGATATTCAAGTTTCATATTCATTATTGAACCGAAAGTGTGTATATGTTTAATATACAGCATCGCTATGGCTCTATTTGAACTTATTAGCGGTAATTTTTTTTAATACCGGAAAAAAAATCACTGCGCGAATGAGAATTTGAAGAGGCATGAACATCTGAGGGTGGGTGAGGAAGAAAACCAAATCGATGGAGGAGTTTAGAAGATTATAGATATGAGGCTTAGCAGGTATGGAAGCAGCAGGTTTAAATAGTATGATATATTTCATCATTTGGAATAAAGTAAAATTGGTTTGTTTAACTTTTCAAAGTGGAATTGTGACTTACTTTAGTCTTGTTTATCAGATAATTTTTTTTTTTAAATGTAAAGAGTAGGTATATATATTTTAATTTTAGAATTTTATGTAATTTAGATATTTAATTTATAAAAAAATTGAAACATAATTAAAAATAAACTTTAATGTAAAGTAAATATTTAAATAAAGTTTATTACCATTGAGTTAGTTAATATAAGGGGATTGATCTCTTTGTTTGATGAGATAATTATGTTGTATAATTTTTTTATTAACCAATTTGTTAAATGCATATTTTTTCTTTATTTTTAGGTGTTTTTATGTTTAAAATTAAATTAAATTGTCTAATTATAAGATGATCTTAGGGGTCCATTCATTTCAAACTATAATTTTATATTTTCCTATACTTATTGAAGGTTACTTGGATGAGAATTATGACCTTTTGTGGAACTGGTCCTTATCAGCATTCAAACTAGTCTTTACACTTGCCTTTCTTCACTCGGCCTAGCCTTTCCAAGTGCCTTTCTTCCTCCTCTGCCATGCCAAAGTTACCAAAGTCAATTGTTGCTCATAGAATCATCTCTCTTAACATGGTTAACTCGGGATGTGTTGATATATTAAGTCAATTGTTGCTCATGCAATCGCCTCTCTTAACATGGTTAGTGAAGGGGCTTTGTGTGTTGATATATCATTTGATCTATGAGAGATTTTGGTTTTCAAAAGTGTGTTAATGTGTATAGACTTTTATAGAATGAGATGAAGAAGGGCATATTTGGGCCTAATTATTATGTGTAATCACTCTCATAACTCAGAGCTAGATAAATTTAATAAATAATTAATACTCTTTTTTATGCTCATTAAAATTTTATATCTACATATATATAAAATTAAAAAAATTTATTTTTTTATAATACTTTGTTTACAAGTTTGATACTCTCTATCACTTAGTATATAATATTAGATTGAGGACGCCATATTTTATTTTTACAATCATAAAGAATTAACTAATATACTGAAATTGAAGGTTTTTAAATATTTTGATAATTCTAATTGTAATGTATTTTTTATTGGTATAAAGAGGTTGGGTTCCTTTATTAGTATCCTCCACTTCATCCTTTTGAGCAAGGTTTCAAAAAATTCATCCTACTCATTCATCATTAGGTTTCTCGGTTTCTCAATATTAATGTATGTTCCTCTTACCGAGAATTTTAAAAACTCAACATACTCAACCATTAGTTATTTCAATGTTAATGTATACTCGTCCTACCTTAGTTGGTGAGACATGATATATTACTAAAGTTCAAGATATAATATCTTCCTTCTACAAAATATGCTTACTATTTGTTTTTGGTTTATACATTCGTCCTACCTTAGTTGGTGAGACATGATATATTACTAAAGTTCAAAATATAATATCTTCCTTTTACAAAATATGCTTACTATTTGTTTTTGGTTTATACACTTGTCCTACCCTAGTTGGTGAGACATGATATATTACTAAAGCTCAAGATATAATATCTTCCTTCTACAAAATATGCTTACTATTTGTTTTTGGTTTATACCTTTATTTTTGGCAAGAAATTGTTACTTACACATATTCAAAGTAAGTTACTTGCTACAAAATAGTATGTTTTATATTTTTCATAGAACTTTATTTTTGGAAATTCATTATTTCATACATATTTAAAATAAGTTTTTTGACGACAAATTGTATATTGATATATTTTTCATAGTTTAAAAATTGTAGCCTTGGAAAACTAGAGTGTCCTCTAGTCTAGGACTAATAGATTCTTGTCAATAGAGGAGCATTCAAACTTTGACACAACAATCCACCTCTTTGCAAAGAACATTCTTTCATACAATCATAAAAAATACATTCTCCAAGCATTGGCTATGCCTATTGAACATTTTATTGCATATTTCAATAGTGGTTAAGATGCATAGCAAGATGATGACCATCAACTAGAAAAAGAAATATTGTTATGTGTGGGGCACAGAGTAATGCTATCTTACAAGTTATAGGTCCAATAAGGACTAGTAAATGGTGCACTTGAAGTGGTCATGCAAATTGTATACACACCTAGATCTAGCCCTCCTGAGTTGTTAGCCTATGTTGTTGTGGCATTTGATAATTACGTTGGCCCTCTATGGGACCAATCTCAACAAAAGCACATACCAATTCCACCCACAAATCAAAGTAACAAGAAACAAATCCCCTCCAAGATGGCTTGGGCATTGACTATCCATAAATCCCAAGGATTGACATTAACAAGGTCAACCATTGACATTGGTAACACTGAACGTCAAGGCTTGACCTTCACGGCAATGTCACGCACTACAACATTAAAAGGAATGCAAATTGCACCATCATTCTCCTTCGACCTCTATGCAAAGATTAAAGACACTTCATATGTCACACTTCGGAAAAGGAAGAGACATGGCATCATTATCTATACCTTTCACACTTAAAATTGTAACCCTCAATTCTTGCAAACCCCCTACCAAATGAAAATACGAGTGTTGATTGCCAATATAATTATAGTCAAACTTGATAACTAGCTAGCCCTTTATTGTTTTACTCACATATGTATACTTTCTTGTATTACAAATTATTGTACATTTGATTTTACCTGCCATCGATTACAGGGGTTTTTATTTATTGCTTATTAGTACTTGCACTAGAGTTTTTCTTTAAATTTTATCGACTACTATGCCCATCATAGATTCACTAGAATTGCTTTCAACACATAAACTTATATTATTTATGTACACACAACTTTTTCTCATTTTTTTAACATATCAAAGTTGTATTCAACGTTTCATTTCCCCGACTTTAGAGGTATGCTAGTTTTATTTCTAAAATCAGTTTAAAAATTACATATTTATCATATACATATCGATATAAAATCTAACATACCCACTTCTTTTAAGTGGAAAGAAATAAAATTTGCATGCCATTATTTACAAGTCCTTTGATATATTCTTTACACTGTAAAGAGCATCTAATCCCCTAAAAAGGCATAGCTACCATTCAAATGGGCCATTCTAAAATTAAATACTTGGGGAGAAGACATTAGTCGACTCATTTGAATGGTTAGAGGGACACAAGCCAATAGTAAATATTGGGGTGAATGAATAGTTTGCACCACCTAAAAATTAAGGTTCTAATCAAATAATTTATGTAAAAAGATGTGCCTAATGGTCCACCACTAACATGACCAAACACCAAAATAGTTGAAATTGGATGCATCCAAGTCAATGGTTATTATGTGTGTGCTTATCCCTTCTCTTCCTTCAAATCCTTCTAGGCTTCCACCAAACAACACTTCAAGGCTCACAACAGATTTCAATTCAAAAAGTTCCAAGTTAGTGGAATGTCAGGATCGTGTGCATATCCCCTACTCTGCATTCAATTCCTTCCACGAAACAACACATCAAAGCCTACAGCTTTCACTCCCAAAAGTTCCAACTGGGTACCTACACTTCTTTGAGTTGTAAGACATAGACCTGCTTTTCCAAATCCACTCCAACGCCAAGGATTGGGGGACCAATAAAGGCCGTACGACCTAGGGAACTATCTTTTTGTCAATCAATGCCATCAGGCTTTATTTTGGGGAAGAAAACACAACCAACTTATTTCTGTGAAGATGCCAACTCCTACTGCCTAGTGCCCACACGCTCATTAGAAATTGAAAACGACCCAAGTCAATTTGTCATGATTGGTTGTTTTTCTGTGGTTATAAGTTCCTACTTTTCCTTCAATTCCATCGACCAAACTGCACTGCAAAGTCGTGTGCAACTTTTAATTCCAAAACCAAACTGCACTGCAAAGTCATGTGCAACCTTTAATTCCAAAAGATGCAACTTCAAATTCCAAAAGCTGCCGACGCTTTTGTTCCACCCATCTCACCTCGTGAAATAATTAAAGAACTATCAATAGTCTATTCGTATAGAATAGGAAAAACGACGTTTTTCCGTTGAATTTTTAATAAAAACTGGTTAAATTTTTCTTGGAAATTGCTATTTCTACAATTTTACAATTTCAGTAATCCTATTTATTGTTATAGATTAAATGCCTAATTTTAAAACTATCCAAATAACGGAAATTACAATTTGAACACTCTAAATTGCGATTTCAACAACAATTATTCTACATAATTCAGACAGGTAAAAAGAGTTTGCATCTCTATCCTAGATTGCTCAACTCACACTTCTACTTATATTTTCATTTTTAACTCACACTTCTACCTATGTTCTTATTATGTTTATTATGTTTTATATGAATACGTAGAAACTTCTTTCTGTACAGATCAATATATAAGCAGACAAACGTATATACACAAACGTCTGCAAGAATTTCATACTTCTACTGATGTTCTCATGTTTTAACTCAGACATCTACTTATGTTTTATATGAATATACGTCATTTCGCTTCTGTACAGACCAATTTATAAATGTACATACGTTTATACACAAGCCTGTCCAACAATTTCCAGTAAACGAATTGTTTATGCATAATAAATATTATTATGCATAATAAATATATGCAATAAAAAAATCTAGACATCTGGCACCTACATTTAAAGAAGTGCAGGCACCAAAGAAGCTCATGGAGGAGCAGAGGGAATTGTCCAGGGAATGGTCAGATGGGGGAAGAATTCCAGGAGAATCAATACATTGAAAGTGGGTAGGTTAACATTTTTGAGTATTATATAGTAGATATTGTATTGACAGTTTTTATGAATTTTGCTGTTTTGTTGGAAAACATTTATGAGATGTTGACCAATGAAAATAATCAGAATTTTTGTGAATATAAGTTATCATATATGACATATGATTATTTGTACTATTTGATTTATAATATGAATACCAGTAATACCTTTTTTTTGGCTGAAAAAAAAAATGCAAGCATCGACAGTAATGGACATAAATATGTATCTATTCCATTAAACCTTTAGATGCGAGTTGCCCTTGTTCCCGAAATTATCTGAACACACTAGACCCACATCATGTGAATTATAATTAAAGTCCTACTTCAACTATAAATCAAAGTTCAAAGACTGGGCTGGTTTCCATGGTTTATAAATGTTTATATACTCTAATAATAATAGTAGTATAATTTGAGTATAAATATGACTTTTATTACGAGTGAATATAGTGGTAGTGGATGGGATTAGTCTTTTCACCAAGTTACCCAAAAAACAATTAAACATATATAATATTTTTAATAGAATATTAAATAAAAGCTATTAAATATTCACATAAAAATTAATTCATTTATTTTTAAACTTATTACTTATCACCAAAATTACTATTTAAAAAATAAAAATATAACATGAAAGAAAATGAATAGTTATTAATAATTAATTTAATAAAAAGTACGGAATATTTCCCACTATGAATTGAATTCAAATTATAAAATCGAATGATATTTATTTTAAAATGTTTGAATAATTAAAAAATTTGGCTTTTTAAGGATGACCTTTTCATTACCTTTTGGGCAACCTGCTTATTGCTGATCATCTGTGTCATTCCCTAGTCATCTAATATAGATAAACATTATTTATGATTATATGAAGATTCCCAATTTTATTCAAATTGTTTTTTATTTTTACATAAATATTATTTTTTTTCATTAAAAAAAATCCATAACATTTTTAATTGAGAAACAAAAATATAAAAATAGTTCTAAAAAATGACATGAGATAATCCTAAATAAATTTGAAAATCATAAATTTCAATTAAATATTAAGTATTATATATTTTTATACTAAATTTTATAATAAATATAAAACATATATATTTAATAAAATTTACATATAACTATTTTATAATTTTCAATATAATACCTAACATAAAAATATTATTTAATTTATTATATAATTGCATACATGCTAATGAATAATGTAACTTGTAGGAATCCATATTTTATCAACTTTATTATGTTAGAAGTTGCAGAATAGTAAATTCAACATTGTTTCATAGGAATGATATATTAAGACGTTGCTCATGAATTTACAATATCAACTTTATTATGTTAACTTTAGGGTGGATTATTAATATGAAATTAATTTTGTATTTTTATTTAAATAATTATTATATTTATTTTCAATATATATATAAGTAAATATTTTCGTAATCAAAGTAGTCACATTGGTTATAACTAAATATGTTCTAAAGACATTTATCTTAGGTTAACTTTATAATGGAGTATCAATATAAAATTAACTTTACATTTTTATTTAAATGATTATTATATTCATATCCAATCTAAATATATATATATATGAAAATATATTTTCTTAATTAAAGTAATCACATTAATTATAACTACATGTCTAAGCACATCATTGGAGCTAGTTAAACCACTTCATTTTTCATTGAGAATTAAGGTAACTCCAACTTGAACTTATATGTTCCATGGCGTTGCATGAGTATTGTCAACAACCAAGTACTATATATTTTGGAAGTTATAAGTATTATGTATTACTATATATTTTGTGGAAGTTATAAGTATTATGCATCTTGGAAGCTCAAAAATGTGTAAATAAGATTTAAAAGATTTATTTAGAACAAAATAAAAATATAGTTTGGACAAGTACTTTTATATAGGTTATGTGTCTAGCATGTATAAGTGCTGTCAAAAGTTATTTTTTAGGTGAGCACTTTATAAAGTGACTTTTATATTTTTAATGACTTAAGTGAATTTTATAAAGTTCGAGTGATTTAAGTGACTTAAGTCATCTCAATAAGAGATTAAGTCACAACTGTAAATCTAGTGAGGCCAAGATCTAATCTTGACCATTGAGATATGGAGGTAGTTGAAGAGTTATTAGTGAAATTATAAGAGAGACCTAAAGAGAGTGGAGACACACATTGAATGAGAGAGAGATTTGGAAAGCTGAGGAGAAAATGAAGAGAGTTTGCATGATGGAGGAAGCGAAGAGGCACAAATTCAAAGGAAACAAGGGTATGCACTAATTTGAGAGGGTTGTAAAACAGTAGTGAGGGCCATACAGGGCACGAATTTTGAGGAAGATGGCAGTAGCGAGTGCAATGTACTTGTCACATATTTCGAGGGATGTATAGGCTATCAATTGTTGCATTTATTGCATGCATTTCAAGGAAATATACATGCATAAATAATCAGGTTGTATAGGCCATACTGCTTATTGGGGACAAAAATAGAGGTTTGTTGCATTTATTGCAGACTGTACAGGTGTATTTAATGTAAAAATTACTGTATTTAATGTGAAAATTACTGTATCAAATGCTCGGTTGAATGTTTGTCTACTATTTGTTTTCCACTATAAATTTTGACTTTTTAGTCATTTGTATTTTTACTCATAATTCCATTTAAATGCTTGTGAGTTTAACATACATTAATCGTGAATAATTATTAGAAATTGAAATCTAATTACTGATTAAGTATTTAACCAAATTTCAACGGAACAAAAATAAATAATAAATAAACAAACATATAAAACCATATCATTGAAACAAATTACTTAAACCTTAAAATCAATATCAAAGTTAATCTTAAAAACAAATATATTCATACACATCACATATAAAGACCCACCAAAACAAAATTTCATCCTTCAACCTTAAATTACAATAACATACCATTTTTACTAACTTATACGAATTACCTATGAATCTTGACATTACTCAACACCGAGCAACAAAGTATTAAATACTATTAAAACTCAAACATATATCGAATTTTGATTTCAACTTGTTTTTCAAAATGAAAAGTTTTGAAAATTATGTGAACGTCATTGTTGAAGTGCACATTTAAAAATTAAAATTGAAAGTTTTGAACGTCAATGTTGACGTGTAGATTTAAAAATTAACTCGTGATGGGAATTCTTTGTTCTTTTGGTGAAAACAATCACTCGTGACAATGGACTGGTTGCGGCAGTCTATGCGTGTCGTTTGGTGAAAACAATCACGAGAGCATGAGAATAAGGACATCAGTGCTATTGCTGTTTTTTTCTTCCCCACTTTTAACTTCGTTTAAAGTGATGCTGCCAAGTGCCAACTGATTGCATGTACCTAGTAGCGTTGAACTTTTGGAATTGAAAGCTCGTGGAATATTTCAAGTATTGTTTTGTGGGACACGAAATTATGACAATCGACTTGGCTCCATCTAATTTCGATCTTTTCGGGAGCTCGTCATGTCGATCTTTGCAGGATTTTGTAATGTTAGCATTAAACATCTTTACAGCAATAAAGATGTTTTTCTTTTTTCTTCTAGCAATCTTATTTGTCAAAGACTTAATTTTAATTTTAATTTTTATGGTTGTTATATGGTGAACAATAAGCATCTGTGATTGCAGGGATGTGAGTTTGTGGATTAAAAATCCAACGGTTCATATACACAAGTGCAACATTAAATACTACACTATAGAATGCTTATTATTCACCTTACCATATAACTATAAAATATTCATTAAACACCAGATATATTATGGCATGTATGTCCCCTCTCCAACCATTGAATGGATGTAATGACTTCTACACAGAAGAAGTGCTGATTTTTATTAGTATAAAGGTTTACTGGTTGTAAGGTGAATGGATTTATGCTTTGAGATGAATCCACTATTTAGATCACCTTAATATTTCAAAATTTGTAATATTATTAATATCAGACTCATTACTAATATCTATGATGCGAATGCTTTTTTTTGGTTACTTAGCTTGCGGATGAGGATGCCAAAGTGTTTTTTAACTAATATATATATATATATATAACTTATGGCTTGAGAAAATATACATTAATTGTCCTGGCTTATTCTTCATTTGGTCGAAGAGGAGAAAATACACATTAATGGTCTAGGGGTAGCATTATTGATGTCAGTTTTTTTTTCATATTTATATTATAATTTATTATTTGATTTTCTTCTTGTTATTGGAATAAAGTTTTGAATGTAACGAAAATTTATTTTGGTTCATGTATATTGATATTGTTTTGTTTTTCATGGATCTTTAAAATTCAAATCCTTGGTATTCTTTGGATTGATGACATTTTGACGAAGAAGTGATGGACACATTTGCTGAAGCCATTCCAAGCATGTTGGAAGGAGGATCCTTCACATGGCTGTGGATGTAAGCGCTAGATAATGAGCATCAGGATGATGTTCTGGTTTTTGCTTTGTATGATCAGTTGGATCATTTTTATGTATGAATGTATGCATCATGTTGGATGCTGGATATGATCAGTTGGATCATTTATATATGTATGTACGCATCATGTTGGATGCTGGATATGATCAGTTGAATCATTTATATGTATGTACGCATCATGTTGGATGCTGGATATGATCAGTTGGATCATTTATATGTATGTACGCATCATGTTGGATGCTGGATATGATTAGTTGGATCATGTGTATGTATTTTTGTATATGCATCATGTTGGATGCTTGGACCATGTATCTGTATATGTATCAGGTGGATACATTGTATGATCAGGTGGATCATGTATGATGATATGTATCAGGTAGACACTTGGTATGCATCAGGTAGATGCATTGTATGATCAGGATGATCATGTGTACATCAGGATGATGTATGGTGAGTATCAGGTTGATACTCTATGGCCGTGGATCAGGTTGTGCAGATGAGCATATAATTTGGCCCTGGAAGATTTGCAGATAGTCTTTCGAGGTTTTTTCTATGGCATGTAATCTGGCCCTGGGATATCTAGCAAATGCTCTTTTGAGGTTTTGCTCTGGGAGGACATATAATTTGGCCCCGAGAGATCTGCACATAGTCTTTCAAGGTTTTGCCTATGGCATATAATCTAGCCCTGGGATATCTGGCAGATGCTCTTTCGAGGTTTTGTCCTATGGCATATAATATGTCCCTGGGAGATCTGATAGGTTGGGCTGTGTGCCCATAATAAGTCCTGGGATGCTCTTGCAAGGTTTTGCCATGACCACATATAATCTGTCCCTGGGAGATCCTATAGGTAGAGCTGTGTGCTCGTAACAGCCTAGGATGCTCTTGCGAGGTTTTGTGGTGACCACATATAATATGTCCCTGGGAGATCCTATAGGTAGAGTTGTGTGCTCGTAACAGCCTGGGATGCTCTTGCGAGGTTTTGTGGTGAGGTCACATATAATATGGCCTTGGGAGATCCTATAGGTAGAGCCGTGTGCTCGTAATAGCCTGGGATGCTCTTTCGAGGTTTTGTGACGCACGTAATAAGTCCTGAGGATTCCACAGTATGGCCAGTGATGATGAAGACCTGCAGGTGGTGGGCCTACATCCAGTATGAAAAAGGACTGGCTTTGTAGAACTTCCTATGATGAGTAGAGTCAGAGATTGGTTGAGATAGCAGCAGTGACGATGACGATGACGATGCATCGATGACGATGATCCCGAGAAGAAGACTTGTCTAGCAGATCTGTGTCGAAAAATACCTTCCTAGTTAAGAGGGGGTGTTGATGTATATGTAACTTCGAAATGTATTTCATCTATGTATTTCATATATATTTATTGTACCCTTATTCGAGATGTGTTATTCCTCTATAAGGAAGTGTCGTCATGTGAATTGACTAGTGTCGCAAGTGTGTGTACTTGCCGATGGGTTATTAGACCACCATGTGTGGGGTCGGCCCTGAAATATATATATTATAATGTGGATGTACCTAGCTAGACAAGTCAGTCCCATAAGGTCACTAGGAAAACATGTTAGTATAAATAGAGATCAGGTGATCTCTATTTAGATCATTCGAAAAGTTATATCTCTCTCACTTAGAAAGTGGCACACTAGTGAGGAGGAGGATCATCTACTACTAGGAGACTATCTCAGTGTATTTTGGTTGTACTTTGGTTGAGCCATTGCTCTCTATATCTCTGAGGAAGTTGTGGGGTTTTTCACCTTAGGGTTTTCCCCATGGAAACTCTTGTCTCTTGTCTCTTATGCTTTTGATTCTTGTGATGCTTGTCATGCTTATTGTGATTGTTATGCATTGATATACTGTATATGTTATTCTCTCAGTGAAGATCCTAGATTATTGTGAATTAATGCTCAAAATTTAATAGATAAGGCACCTCATTTATGGCCACTAGCACACTAGGGTGTGCCTCATCTCATAATTTATCGATCTAGGTTTGACTAGGGGGTGCACATGCATTGTACTTGGTCATTTTGCCTCTTTTTTGGCAATTTTAGCCAATCCTAGGCCACCTCTACTCCACCACTCAGACCAATCATGCCATCCCAATGTTCATCTTAGCCATTTTTGACAGTTTGGTTCCATTTGGGATCCTATTGGTCAACCTACAGGGGATTTGGGTCCAATGCAAGCCTGCCACTTGTAGCTCATTCGAATGCCTCCAAAGGCTAATGATTTTCTCCAAATGCAATATAATGATGATCCAAACACTATTTTGGGTTGGATAGTAATAGAAACATCATCTAGTTTCAGCATTTGTTTGTGTTATTGTGCTTCTTTCACACTATTTTCATGCATACTTAGCCAAATTCTTGTCCTATGAGGAAATTCTTATCTAGTAGATTCTGTCATGTTTAGAATTTCATAGTTAGTCATATCATCTCCCTATTTCCCTTCAAATTTTGGATATCTAAAAGAATATTAGAGGGCATTTCTGGCCAGGTTGGATCATGACGAATGAGGATATTAATAAATTTAGCCAATTCAGGGAGATTTAGGCTCACCATGGAAGGGAGATTCGTGTTATTGTTGGTCACTCCATAGTGTTATGTGTGTTTTCCCCTCTTTGAGATGAGAGTGATGTGAATGGATTTTTCCTTTCTCCTGAAGATGGAGAAGATGGGGATGTCCTTTCTCCCAAAGAAGGAGATGACAAGGGGTATTCCCTCCACGAGGTGGAGATGAAGTAGTGCCTCTTCCATGAGATGGGGAATAAAATGGATTTGCATGATCTATGACTGGAGAAAAGGGAGAGTGAAGCAAGGTACAACCTTGCCGAGTTGACCATAATAACATTTCTTGGGAATGCTCCTGACTAGAGTGTATCCCACATGTACCATAGGGAGATAATGGGGAAACACCTCTCTAGAGAGGAAAAAGTCCTTGCAGTCTAAGAGAATTCCTTATATTTATTTTTTCCACTATGGCGATGGTCTATCTGATAAATTGAGAGAGATGATAAAGGGATATAAATACAAATGAACAAATGCAAAAAAAATATGCAACCACAATAGATGTAATATGGTCCAAAGTGAGAGATAGGTGATTGATTATTTGTGCAAGTAGTCCACAAGTTGGTTCTTTTTAATTACAAGTTAGGTGATACTGTAAATAAAAAGAAAATAAATGTGAATTCCCTAGAGACATAACGTCCTTCCTGTCAAAAGTCACTAGGATTTCCAATAGCTCACCTATCGATGGTGATGAAATCCATCAATGTTGGCTAGTGAAGGAATGATAGAGTCAATTATCAATTAATGTTGTTGGGGTTATGTTTCGAAAGGGATAGAAAATTTTCCAATGCTAACAAGATCTGAATCAAGAGTCAATTGCACCCACATTTTCTCCCTGGTGATATCCTATATTTTAACCACTAAGATAACTTTGTCAAGTGTGGATAAGTGGTTTGGCCTTGAGAAGTAGAGTGTCATCACCAAAAAAATCTAAGTAACTCTTTTTGGCAAAAAGATGTATCTATACCTCATCTTTCATGTCCTTAGGCATCACTCCTTGTTATATGGGTCGTCTTTTGACACTTGCTGATAGCAGGATTTAAAAGTTCCCTAAAAGGAAATAACCACTATGTTTCAATAATGTAGAAGATTGGTGGGAATTATTTGGATGCCTATCCCAATCAATTTGAAACTAACTAAAATATTATTTTAGTGACCTCGTGTGTAGGATTTTAGTTGGTTTTAGAAATACAAGTGCAATGTTGATTTTAAATGGTCCAAATTTCATTAAGGTGTGCAAGAGAGGTATTTCAAGCTGTGCAAGAGAGGTATTTCAAACTTTCAATCCATCCAGATCAAAAAGAGTGCATGATGGAGAACACACTAGATGAGAGAATGTATTTAGGTCTCTTGGTGTGTGCTTACATGGAAACCACACATATGTTTGGAAAGAAAATAAGATTGAAATTTGCAACTAAAGAGCATAAAGTAAAGACACATGGGCATCTACTTTCATTCAAATCTAAGTATACAATATTGCTTGCAAACAACAAGGACTCAAGATGCTTCAAAAGGAGATAAATGTGTGCAAAGGAGGTATTTCAAACCTATCACCCTTTTATGATTTTCCAATATCACTTAAGAATGCAAGGAAATGAGTATACTTTGGGTAAAGGAGTCTCAGGTCCTTTGCTTGTGTGAGAAAGTGAACTAAACTATCTTTTGCTAAAACAAAGAAATAAGCGAGAATAAAAAACATATATAACTAGAGGTTGTCAAATCTCATTTCCTAGACTAACAATTCCAATGAGATGGAAAGCATAATAATTCAATCACTAATGAATAGTAAGAGGCCCATTGAAATCCTCAAATTCTTTTAGCCTAAGAAGTATTAAAGAAATCAACTCGTTATGCACTATCTTGGACTAAGTTATGTAATTACTAGAGAAAATATAGTTGCATGTGATTTATTAATTATGGTTCATTAAGCAGTCGTTGGAGATGTAGCTGGTTGTGTAAACAAAGGTAAAAACAAATAAAATGAATAGGACATGCGGGTATTGGACCCACATATGAACTATATAGCATGAGCATAGACTTGCAAGAGGCATGCTAATTTACCACATGAGTATAGTGAATAAAATCTGTTTCAATGTCAAAGATATAATTATGCTATGATGCATGGTCAGGACGCCGAGAACCATGCTACTAATAAAAAATTAATTATTGGCAGAGACATTCTGAAGTCTGGTTATTGATAAGTTGGATAGTAAGCTCCTGCACCTGCACAAAACCCAAAATAAGTTATCCAACAAAAGAAAACCTATTTAACATGCAATGAAAAAAAATAACAGTGGAATCACCATAAATAATGTTGTGGGAAAAATAGTGACAAGAGTGCGTAGTCCTCCCACAATGCTTTAAAAAAATACTTGATGTTGTAGCAAGGATTCAATATTGTGTTAGTATATTAGTATAAAAAAATCCAAATTTCTAAGCAAACTCTAAACAATAAATAAAACATAACTAACAAGATATTGTTGGTTGTATAATTGTTCTTGAGGTTTTCTATAAAGACCCAAGTTCTGCGCGATTCGAGGAACCAACAAAACCCCTTTTCAGCAGCCCTTCGGCAATCATCTGCGAACACACTGAGGTCTCACCCGAGGCGAAGTAATGGGGGGGTTGCGGAATCAGGTTTCCACAACCAGGTGATGAGTGTTTAAAAATATTGGCAGGCAGTGCGATATGGGACTTGCGCTGCGAACTTCGGACTGCAAGAAGTTCCACTTCTTTGCGGCAAACACTTCGGCTATCACGCATCCAAGGACTGTGCGATGTGGGAATATTACTTGACGAAAGGACTGCACCACAAAGACTGAGCTCCCTCTTACAAACATATGCAACTTGATAGATCTTACTTAATGCAAAAAGACACATTCAACAAGCATAATAGACGGAATCTTGCAACCTTATACACTCTAACAACAATGATATCACTACGCACTTTCAGTGCTGCGCTAAGTGTTTACCCAACTAGTTCATGCATTCATCTAACTGTGAAATACTGGTGCATCCGGAATTCATTCACACATGTGATTACTTAACATATTATTCCCATCATCATCCTTATGGTGGATACATATAAAGGCAAAGCAAATAAACTCATAACCAACACTTACCCATTCATCATAAGTAAAGACACAAATGCAAAACACATAGCAATCACATAACACAAAATTTAACGTGGTTCACCCCAAGGATGGGAGCTACGTCCACAGGAACTGTTGTTGTATTATCTTTGGGAAGGGTACAACAGTTCCAGTCTACGCACTCAGCTGCAAACTCTCTTCTCTCTCTGTAGGTATCTGCGCATGCATCTTGCATAGCCTTTACAATCTTATCTCAACAGAGATCAATGTTCAACAACAAATATTAACAATTCATAAACAGAAGATTCATCCCAACAACTCTCTAACAGAGATTTTACAATGGAGATTTTAGATTAGAGATTAACCCTTTCCCTTACAAAATGTGCCCTTTTATAGATTGTGCCCTTAGGTCACGTCTTTACAATGTAGAGGCTCAAAAACCCTAAGTTTACCCAAAACTGTCATGGTTATTCTGCTAACCAGGACTGCTAGGCCCTCATAGCGACTTCTCTGTTGTGGCCATCCTCTACATGTGGCCACATCGCTTTTAGCCTACCCTATCGACCGCATGCCGATGGTCGCCTTCACCCTGCCATTCCTTCTCTAATGGCTTTGTGCGGTCGGTTCATGTCCTGATGCCTCTGCACGTGTGACCAGTTGCTTTCCTTCCGCACCACTCCTTCCGCACCACTGTTTTGGGAATCATGGAGTACTTCGACAAAACAGGTCATTTTCGTAGCTCGACCTTGCCTTCATTCTTTAACCAAAATAGGTGCCCTGCTAGCACTTCACAGAACCGGATCTTAGCTGCGTGGTTCCCATCCTGCCAATATTGCACCGCGCTCAACTTTGCAGCTTCCAAAACTGTTTTACCAAAAATGCCTTCATCTGAGCTGCGTTGCAGCTCCAAAACTGTTCTTCTAAAAAATGCCTTACTCTAAGTTGCGCTGTAACATAGCCACTCCAAAACTCTCTTGCATCAAAAATTCCTTACTTGGGCTAGTCCCAATAGGCCCCTAACACCTACATGTGGCTAATCCCCGAGCCACTTTCTACTTCTGGTTCCCTGACCTTCTCTTCCTCTTGCAGAGCTATCTTAGCAGCGAGGTCTTGATACGTTGTGCTCAGCTTAGCAACTGTATCCTTGCAATCTTCTTCAACTGCTTTGATGGTTTCTAACACATCCGGTGTTAGGTCATCCTGAGTTTTCTCTTCTACTAACACCTGCGTGTCGCGAAGTTCCTATAGTTTTCCTTCTATATTTTGCGTTAGTTCATGGGCTTCCTCTTGCGGGAGCTATGACTTGTCTCTAACTTCAGCCTCCTGTTCTCTTCAGACTACAAGTTGTCTTTTTAATTCTCTGACTTATGGAAATATATGGAGTCTGTCTCTTGGTGACAAGGTCTTTATCTTCGCGTTTAGTGTGTCTAATGCTGCTTCCTTTTCCTTCAAAGTTGTCTGGACCTACAGCAGCTCGGGGTCCTCTTGTAGCGTAGTGAATACTCTCGTAGCTTCGTCCAGTAAGGTTTGACATTTTGCTACTTCGCTGGCTATTGTTTCCGTGGATGCTTTTACTTCTATTGCTTTGAGCTCTGCCTGGTTTTGTGGCATCTTTGGCTGATTCTGTGCTTCCAAGGTAGCAATCTTTGCCTGGTAATGAGTCTCCATGTCCTTCATTCCAGTCTTAAGATCGTTGACCACCAAGCTGATATTAAGGATAGTGTCCGTGAGCTTTGGTTGCTCTTCGTATTCTAGTATCTCCACGCAGACCGAAGCGACAGTATGATCTATTCTTCTTCGTCAGTCCTGCTCATCTTCAAGTGCCATGGTTTTCTTTAATCTTGCTTCCTGTAGCTACTTATAATTTTCTTGCAATTGATGGCGTTGGGTCAGAGTGACCAAACTTCTATCATGTATCTCTTCGACAACCTGCAAGTGCAGATTGTGTAGGCCCTCTAGTGGCAACATCCTGATGTCGACGTCCACATGCTCTACGTCCTTCACGCCCGAAGCTAACTGTTCTCACGGTAACCTTATGCTTAATGGGTCAAGTTGGACTATGCACGATTTAGGTGGCAAGGTCAAGGTTAGAGATGTTTTCTTTGGCTTCGAAGTGTCCCCTGACCTTCCTTCTGATTATGATTCTCGCAGAAAAGGCAAGTTCCGCTGGACTTGTTCAAACTTCTCTATTATGCCTTACAGTGTTGTGAGATTCTTCTATAAACTTTCCTGGATCGCCTCATCCTTACTATCCTTGAGGTTCAGCGCATCTTCTAGATGCGTGGTGACTGTGGATGCAATCATCTCATAATCATCATTGTGGAGCTTCGCTTCTGACTGGCCCTTTATAGCCTTCTTCTTGTTTTTTTGGACTTTTTTTGGTACTGAGCTTCCTGGCTCCTTCCTTTTTCCTGATAGTGACTCTTCAACAACTGGTTTTGGAATGGGATTACTTTCTTTGGAGTCACTGTCAATGATCATAGGTACTTCGACCTTCCACTCATCTATCCATTCCTTCATGATGAAGTCGATATCTGCTTAATTCATGTGATAGCTCCCTCGGAACCATTCTAGGTTCTTTTTCTGCGCCTTCGCTGAAATGTGGATGGAATGCATGTCAGCGTAAAAATTTATGGTGCGAATATATTTAGATGTTACCTCTTTGGATATCCGTGGTGTGTGAATAATGACATCACGCAGCTGCTCATAATATGTGTGGAATACTTCATTGGACACATGCTGTCTCTCTGGCATCAAATTCACCTAGAGGTTCGCATATCTGGATCCTCTACAGTCTTTGCTAGCAGTGCTAAGGACATAATAGTGTTTTGGGTCCTTCCATCCTACAAACGCAATCAACACCATCAACCAGCTATAATGGAAGTTGTTCTCGTGCATTTGCGTGTCGCGCACATCCTCTAGAAATTCATTCAACAAGTATTGGCACCAGTTAAATATTACACCCGTTGCGGCCTTCTCCCCAAGGAGTACCACTCTGGTTGGTACTTCAGTAGGTCTTTCCTTTCGCAAAAATTTCCCTCCTAGGATTTGTGTTACGAACCACATAGCATCATCGGTGATATCGTCCATGACAAATCCTCTTTTTCCTTTTGGGACGCTGTGTGTTGACTTCATCTGCGCGGAAACCTCCTTTTCCCTATGCTTGCCTTGAAAGAATTGCTTAGGGTCCTCGCCTCGCTTGCTTAACCTTGTGATGCAATGGATCAGGTCAATGTTCAGGTCAACATTCCTATCAAACCGAAGATAACCTTGGCGTGTGCAGGATATGAGTGTGCGCACCACCACGTTTAGTTCTGGGCTCCGATCGAAGTGCGGGAGCCTCAACAGGTTCAACAATCTTGATTCTACTACTTCAGATAACCAATTCTGCGCGACCAGCACATAATTTCCCTTCACATCCTTCTTCCAGCACATATACTGATCTGGTTGAAATTGTTGGTACCTTGGCTTGGTCTAGTCCTTTTTCATTTGAAGTAGGTTGTGGTCGTCAAACTTATATTCTACGATTTTACCCAACATATTTTTGTTTGGTTTCACATGCTTGGATATTGGTGGAAGCGGTATCTCATACTTTGCGTTCCTAGATAGCTTGACGGTCGGTGCATCCTGTGCACGCGGAGAGATATTCTGAGGTGTCGGAGTGAGTGGGATTTCTTTATCACTGAGCAGCACTTCTAGCAGCGTGGATCTCCTCATCTTTGGTTTTGTCATCTCCACTGCTAGTTCCTTTCCCTTGGCTTGCATAATTTTGGAACGTCGTGGAAATCGGCGTGAACCTATCCTTGCTCTGTAACAACCTTATTAGAGGGGGTTCTCATCAACCCTTCAAACCCTCCGTACTTAAACACCCTCACAGTCTCCTTGACTGTGAATTCTTGCTCAATAGAGGAATTTTCAGACATTCACTGGATAATCTCTTAACAGACTGACGGGATCACTTAGCGCTCACTATAAACAAATTCAAGCTATGGCTCGTAGGAAAATTTTAGAGTTTCAGTAATGCCTGCGAGTCGATGTGCAACGGTATTTATAGGCGTAGTCGGCCTTAGCTGCAACCATCAATGGCTATAAAAGCATTAAATGGAATATCCGTTAGCCAAATCCGCTGAGGATTCAGGTCCTTTCCTTCATTAATTTCTTCAGAACGGTTATTTCTGCGTTAAAAGGTCAAGCGGTCGTTGGCAAAATCACTGTATAACTACTAGTTTTTCGACCGACATTTCAATGGCTAGTTTCTTAGAGCATTGTGTCGAACTGTGCAGCGGGTGGTCGCTACTCCCGGTGCGGTTACTTCACTATGTCGTTCTTTTTGGTTTTGAACTTTGCATCTTCTTTGCTTCATTGGATCTGCGTAGCTACCTTTTGAGTTTCGAACTGCGCAGTTCTTTGTTTTTTTTTTAATCCGCGTAGCTTCTATTTTCGATTAGTGCTTCGTGGTACATGCATCCTTTCTATCAAACTTCGCAGATCGGTCCAAAATTGTGTATAGACTCTGCCCCAATTCTAGTGCCCAATTTCAACTGTACTTGACACTTAGAAATTTCTTTCTTTTCTGATCACTGAGGGTTCTGCAAAGTAGGACTATCTCGATAGGGTTTTAGTCTATTTCCATTCACCAAACTTGGTAAGGTATCTCCGACTGACGTGGCTAACTGAACTGCACCACCATTAGCAAAATGCATAACAATATATGAGTCAAGCCAATGCATCTTAAATTTTCCAGGAAATTTCATAAACTTGCTATCATATAGGAGGACAAGGTCACCTACTTGAAAGGAATTGCTCTTGATATGGAGTTCATGCCATGCTTTTTTCCTGGCTTTCTACACTTACTAGTGGAAGTTTGCGATGAACCGATCTTCCTCCAATCCAACCAAGTGTAGAATGCTGTCTTCTATTGTCTGTTCATCCTCCATACCTGTAAATGCAGCTATTCTCAAGATGGGTATAGTATAATCCATAGGCATGACAACTTCCTGTCCATAGGAAAATATGAAAGGTGTATGGCTTGTCAACTTCTTGCAAGTGGTTCTGTATGCCCATAACACAACTAGAATGCGCAGATCCCAATCATCCCTTTTGACATTGCACACCTTTGTCAGCGCATTCTCCAATACCTTGTTGAAAGCTTCAATGATTCCATTTGCTTGAGGATGGTACGGTTTACTCCTTTGATGATAAATGTGGAACTCTTCAGTAAGAGCTTCAATAGTTCGGTTTAAAAAATGGGTCCCTTTATCACATCTAAAAATCTTCGAGCATCCAAATCTAGTAAGTATGTTGTCAAAGATGAACTATGCGGTAGTAACTACGCTATAGTCCTTTACTAGTTTAGCTTCTGCCCATCTGGTGATATAATCAGTCACAGTGATAATATATCTCGCACTAGTCCTTTTTCCTGGTGGGTTAATTGGTCCCACGAAATCAATGACCCATTTCTAAAATGCTTGTAGGGTCAATTGTAGATTCAACGACATTTCATCTCTTCACGATGGCCTTCCTATCCTCTGACAGACATCGCAGCACTGGCAATGTTCCTTTGAATATTTATGAATTGTAGGCCACCATAACCCTGCCCTCAATATCTTCTGCGCAGTAGCTCTTCCTGTGTAGTGACCTCCCGATACACCGGAATGTGCATCAGCAAATATAAATGAATTCTCATGCTCCAACACACATCTGTGAAGCACTTCGTCTGGTCCCAACTTATATATTGACTTGCGATTATAGTGAAGTCTGCGGCTCTGACTACCTGCTGCTTCTTCTACTGTGTAGTGAACTCTATAGGTGCCAACCCTGTAGTCAAGAAATCAACAATGTATTTATAGTAGTCATCTACGATCTGTATAGCAAATAACTTCACATCAGGCAGACTGTCTTCAAGATCAGTGGGTTCTTCACCTGACTCAATCCTTGAGAGATGGTTAGGTCCTAGTTTCAATATTCTTGGATTAACCACAATTTCAAAATCATACTCTCGGAAGAGAAACAACCATTTGCAGATTCTCCCCTCTAACACTGGCTTATTGACCAAGTATTTCAAAGTGGAATGGTTAGTGTACATGGAGAAGTGCGCACCCAACAAATAGTGCCTGAATTTATGCAGTGCATATACCATAGCTAGACCCTCTCTTTTAGTGGTTGTATAGTTCTTTTCAGTTGAATATAGCTTCCTACTTGAGAATGCAATGGGGTGATCAATACCCCCTTCACCTGGTTGAGCAAGCACAATGCACAACGCTATAGATGAAGCATCAACATGTACATGGAATGGCTTATCCCAATCTGGAAAAACTAGGATCGACGTAGTTACCATTTTCTCCTTTAGCGTGTCTAGTCCTTGCTCACATTCTACATTCCATATGAACTGTGCTTATTTCTTCAGCAGTTTCTCCATCGGGGCGGTTATCTGTGCATAACCCTTGATGAATTCATGACAATATCATGTATGGCCCAATGTGGTGCGAAGTTGTTTCACTGAATTTGGTGCAGGTAAATTCACAATCACTACGATCTTCGTAGGATCAACCATCAAACCTTGTCTGCACACAATGTGTCCTAGAAGAATACCATAAGGCACGCAAAAAATACACCTCTTTAAGTTCAATGAAGTTTGATGTTGTCTGCATTTAGCTAACATCATTCTCAGGTTTTCAAAATGGTTCTTCAGGAAACCGAATACAGTCCAATCATCAAAATAAACCTCTAAGAACTTATGGATAAAGTCCTTGAATGCAGCCACAACAACTCTGGAAAATATGGCAGGTGCATTCTTCAACCCAAAAGGACTAACTGTATATTGGTATGAGCCCCATTCAGTAGCAAATGTTGTGTTATGGATGTCTGTTGGATCAATCTTGATCTGATGATATCCAGAGAATCCATCAGTGAATGAGTAGGCCTCATTTCCTCCCACATTGTCTAATACTTCATCTGTAAAAGGAGTAGGAAATGGGTCATGCAGCGAAGCATCATTCAGCTTCCTTAGATCTACACAGATTCTGATTTCACCTTTAGTATTTTTATCTTGGATAACCACCCGGCTTATCCACTCTGATTCTTCAACAGGCTCGATGATCCCTACATCAAGCATCTTATCAATTTCTTCCTTGACTCTCTGTTTATATCTAGGATTTAGTCTATAGGGATTTTGCTTTATGGGCTTCGCACTTGGCTTGAGAGGTATTTTCATAACTCCCAAGTCACCCAAAATGCCTTTCATTTCAGCAAACTTCATTGGAAACAGATCTTGATACTCATGTAGAAGATCTACAATCTGCGCAACCGTTGCATCGTCTTAGTAATCTCCAATGGATGCGAACTTCGGCTCTTCACTTGTGACAATGTTCACTTTTCTTGTCTTTACAAGTCCGCTCATATCTGGAATTTCAAGTGGAGGTCCCTCTACATCACGCGCTCCTTCGGACTCAGGTATATTGATGTTGCGCAAATCCTCCTTGACGCACTTTTCTTGTTTTTCTTCATTTTCAGCGAGGTTATAGCATTCAAAGGAATGTTCAATTTCTCTTTCCCATTCTAGTTGTAGTTTCACAGGTACCTTTACATCTTCAAACACCCTCTCTTTGATTTCCTCCAATGCCTTGTTTATACTTGGGCATTCAGATCTGAATATCCTTTCTTTGATAATCTGCAGAGCTTCATTTAGGTTGGGACTTTCATCTTCAAAGCTCAAATTTCTCTAGAAGTTCGCAGTCAAGATAGACCAATATGTAGTTCCTCTGCGAAGCTCCATGTCTAGATACCGATTCCTTGGAATTTGCTCTAGTGTGTGCACGAAGAGATGAACCCATTCTGTTTGTGGTCTGTTTATCCATGCTTGTGAACAAATTTCCATGTGATCCCTTGGATCCGTTTGTCCATTATAACTTTCAAATGTCAATGCAAATTTATCTTCGAATGTGATTTGCATCATATGTTTGCACTGATCCCATGTTGTCAACGTCTACTTATGCACGGCCCACAATCTGGCAGGTGTAGCGCTCAGTGCTATGTCTAGATCCGGTATGCGATGTTCAGCTACCACTGATATAGTATATTCTTGGATAAATCCATAAACATTAGTCGAACCATCATAGGTGGGGAGTGGACTTACCTCGGTTCCAATCCAGCACAGTGACTTTTTATGTGCGCATCTTCTTGCAGATACTTCATGCATACGACTTTCCCAATTCTCCAGTCCTGCGTCAGAGTCTGAGATGCAAGAACTATCACATCTCCAACTAAGTGCTCCATCTGCGGTAGGATTGATGTAGCCATCTTGATTCGCAGTCATCTTGTAAATGCGGTCAATATCCTATGCTCTGGATTCTTCTTGAATCGGCTCACTGTATCTTTCTCCTTGTGAAGGGTCCATTGGTGCAATGACCTTGATATCCTGCCCTTCAAAGATCAACTTCTTGGTCTTCAAGTTTATGATTGTGATATTATCCATCGCCCAATCTATACCCAATAGTGTTGGATAAGGCTGACTATCATCCACAATTTCAATAACCTCGAAGTATGCATGACTTCGCACTCCATTGATGTCAACAACAATATTGGCTAGTCTCCCAAAAGGTATGATTTTCTGTTGGTTGACCAATATCAACTGTATGGGTGACCATGACAACTTTGGTCTTCCCATATGCTTCCATTTCTGCTTAGTCAAGACATTTACCTTTGATCCTAAGTCAAGGATGATCTCATCCATCTCATAATCTCTTATCTGCGCAGTGAGCCTCATTTCTCTTCATGTTCTTTTGTGGCTCCTTATGTGATGAATTGCACTCTGGGCAGTATCTGTCTCACTGCACGGTTCATATTGGTTTAACAATTTTTGTAATTCCACTACAGCATCAGCGCTCTTCAATAATTTCATGCAGCTCCATAGGAACTGCACAACAGAGGTGCATGTTTTTGTCGCGGAGCATGTCTTGTCACACACTGTTGGCATATCTTCCATATGCGTTGTTTCACTTCACAATGAGATTCTTGGTGACATAGGTGTTAGCTCTTTGAATATGTCCCGTGCTTCTTCAAAGACTTTTCTGTTCTTCTCCAGATTGAAAACAAGTGTTTTCCTAGTAGCTTTTCTGATCTAGACCGCTTCAGCAGGGGTCTTCCTAGTTTCAAAATATCCAGAAGTCGATGCTTCTGCTTTCATATCTCTTACTGTTATGGTGCCACTTCGCTTCACAACATTATTACTTGGATCCGCAGTCCTTTTCTCTGTTGCGATCAACTGAATATTTGGGTTAGGGACTTTTTGCTTTCTTTTCTGCATTTCTGCTGCTAACACTGGGCATGCTTCAAGAGCATGATCAATAGATTTAAAATAATTACAGGTAGTACATGGATTGGTACAATCTCTAGATAAGTGACCTGGCTGGCCACAGTTATAACAGATCATCTGGCCTCTTCCTCTTCCTTGTCCTAGGCCAGTATTTCTTCCTCTTCCGCGGAAACCTCCATGGCCTCTGTATGCGCCTGTGAAAATCCTCACAGCAGATCGAAGAGATGATGTATACCTCACAAGAAGATTAAGCAGGAAAATAGAAGAAGAGTGAACATTGCAGTGTAAAAGAGCAGCGGAATTATGATACAGTAGAACTTGGATAGAAGCAGAATAACATCATGCACTAATTCATTAATCACAATATGGACAAATAAATAATACAATGGTGAGGATTCGAATGCCAAGGTGGAAATTAGAATTAGCCTTCATGGAGTGATCATCATATCAATGGAGTATCATCAAAGCACAACTAGGAGTCTTGATCATCATCAGTGGAGTCATCAATGCACAAGTAACTATTATCCATATGTCAAATTGAGTCTAACTGAGTCTAACTGAGTGTGGTAGGTGTAACTGGCACATGGAGGCACTAACTGAATGAAGGAGGCTCAGTGGAGGGAGGATGAGGAGCTAACTGGAGTCAGAATATGCAGTATAGTCTCACTGGAGGTCCATCGAAGTGATATAGTCAGTTGAGGAGTCAATCTACCCTTAAATCAAGGAAAGATCTAAAGATAACTCAACTAACTGAAGTGTAATTGAGTGGTAGGTGAGAGAGGGTGCCTGGGATGCATGCAATTGCATGTAGGGCGCACTAAAAACTAGGAGGGATGAAACTGATCAGAAAGAAGCTCCCAGGGATAGCTAATTGAGGGTTAGGTGTTGGGACTAATGACTGGGATGCATGCAATTGCATGCATGCATGCAAAATCATGACTGCATTCAAAATGCATGCATACCTGAAAATGAAAAAATGGAAAATGATGTTAGGACTAGGATGGAGTATAGGAATATCCCAACACCCGTCCATAATTCATCTCGGGCCTTGGTAACTGAGACCAAAGGTCACCCAATACAATGAATAATAATAACAATCAATAAAATGAAGAAATGGGGAAAACCTCATGGGAAAAATACCCCCCCTCAAAATAGACTGTAGGGCATACCAAAAATAAATGCTCCAAACTCAAGCAAGTGTGATCCTTGGTCATATGTCAGGAGGTATCTTCTTCTTGGGAAGAAGTGGTTCATGCTCAAAAAGCATGTGCTTGTACTTTCTCTTCAGATCGAATGTGATGAGAACAAATCCAAAATTATCAGGATGATCCTGGAACCTGTGATTCGAATCAGCTGAGGTAGGATCAAATCCATGAATCTGTAGATAGTCTTTTGTTTTCTCCTTCGAACCATCATAGGTGAGATTATGCCCAAAAGAACCATCACATGATAGTGAATTCTTTGAATCCAAATCAGATCCAAGACTTGAAGAATGGTTTCTTGAGATCTCCTTTGAACCATTAGAGGTGAGATCAAAACCATGATATGCATGAGAAATTATCCAAAGTAGTGATTGCTTGGATTTTAAATCAGATCCAAGACTTAATGAATGGTTTCTTGAGATCTCCTTTGAACCAATAGAGGTGAGATCAAAACCATAAAATGCATGAGAAATTATCCCAAGCTAATGGAAATGCCCTACATCTTCAATAAACTTCTAAGAGCATGTACAAATGATCATATAGTAGTACATAAGAGGTGAGTGATCAAGGAGAGCGAATGCATTACCTCCAATTGCTTATTTGACCTCCGAAACATTCAATAGATCATGATGCAAATGAACAGACTCTTGTGCAAAAGAGGATTTAATAACCTATGCAGTTTCTAGAGTGTGAGCTGGCACATAATTCGAAATACAAGAAATTTTTAGCATGAGTGTAGAATCTATAAGTTCTTCTTCTTTGTGGACAACTTCAATATGAGATATGTTTGATAATGATTCATGATCAGAGAGACCATCAAGGAGGGTGAATGCAACAGTGGGCTTGCTCTCAAAATGTTTTGGACCAATACCTTCATTCTGTTTGCCAAATCTTTCATCCAGATGGGCACATAGCTCTTTTGGAGATTCAGCAGAAAAGAAGTAGTGTACCATGCATCGAGACATAGAAAACATCATGGTTGAAGAGGCTCTGTCACCTTCATTTAACCAGTCATTATCTTCTTCAAAGGATTCGAACTCTCTTTCAAAACAATAATCAAAGAGACCATGTCTCTTCAAATGTGTTATCATCTGTGGTTTCCATTCATCATAGTTGAATGAAGAAAGAGGAGTAATTTCTTCCGAATTCATGGAAGTTGTTTCAGAAGACCTGCAAAAAACAATAGAAAATGTCTGCAACTGCTACTGCTACAAAACTGCAGAAACTACTGCAACTGCTGTACTCGAAATCTTGATAATAACCTGCAAAAAACTCTCGGGAATGGAGATAGAATATACTCTCAGCATGCTCTGATACCATGCGAAAATCCTCACAGAAGATCTAAGAGATGATGTATACCTCACAAGAATATTATGCAGGAAAATAGAAGAAGAGTGAACAATGCAGTGTAAAAGAGCAGGAGAATTATGATACCTTAGAACTCGGATAGAAGCAGAATAACATCACACACTAATTCATTAATCACAATATCGACAAATAAATAATACAATGGTGAGGATTCCAATGCCAAGGTGGCAATTTGAATTAGCCTTCATGGAGTGATCATCATATCAATGGAGTGTCATCAAAGCACAACTAGGAGTCCTAATCATCATCAGTGGAGTCATCAATGCACAAGTAACTGTCAACCAGATATCAAACTAAGTCTAACTGAGTGTGGTAGGTGTAACTGGCACATGGAGGCACTAAATGAATGAAGGAGGCTTAGTGGAGGGCACATGAGGAGCTAATTGGAGTCATAATAGGCAGTCTAGTCTCACTGGAGGTCCATCGGAGTGATACAGTAAGTTGAGGAGTCAATCTATCCTTAAATCAAGGAAAGATCTAAAGATAACTCAACTAACTGAAGTGCAACTGAGTGGTAGGTGAGAGAGGGTTCCTGGGATGCATGCAATTGCATGCAAGGCGCACTAAGCACTAGGAGGGCTGAAACTGATCAGAAAGTAGCTCTCGGGCCTAGCTAACTGAGGGCTAGATGCTGGGCCTGATGACTAGTATGCATGCAATTGCATGCATGCATGCAAAATCATGACTGCATGCAAAATGCATGCATGAATGAAAATGCAAAAATGGAAAATTTTGTTAGGACTAGGATGGAGTATAGGAATATCCCAATAGCACCTTGATCATACTATGCATTATCCTTGTTCTTGTTGAGATATTGTAACTTCTAAGAATATTATATTTGTACTTTATTATTCCAGAGATGTTTCATTCCTCCGTGAAGATCTTATTGTATATCCGGAGATGTTTATTCCTCCATCAGATTGTGGTAACTTGGGTTATTAGACTTCCCTAGTGGGGGTCGGCCATGTATGTGTTATGTGGGTCAAAGGGTTATTAGACCCCTAGAGGGGTTGGCCTAGTCAGTTGTAATGGGGTGTTTAGCCCAGTAATTAAGTTAGGGCCGACCTAGCTTGTGTAAAAGTCAGTCGGGGAACAAGTATAAGTAGAGGAGGATGTTCCTCACTTATCTCACTCATTCATTCACTCGTGAGTGGCGCACTTGTGTGAGAGAAGTCTGCTGTGGAGGAGGAGGAGATCCTGTCTTTGGCTTACATATTTGTATTTGATGGTCATCTATATTGAGGAAGCTTTGCTGGTTTTTCTACCCCATGAGGGTTTCCCAGGATAAATCTGTGTCTCCTGTGTTTATGCTATGCTTGTTGTTTCTTCAGTGATCCCGTATATGCTATTGTTGTGAAATGAAATGAAATACTGATATTTTCTATCTTAGCATATTGAATCTTAACATGGTATCAGAGCTAACCTAAAAGAAGGCAATGTATGGCACTTACGACACTTGTTTCACTTACGACAATTTGAAGGTTTGGGTTTTATATAGCAAAAACTAGTCATCGTGGAACTTTCGCTATAAATCCATTTTTGCGAAGGTTCAGGATCTGAAAATTTTACAAGGAACCCTCATGACACCCTCAGGACACCCTCAGCTTCGTTGTACTTTGTGAGTTATGATCAGTACAAGTTAGGGTTTCTGCCTCTTCCAGATCTCAGTCATAATCAGGTGACCTAGGAAAAAAGGTCATAACTTGGGCTAGGAAGATTCAAATGAAATTTTGTAAAAAGTGATAGGTAGTACATAGACTGTACTATCTTAGTAAAAATTTTCAGAGGCCGACGTTGAACTAGTGAAACGTGGCACACCGTACAAGTTCGCTCTCCCGTTTTATCCCATAAACAGGTCACGTTGCGACACTTGGCATAACTCTCTATTCGAAAATCCAATTGAGGTCAGACCTGTTGAGATGGAAAGATGACAGGTCAGGATACCACAGAAAAAGTTTTCAGACCCTGTGGATCGAAAAGTTCGGAGTTACAACAGAAACAATCAGGTACATATTTCTGTCAAAACAAAATTATTTTTGGAGCACCTTCATTCATGGCTTCCGGAATTTAGGGTTTTGGAGAAAGTTAGAATTTTTGGGATCAGAGTCCACGGCTGAATGCTACTTAGGAAAATCAAAATTTAGAGACCAAGATCAAATTTTTGGTTGGGTAGAAGACCAGGCTTGATCAAACCCCAGTTCGGGATTTTGATCAGAAAGATGGAAAATTAGGGCTTCAACAAAAGTTGGAATTTTTTGAAGTCTGTGACCACGGCTAGAAGCTCCTCAGAAAAATAAGAGTTTAGAGACTTGGATCGAACCTTTTGATTAGGAAAAAGGGTGGGCTCCATCAAACCCTAGTTCGGGATCCTGCCCAGAAGATCCAGAAGTTTTGAAGGCAATTTTGAGGGGTCAAATTTTGGAGATTTCAAAATTGAAGTATGCTAGTTTGATCAGCTTAGCAAGACACATTCTTCCATACATTCAAAAGTATGAAAGTCAAAGTTTGAATTTTTAGGGTTTCTCTAACAAACCCTAATCGAGCCCCAGATCCAGTTTCAGGGGGAGTTGAGGCTAAGGCCTTACATAAGAAGACTACAAGAAGTCCCTAACAGGTATGACTTGAGGAAATACAAGTATGTCTTGAAATCTAATTCTTGATTAAGTTCATAATATGTTTGTCTTCATATTATTTAGGTTAGTACAATCTTGATTAATGATAGAATTGTCTTATCACCCTAATAAAAGTATGAATGCATGATAGAAGACATTCATTGATTAGGGTTATATGATTGTACTAATGCACTGTGGTGTTGTATGAGATTGATGTTGTCTGCTAACAAGATACAGGTACATCACAAAAGACAAATCAAGTTCCATAACCATGACGACATGAAGACAAAGACTCATCCATAATATTTGATCACATAGAAGGTCTACTTATGAGGTATGTATGACTTTGTTCTATTATGCTTAACCTATGAGATATGCAGATTCTAGCACAGGATCTCTAAATCATGTTGAAGAGAACAAAGAAGATATTTTTTAGGTATACTAATCTAGGTATGTTTTCCTATATCAAGTTAGAATCTTACCTTGTGTTAGGATCCCTTATATAAGTATACTTGGTATGATTGGTTATGCTTATTCATAATGTTAGAAATGTAAGTAATCAAGGGTTTATGCATATTATGATTGATGATTTAACTAACGAGAAGAGTCCTATGATCAAATAAGAATATGCATGTGTAAAAGAAGACTTCCCTGAAACCTTGAATACTAATGTTTATTATCTATGATCATGACTATACATATTCAATATTATTTAGAATTATAATGTTTTGATAATATTGAGATTATACTAATGAATGTATGTTTGTGTATGAGATCATGAGGATGACACTAGTGCACACTTGAGCATGCACAGTGGTATAGAATGAATAGAAGTTCAAAAGTCATATAGAAGATCAAGAGGGAGGCAACCACACAAACATAAAAGATAAGTATTTGAGTTGTTATTTGAAATAGTAAATGATATTGCTTGTAATAGTTGTATGCATATTTGTATTCCTATAATATATCATGCTGAGTGTAAACATTCATATAACATTGAACAGTATACTACTAATATGCATATGATTGGTAATTTGGACAAACATTCCATTGTTGCTTGTCTAGAATGAAACCTCTTTGCTGACATGCTGAGAGCTGTGCACACTCTCGATAGTATGTTCTGGTAGAGATGGAAGGCATCTAGATAGCCACTGTATGCATATAGGATATGGAAAAGTGTTGTGCCAAAGTATTGGTCAAGATAGTAGCATAACTATGTAAATCATATCTGTATGCATAATAGGTTATCATGTCAACATGATTTGATGATTATGAAGTATTACTAATCATGTACCTAATTTTGATTTGTAGGAAAGATCATGAAGAATGATGAACACCGAACGAGTGATGGATGTTCAACAAGAAGATTTACAAATCAAACATAATATAGAAGGCTTGTGGCTAGAAGATTCTTTTAGAAAGAGGAAGAGAATCATGACGATATGTTTGCTCCAAAGACCATTACCTTAATAATGTAATTGAAGAAGAAGTGTGAATCAAGGATTCAGTTGAAGAAAGCTCTGTTCGTGTACCTAGGATCGATACTCAACTGATGAGCTTAATAATCATCATGGGTGATGTGGATCTCAACCTTTGCCACAAGGTTTAATATGGTTTATATACACAGATGATATGGATGCAAGAAGGAACTCACCACAGAGTTCGAATGATATTGAGGCTCATATCAGTAGACCCATCTGACGAGAGATGGCACAGATAGATATGCAGAAGATCACTCAATGCAGAGTGTGAATGATGTTCAGTCACAAAGGGAGAATTGACAGTTTCTTGATAAGCTTGGGCTTTACCAAAAGTAAAGCTGATCCGTTACGAATGATGAACCTGTCATACTATTACTGTATGTGGATGATCTATTTTTACAAATAGACCATGAAAAGAAAGAAGAAGATGGCTACAAAATTGAAAATGAAAGATCTCAGATTGATGCATTACTTCCTAGGTCTGGAAATATGGCAAGGCTCAGAAGGAATATTTCTCATCCTGGGAAAGTATGTTGTGGAAATCTTGAGAAGAATTGATATGTTGGAATGTGAAGCCATGGCCACTCTCATGGGTTCCGACTTGAAGTTGTTAGCTGATGACTCCTCAGAGTTAGTTGATGTGACTCTGTAGAGACACATTGTTGGGTAGTTGATGTATCTAACGAATACCAGGACATATATATGACTTGCTGTGAACACCTTGAGTCAATATCTAGTGGAAACTAGATGTGTTCACCTGATAGTTGTAAAGCATGTGATGAGGTACCTAAAGGATACGATAGACTTTGATCTATGTTATCTTGGAAATCATGACTTCAGATGGCTACATAGATGTTGATTGGGAAGAAAGTGTATCAGACAGGAAGAGCACATCAAGAGGGTGTTATTGTCTGGGATCAGCCATGATCTTGTGGTTTAGCAGGAAGCATTCTAGTGTGGCTCTTAGCACAAGCGGAATATATGGCTGCTTGCTCTGCTAGTTGCGAAGCGGTATGGCTTCAGGATTGTTTAACTTAGAGATAGACCCAACTATGATAATATGTGACAAACAGAGTTGTATCAAGATGGCAGAGAATCCAGTGTTCCATGATAAGTCAAAGCACATAGAGAGCTAACAAGATATGGTGCAGAAAGGAACTATAAAGTTCGAATTTGTAACAAGTTATCGATGTACTAACCAAACCTCTACCTAAGTGAACAAGTTACCGATGTACTAACCAAACCTCTACCTCAAGCGAACAAGTTACTGATGTACTAACCAAACCTCCACCTCAAGTAAAGTTTGAGTATTTTCGAGACAAGCTTAGTAGGACCCTCCTTGAAAGGGGGAGTGATGTAGACACTGATGATGAGATTGCCCGCATCGATAGTGAAGTCAAGGATGAGAATACCTGTATTGATGATATGCTTACTTGTATTGATGATGATATGTAGGATACCTGTATTACTTGTATTGATGATATGTATACATGTATTGATGAGGATACCTATATTGGTGATGCTGACAAAGAGGTTGGTGGATGGTCCTTAGACAGGGTCTCAGTTGACAAGGGGATTGCATCATCCTTGAACACATGTTCTAAAAGGATCCGTAGACATATGTCTCTGAGAAAGAAAAGGGATTACATCATCCTTGAACACATGTTTTAAAAGGATCCGTAGACAAGATGTCTTCGAGAATGGGGATTGGATCATCCCTGGACTTCAGTCCTAAATTGAGTCGTAGACATGATGTCTCTGAGAATGAAGTCCTTAGTGCATAAGGATGGGATTGGATCGTCCCTGGATTTTTGGTCCCTTGAATTGAGCCGTAGACATGATGTCTTCGAGAATGAATTCCCTAGTGGACAGGATGGGATTGGATCATCCCTGGATTTTTGGTCCCTTGAATTAAGCCGTAGACATGATGTCTCCGAGAATGAAGTCCCTAGTGGACAGGATGGGATTGGATCATCCCTGGATTTTTGGTCCCTTGAATTAAGCCGTAGACATGATGTCTCCGAGAATGAAGTCCCTAGTGGATAGGATGGGATTGGATCATCCCTGGATTTTTGGTCCCTTGAATTGAGCCGTAAACATGATGTCTCCGAGAATGAAGTCCCTAGTGGATAGGATGGGATTGGATCGTCCCTGGATTTTTGGTCCCTTGAATTGAGCCGTAGACATGATGTCTCCGAGAATGAAGTCCCTAGTGTACAGGATGGGATTGGATCGTCCCTGGATTTTTGGACCCTTGAATTGATCCGTAGACATGATGTCTCCGAGAATGAACTCTCTAGTGGACAAGATGGGATTGGATCGTCCCTAGAGTTTTGGTCCCTTGAATTGAGCCATAGACAGAGGTCTCCAAGAATTGAATGATAGGATTGGATCATCCTTGGACCTTGGTTCAAAAGGTACGTGATTAGGATTGATCATCCTAGAACTTGATCTGGATTGTATTATCCATGGACCTATGTCCTAAAGAGAGTGGGATTGATCATCCTATAATATGATTGTGTGTATTGCAGAGTATACGATGCTGATGATCGTGTGATGAAGATGATGATGACGATGTTGATGATCGTGTGATGACGATGATGATGACGATGCTGATGATCATGTGATGACGATGTTGATGATCATATGATGACGATGTTGATGATTGTGTGATGACAATGCTGATGACGATGCTGATGATCGTATGATGATGATGCTGATCATCGTGTGACGGCGATGCTGATGATCGTATGATGACGATGCTGATGATCATATGACGATGATGCTGATGATCGTATGATGACGATGCTGATGATCATATGATGACGATGTTGATGATCGTATGATGACGATGCTGATGATTGTGTGACGATGATGCTGTTGATCGTGAGGATCCAGATGATGATATTGCTATAGCTTTTCAAGTGCTGCAGAAGATTCGGTACTGAAGATGTTGATGTTCCAGTATTGAAGATCTTGAAGATATTCAAGTAACTGGTTGAGTTATTGATGATGTTGAGAAAGCTCCCAATGATTTATAGATGTATCATGTATGATGTTGATGACTCCTTTCTCCTGCAGATGTTGTTATAATATCCTTCTCGTTAAGGGGGAGTGTTGAGATATTGTAACTTCTAAGTATATTATATTTGTACTTTATTATTCCGGAGATGTTTCATTCCTCCGTGAAGATCTTATTGTATATCCGAAGATTTTTATTCCTCCGTCGGATTGTGGTAACTTGGGTTATTAGACTTCCCTAGTGGGGGTCGGCCCTATATGTGTTATGTGGGTCAAAGGGTTATTAGACCACCCTAGAGGGGTCAGCCCAGTCAGTTGTAATGGAGTGTTTAGCCCATTAATTAAGTTGGGGCTGACCTAGCTTGTGTAAAAGTCAGACGGGGAACAAGTATAAGTAGAGGAGGATGTTCCTCACTTATCTCACTCATTCATTCACTCGTGAGTGGCACACTTGTGTGAGAGAAGTCTGTTGTGGATGAGGAGGAGCTCATGTCTTTGGTTTATATATTTGTATTTGCTGGTCATCTATATTGAGGAAGCTTTGCTGGGTTTTCTACCCCATGAGGGTTTCCCAGGATAACTCTGTGTCTCTTGTGTTTATGCTGTGCTTGTTGTTTCTTCAGTGATCCTGTATATGTTATTATTGTGAAATGAAATGAAATGCTGATTGTTTTTGTCTTAGCATATTGAATCTTAATAGTTCCTCAGCATTTCTTCTTGGAATCAGTACACTCCAGCACCACGCATATGCTCCATATCTTGCTTTCTTTCCATCATGAGGTCATATGCTCTACAGTTGGAATCATTATGTCCAATGGATTTACAGAATGTGCAATATAAATTCTTAGGAGTTCGCACATACTTTTGAATTAAGTAACTGTCTTTTGGTCAATGTTTGCGGTGCTATGACAAAACTGACCTGGTCTAGCAATGCCTTAAACATCTGGTCAAACTCCCAAACTGTCTCATTAGGTTTTTGCTTAATTTCCTTCAATTCTGTTATACATTGGGATTCTGACTTTGGTTTCTTTAACTCGCTAAATAGTGCATCCTTAATCTCCACTAAGGTTCTATTATGTCCATGAGAATACTTCATGAACCAGTTCAAAGCTCTATCTCTGTATGTCGTGGCGAGCTGCGCCTTCTTTGCAACATCATCCTGAACTTGCTTGACACTCCATACGGCTTCACATATAAACCAATGTTGTTCAGGGTCCTCTAGACCCATACCTTTGAATATCAGTAGCTTAATATCGTCAGTCACCCTTCTTCTAGGTGGTATAGTGGTATTCTGCGCAATGGTCTGAGTGGTTTTAGGGATGTTACTGCATGGAATGTTCTGAATCAGAATATTCTGAGTCGAGAGGGTCTGAGTACTCACTCCCGCGGTGTTATTGGTATTGATGCTCTGAGGATTAGGAATATTAACAACTGGAGGGTTCTGAACTAGTGGATTTTGTGCCATAGGAGGCGCGGCATTCACAACCGATGGGTTCTGTGGAGTCAGAGGTTGATAGGTGGTTGATGGAGCTGTGTTCTGGTTATCAGTATCAGCTGCTAAGTCAATATCTATGTGGAGTCCATGTCCACTGGAAGTCTTCTTAGTAGTATACTTATATCTTTTTCCACTTCTCAAATTGTGTGTATCTTCATCAAAATCACTATATATGCTATGAACATTACAGATGCAAAAACTTCTAGGAATTTTACTGCATTCTTAAAACGCCTTTCTCAGCTAAAATCATTTAATATATAAACTCAAATTGTTCAGGTACTTAACTCTGAAACCTTTGAAAAATTCTGCTTCTACTTCACCATAGGACTTCAGCATGTCCACAGCAAACTCTTTCATGAAGCCTTCTAGTATGCTGTCAACCCAAAAGTCGACTACTCATGAGAGTGGGCTATCTATTTCTTTAAGCCTCTGAAGGAGATCTGGAGTCCACTCGGTCGATACTCCTTCTGGTTGAAAATAGTTCTTTCGCTCTGCGAGTCTTGATATCCACGCATGCAACCTATTTCCAAAAATTGCCCAAAATATTTCATGAATATCCTTCCACAGGTATTTATTTAACCAATCTACATTGGAGATGGGGATGTCTATTCTCCCTTCTGGAAAAATCTCTTTCTGTCTTATCGCACCAATCCCAGATTTCTTTCCTGTATGGATGCCAATTTTCAGTGCCGGTACTCATCACCAGTTCAAGCGTGGCAACGGAACCATTTGTTAGCTGTATAACTATTCTTGAGGTTTTCTATAAAGACCCAGTTTCTGCGCGGTTCAAGGAACCAACAAAACCCCTTTTCACCAACCCTTTCGGCAACAATCTATAGACAGACTAAGGTCTCACCCGAGGAGAAGTAATGGGGGGGTTTCGGAATCAGGTTTCCACAACCAGGTGATGAGTGTTTAAATAGATCGGAGGGTAGTGCACTACAGGACTCACGCTGCGAACTTCAGACTACGAGAAGTTCCACTTCTTTGCGACGAACGCTTCAACTATCGCGCATCCAAGGACTGCGCAATGCGGGAAGATTACTTGCTGACATGACTACTCCACAAAGACTATGCTCCCTCTTACAAACTTATGCAACTTTATAGATCTTACTTAATGCAAAAAGACGCATTCAACAAGCATAATAGATGGAATCTTGCAACCTTATACACTCTAACAACAACGATATCACTGCGCACTTCTGGTGATGTGCTAAGTGTTTACCCGACTAGTTCATGCATTCATCTAATTGCGAGCATCCGTCATTCATTCCTACATGTGATTACTTAACATATTATTCCCATCATCATCCATATGGCGAATACATATAAAATCAAAGCACATAAACTCATAACCAGTACTTACCCATTCATCATAAGTAAAGACACAAATGCAAAACACATAGCAATCACATAACAAAGAATTTAACGTGGTTCACCCCTAGGATGGGAGCTACTTCCAAAGGAACTGTTGTTGTATTATCTTTTGGAAGGGTACAACAGTTCTAGTCTGCGCACTCAGCTGCAAACTCTCTTCTCTCTTTGTAGGTCTCTGTGCATGTAGCTTGCAGAGCCTTTACAATATTCTCTCAACAGAGATCAATGTTCAACAACAAAGATTAACAATTCATAAACATAATATTGAACCCAACAAATCTCTAACAAATATTTTACAATGAAGATTTTAGATTAGAGATTAACCCTTTCCCTTACAAAATGTGCCCTTTTATAGATCGTTCCCTTATGTCACGTCTTTACAATGCATAGGCTCAAAAACCCTAATGTTACCCAAAACTGTCACGGTTATTCTGCTAACTAGGATAGCTAGGCCCTGATAGCGACTTCTCCGTTGTGGCCATCCTCTACGCGTGGTCACATCTCTTTCATCCTTCCCTATTGACCAATTCCGACGGTCGCTTTCACCCTATTGTTCCTTCTCTAACGGCTTTGTACGGTCGGTTCACGTCATGCTACCTCTGCTCGTGTGATCGGTCGCCTTCCTTTCGCACCACTCCTTACCATCCTGCTGGGAATCATGGAGTACTTCAACAAAACCAGTCGCTTTCGCAGCTTGACCTTCCCTTCATTCTTTACCCAAAATAGGTTCCCTGCTGGCATTTCACGGTGATACCACTTCGCGAAACTAGATCTCATCTGTGCAGTTTGTATCCTGTCGATACTGTGCTGCGCTCAACTTTGTAGCTTCCAAAACTGTTTTACCAAAAATTCCTTCTTCTGAGCTGTGTTGCAGCTCCAAAACTGTTCTTGTAAAAAATGCCTTACTTTGAGCTGCACTGCAACTTAGCAGCTCCCAAAAATTCCTTCTTCTGAGCTGCGTTGCAGCTCCAAAACTGTTCTTGTAAAAAATGCCTTACTTTGAGCTGCACTGCAACTTAGCAGCTCCAAAACTGTCTTGCATCAAAAATGCCTTACTTAGGCTAGGCCCAACAGGCCCCTAACAATTACATGTGGCTTGTCCCCAAGCCACTTTCTACTTCTGGTTCCATGAGCTGCTCTTCCTCTTGCGAAGCTATCTTAGCATTGAGATCTTGATATGTTGTGCTCAGCTTAGCAACTATATCCTTGCAATCTTCTTCAATTGCTTTGATGGTTTCTAACACATCCGGTGTTAGGTCATCCTGATTTTGATGTTCTACTGACGCCTACGCATCGCAGAGTTCCTGTAGTTTTCCTTCTATGTTTTGCGTTAGTTCATGGGCTTCCTCTTGTAGGGGCTATGACTTGTCTTCGACTTCAGCCTCCTGTTCTCTTAAGACTGCAAGTTGTCTTTTTAATTCTCTGACTTCTGGAAATCTATGGAGTATGCCTCTTGGTGGCAAGGTCTTTATCTCCGCGTTCAGTGTGTCTAATGCTGCTTCCTTTTCCTTCAAATTCATCTTGACCTGTAGCACCTCGGGGTCCTCTTACAGCGTAGTGAATACTCTCATAGCTTCTTCTAGCAAGGTTTGACATTTTTCTACTTCACTGGCTATTGTTTCTGCGGCTGCTTGTACTTCTGCTGCTCTAAGCTTTGCCTAGTCTGGTGGTGTCTTTGGTTGATTCTATGCTTTGAAGGTAGAAATTTTCACCTGGTAATCAGTCTCTGTGTCCTTCATTCCATTCTTAAGATCGCTGACCACCGATCCGATATTAAGGATAGTGTCCACGAGCTCTGGCTACTCTTCGCAATATGGTATCTCTACACAGACCGAAGCGACAGTATGCTCTATTCTTCTTCATCGGTCCTGCTCATCTTCAAGTGCCATGGTTTTCTTTAAGCTTGCTTCCTGGAGCTACTTATAATTTTCTTGAAATTGATGGTGTTGGGTCAGAGCGACCACACTTCTATCATGGATCTCTTCAACAACCTGTAAGTGCATATTGTGTAGAACCTCTAGTGGTAACATCGTGATGTCGATGTCCACATGCTCTATGTCCTTCGCGCCCAAAGCTAACTGTTCGCGTGGTAACCTTACGCTTAATGGGTCAAGTTGGACTATGCGCAATTTAGGTGGCAAGGTCAGGGTTAGAGGTGTTTTCTTTGGCTGCGAAGTGTCCCATGACCTTCCTTTTGATCTTGATTATCGTGTCAAAGCCAAGTTCTGCTAGACATGCTCAAACTTCTTTGTTATTCCTCTACAGTGTGGTGAGATTCTTCTGTAAACTTTCCTGGATTGCCGCATCCTTACTATCTTTGAAGTTCAACGGATATTCTAGATGCGCGGTGACCATGGATGCGATCATCTCATAATTGTCATCGTGGATCTTTGCTTCTGACTAGCCCTTTATAGCCTTTTGCTTCTTTTACTGGACTTTTTTTGGTACTGAGCTTCCTGGCTCATTCCTTTTTCCTGACGGTGACTCTTCAGCAACTGGTGTTGGAATGGGATTACTTTCTTCGGAGTAATTTTCAATGATCATAGGTCCTTCGACCTTCCACTCATCTATCCATTCCTTCGTGATGAAGTCGATATCTGCTTCATTCATGTGATAGCTCCCTTGGAACCATTCTGGGTTCTTTTTCTGTGCCTTCGCTGAAATGTGGATGGAATGCATGTCAGCAAAAAATTTATGGTGCAAATATATTTAGATGTTACCTCTTTGGATATTCATGGTGTGCAAATACTGATGTCACGCAGTTGCTCATAATATGTGTGGAATACTTCATTGGACGTGTGCTGTCTCTCTAGCATCAAATTCACCCAGAGTTTCACATATCTGGCTGCTCTACAGTCTTTGCTGGTAGTGCTAAGGCCAACATAGTATTTTGGGTCCTTCCATCCTACAAACACAATCAAGACCATCAACCAGCTATATTGGAAGTTGTTGTCGTGCATCTGCGTGTCACGTACATCCTCTAGAAATTCATTCAACAAGTAATGGAACCAGTTAAATCTTCTGCCCATTGTGGCCTTAGCCCCAAGGAGCACCGATTGGTTGGTACTTCAATAGGTCTTGCCTTTCACAAAATTTTTCGTACTAGCAGTTGTGTTACAATTCATGTAGCATCATTGGTGATATCGTCCATCACGAATCCTCTTTTTCCTTTTGGGACACTGTGTGTTGACTTCATCTGTGCGGAAACCTCCTTGTCCCTGTGCTTTCCTTGAAAGAATTTCTTAGGGTCCTTTCCTCGCTTGCTTAACCCCATGATGCGATGGATCGGGTCGATGTTCAGGTCAACATTTATAGCCAACCAAAAATAACCTTGGTGTGTGCATGAGATGAGTGTGCGCACCACCACGTTCAGTTATGGGCTCTGATCGAAGTGTGGGAGCCTCAACAGGTTCAACAATCCTGATTCTACTACTTCAGATAACCAATTCTGCGCGACCAGCACAGAATTTCCCTTCACGTCCTTCTTCCAGCACATATAATGATCTGGCTGAAATTGTTGGTACCTCGGCTCGGCCGTGTCCTTTTGCATTTGAAGTAGGTCGTGGTCCTCGAACTTACATTCTGCGATTTTACCCAACATATTTTTGTCTGGTTTCACATGCTTGGATATTGGTGGAAGCGGTATCTCATACTTCGCATTCCTAGACAACTTGACGGCCAGTGCATCCTGCGCACGTGGAGAGATATACTGAGGTGTTAGAGTGAGTGGGATTTCTTTATCGTTGAGTGGCACTTTTGGCAGCGTGGAGCACCTCAGCTTTGGTTTTGTCATCTCCACCGCTACTTCCTTTCCCTTGGCTTGCATAATTGTGGAATGTCTTGGCGATCAGTGTGAACCCTGTCCCTACTCTGTAACAACCTTATTAGCGGGGGTTCTCATCAACCCTTCAATCTCTCTATACTTAAACAACCTCACAGTCTCCTTGACTATGAATTCTTGCTCAATAGAGGAATTTTCAGACATTCACTGGATAATCTCTTAACAGACTGACGGGATCACTTACTACTCATTGTAAACAAATTCAAGCTATGGCTCGCGGGAAAATTTCATAGTTTTGGTAATGCCTACAAGTCCAAGTGCAATGGTATTTATAGGCATAGTCGGCCTTAGCCGCGCCCATAAACGGCTAGAAAAGCATTAAATGGCATATCCGTTGGCCAAATTTGCTAAGGATTCGGGTCCTCTCCTTCATTAATTTCTTCAGAATGGTTATTTCTGCGTTAAATGGTCAAGCAATCGTCGAAAAAATTACTGTATAACGGCTAGTTTTCCGACCGACATTTCAACGGCTAGTTTCTTAGAGCATTGCGTCGAACTCCATGGCAGGTCGTCGCTACTCCCTATGCGGTTACTTCGTTTTGTTGTTCTTCTTGGTTCAAAAATTTGCATCTTCTCTGCTTCATTGGATATGTGCAACTACCTTTTGAGCTTCGATCTGCGTGGTTCTTCTTTTTTTTTTTTTTTTTTTGATCCACGCAACTTCTCTTTTCGACTAGTGTTGTGCGGTACATGCATCCTTTCTATCAAACTTCGCAGATCATTCCAAAACTGTGTACAGACTCTGCCCAATTCTAGTGCCCAGTTTCAACTGTACTTGACAATTAGAAATTTCCTTCTTTTCTGATCACTGAGGGTTCTACAAAGTAGGACTATCCTGGTAGGGTTTTAGTCTATTTCCATTCACCAAACCTGGTAAGGTATCTCCTGCTAATGTGGCCAACTGAAATGCGCCACCGTTAGTAACATGCATAACAATATACGGGCCAAGTCAATGCATCTAAAATTTCCCAGGAAATTTCATAAACTTGCTATCATATAGGAAGACAAGGTCACCTACCTGAAAGGACTTTCTCTTGATATGGCGGTCATGCCATGCTTTTTCCCTATCTTTTTGCACTTCCTGGTAGAATCCTGCGATGAAGCGATCTTCCTCCAATCCAACCAAGTGTAGAAGCCTCTCTTCTATTGTTTGTTCATCATCCATGCCTATAAATGCAACTATTCTCAAGCTGGGTACAATATACTCCATAGGCATGACAGCTTCATGCCAATAGGCCAATCTGAAAGGTGTATGGCCTGTCAACTTCTTGCAAGTGGTTATGTATTCCCATAACACAGCTGTAATGCACAGATCCCAATCACCCATGTTGACGTTGCACACCTTTGTCAATGCATTCTCCAATACCTTGTTGAAAGCTTCAATGGTTCCATTTGCTTGAGGATGGTACGGTGTACTCCTCTGATGATAAATGTGGAACTCTTCAGTAAGAGATTAAATAGATTGGTTCAAAAAATGGGTCCCTTTATCACTCATCAAAATATTCGGGCATCCAAATCTAGTAAGGATGTTCTTAAATATGAACTGCATGGAAGTAACTGCGCTACAGTCCTTTACTGGTTTAGCTTCTTCCCATCTAGTGAGATAATCAGTCGCAATGATAATGTATCTTGCACCAGTCCTTTTTCCTGGTGGGTTAATTAGTCCCACGAAATCAATGACCTATTTCTCAAATGCTTGTGGGGTCAATTGCGGATTCAACGGCATTTCATCTCTTCGCAACGGCCTTCCTGTCCTCTGACAGACATCGCAGCGCTGGTAATGTTCCTTTGAATCTGTATGAATTGTAGGCCACCATAGACCTTACCTCAATATATTCTACATAGTATCTCTTCCTGCATAGTTACCTCCTGATACACCTAAATGTGCATCAGCCAATATAAATGGCTTCTCATGCTCCAACACACATCTGTGCAGCACTTCGTATGGTTCCAACTTATATAATTGACCTACGATTATAGCGAAGTTTATTGCTCTGACTACCAGCTGCTTCTTCTGCTATGTAGTGAAATCTGTGGGTGCCAACCCCATAGTCAAGAAATCGGCAATGTCTTTATAGTAGTCATTTGCGATCTGTATAGAAAATAACTGTGCGTCAAGCAGACTATCTTCAATATTGGTGGGTTCTTCACTTGACTCAATCCTTGAGAGATGGTCAGTTCCTAGGTTCAATCTACCTAGCTTAACCACAATTTCAAAATCATACTCTTGGAAGAGAAACAACCATCTGTAGATTCTCCCCCCTAACACTGTCTTATTGGCCAAGTATTTCAAAGAGGAATGATCAGTGTACATGGAGAAGTGTGCACCCAACAAATAGTGCTTGAATTTCTGCAGTGCATATACCATAGCTAGACCCTCTCTTTCAGTGGTCGTATAGTTCTTTTCAGCTGAAGATAGCTTCCTACTCGAGAATGCAATGGGGTGATCAATACCCCCTTCACCTGGTTGAGCAAGCACAATGCCCAATGCTATAGATGAAGCATCAACATGTACATGGAATGGCTTATCCCAATCTGGAAAAACTAGGATCAGCGCAACTACCATTTTCTCCTTTAGCATGTCCAGTCCTTGCTCACATTCTGCGTTCCATATGAACTATGCTTCTTTCTTCAGCAGTATCTCCATCGGTGCGGTTATCTGCGCATAACCCTTGATGAATTTCTGATAGTATCCTGTATGGCCCAATGTGGTGCGAAGTTGTTTCACTTAATTTGGTGCAGGTAGATTCACAATCACTGCGATCTTCGCAGGATCAACCATCAAACCTTGTCTGCACACAATGTGTCCTAGAAGAATACCATAAGGCACACAGAAAATACACTTCTTTAAGTTCAATGAAATTTGATGTTGTCTGCATTTAGCTAACATCATTCTCAGGTTTTCAAAATGGTTCTTCAACAAACCAAAGACAGTCCAATCATCAAAATAAACCTTTAAGAACTTATGGATAAAGTCCTTGAATGCAGCCACAACAACTCTGGAAATATGGCAGGTGCGTTCTTAAACCCAAAAGGCATAATTGTATACTGGTATGAGCCCCATTCACTAGCAAATGTTGTCTTATGCATGTCTGTTGGATCAATCATGATCTGATGATATCCAAAGAATCTATCAGTGAATGAGTAGGCCTCGTTTCCTCCCACATTGTCTAATACTTCATCTGTAAAGGGAGTAGGAAATGGGTCATGCAGCGAAGCATCATTCAACTTCCTTCGATCTACGCAGATTTTGATTTTACCTTTGGTCTTTTTATCTTGGATAACCATCGAGTTTATCCACTCTGATTCTTCAACAGGCTCGATGATCCCTGCATCAAGCATCTTATCAATTTCTTCCTTGACTCTCTGTTTATATCTAGGATTCAGTCTATAGGGCCTTTGCTTTATGGGCTTCGCACATGTCTTGAGAGGTATTTTCATAACTCCCAAGTAGTCCAAAATTCCTTTCATTTCAGCAAAATTCGTTGGAAACAAGTCTTGATACTCATGTAGAAGATCTACGATCTACCCAACCGTTGCATCGTCCCAGTAATCTCCAATGGATGTGAACTTCGGTTCTTCACTTGTGCCAATGTTCACTTTTATTGTCTTTATAGGTCCGCTCATATCTAGAATTTCAAGTGGAGGTCCCTCTACATCGCGCGCTCCTTTCGACTCAGGTATATTGATGTTTCATGGATCCTCCTCATCGCTCTCTTCTTGTTTTTACTCATTTTCAACGAGGTTATAGCATTCAAAGGAATGTTCTATTTCTCTTTCCCAATCTGGTTGTAGGTTCACATGTACCTTTACATCTTCAAACACCCTCTCTTTGATTTCCTCAATTGCCTCATTTATACTTGGGCATTCAGATCTAAATATTCTTTCTTTGATAATCTGCAGAGCTTCAATTATGCTGGGACTTCCATCTTCGAAGTTGAAAGTTCTCTGGAAGTTCGCAGTCAGGATAGACCAATCTATAGTTCCTTTGCGAAGCTCCATGTCTAGATACCAATTCTTTGGAATCTGCTCTAGTGTGTGCACAAACAGATGAACCCATTCTATCTATGGTCTCTTTATCCATGCTTGTGAATCAATTTTCATGTGATCCCTCGGATCCGTCTGTCCATTATACCTTTCAAATGTCAGCGCAAATTTCTCTACGAATCTGATTTGCATCATATGTATGCATTGATCCCATGTTGTCAATGTCTGCTTATGCATGGCCCACCATCTGGCAGGTGTAGCGCGCAGTGCTATGTCTAGAGCTGGTATGGAAAGTTCAGCTGCAACTGATACAGTATATTCTTGGATAAATGCATAAACATTAGTCAAACCATCATAGGTGGGGATTGGAATTACCTTGGTTCTAATCCAGCGCAGTGACTTTGTGATCTGCGCACATCTTCTTGCAGATACTTCATTCATACGACTTTCCCGATTCTCCTATCCTTCGTTAGAGTCTGAGATGCAAGAACCGTCACATCACCAACTAAGTGCTCCATCCACAGTAGGATTAATGTAGTCATATTGATTCGCAGTCATCTTGTAAATGCAGTCAATATTTTGTGCTCTGGATTCTTCTTGAATCAGCTTGCTGTATCTTTCTCCTTGTGAAGGGTCCAATGGTGCTATGACCCTGATATCCTGCCCTTCAAAGATCATCTTCTTGGTCTTCAATTTTATGATTGTGAGGTTATCCATTGCCCAATCTATACCCAATAGTGCTGGATAAGGCTGACTATCATCCACAATTTAAATAACCTCGAATTCTGCATGACTTCGCAATCCATTGATGTCAACAATAATATTGGTTAGTCTCCCAAAAGGTATGACTTTATGCTAGTTGGCCAATCTCAACTGTATGGGTGACCATGACAACTTTGGTCTTCCCATCTGCTACCATGTCTACTTAGTCAAGACATTTACCTCTGATCCTAACTCAAGAATGATCTCATCCATCTCATAATCTCTTATCTATGCACTGAGCCTCATTTATCTTCATGTTCTTTTGTGGCTCTTGATGTGATGAACTGTGCTCTGGGAAGTATTTGTCTCACTGCGCAATTCATATTGGTTTAACAATTTTTGTAATTCCACTACAGCATCAGTGCTCTTCAATAATTTCATGCAGCTCCGTAGGAACTGCGCAACAGAGGTGTTTGTTTCTGTCGTAGGGCATGTCTTGTCATACACTGCTTGCATATCTTCCATATGCGTTGTTTTACTTCGTAATGGGATTCTTGGTGACAGGTGTTGGCTCTTTGAATATGTCCTGTGCTTATTCAAAGACTTCTTTGTTCTTCTCCAGATTGAAAACAGGTGTTTTCCCAGTAGCTTTTCTGATCCAAACCGCTTCAACAGGGGTATGCTTAGTTTCAAAATCTCCAGAAGTCGAAGCTTCTACTTGCCTATCTCTTCCTGTTGCAGCGCCACTTCACGTAACAACATTAATACTTGGATCCGCAGTCCTTTTCTCTGTTGCGATCAACTGAATATTCGGGTTAGGGACTTCTTGCTTTCTTTTCTGCATTTCTGCTGCTAACAATGGGCATGCTTCAATAACATGATCAAAATATTTACAATAATTACAGGTAGTACATGGATTAGTACAATCTCTAGATAAGTGACCTGGCTAGCCACAGTTATAACAGATCATCTGGCCTCTTCCTCTTCCTTGTCCTGGACCAGTATTTCTTCCTCTTCTGCGGAATCCTCCACGGCCTCTATATGCGCCTTGATCATACTGCGTGTTATCCTTGTTCTGTGGTGTTTCTTCTTGGACTCGGTATACTCCACCACCACGCATATGCTCCATATCTTGCTTTCTTTCCATCATGAGGTCGTATGCTCTACAGTTGGAATCATCATGTCCAACAGATTTACAGAATGTGCAATATAAATTTTAGGAGTTCGCACATAATTCTGAATTAAGTAACAGTCTTCTAGTCAGTGTCCTCTAGTTATACAGATCTCACACCATGGTGCTTGGTTCTAATTCAGTGGATTTTGTGCTCCACTGTTAAGTTATTCTTGAAACAAAGGATAGTTCTCCCTGGTTTGTCCTTCTCCTCTGCATCATGTACGCCAGACTTCTTGTCTTTGTTCTTTCCCCTTCTTCATGTCCTACAACTGTAATGTCAAGGTAGCTAGCTAGGTCTGGATCTGAGACATTCCAGTGCTACTCTCTCCTATAGGTGAAGCCTCTAACTTCATCGCGATCTCCAGGGTTTCTGATTGCGAAGCCACTGTCTGTTGCATCAATGACAGTTTGATATGGGGCAACAACACGGCTATAAACCACTCTTGGTGTTGTTGTGGTGCTATGACAAAACTGACCTGGTCTAGCAATGTCTTATACTTCTTGTCAAATTACCAGACTGTCTCATTAGGTTTTTGCTTAATTTCCTTCAATTCTTTTATACATTGGGATTCTAACTTTGGTTTCTTGAACTCGCTCAATAGTGCAGCCTTAATCTACGCTAAGGTTCTATTCTATCCATGAGAATAATTCATGAACTAGTTCAAAGCTCTATCTCTGAATGTAGTGACGAGCTGCGCCTGCTTCACAACATCATCTTGAACTTGCTTGACACTCCATAATGGCTTCACATAGAAACCAATGTTGTTCAGGGTCCTCTAGACCCGTACCTTTGAATATTGGAAGCTTAATATCATCGGTCATCCTTTTTCTAGGTGGTATAGTGGTATTCTACGCAGTGGTATGAGTGGTGTTAGGGATGTTACTACACATAATGTTCTGAATCGGAATATTCTGAGTCAGGATGGTCTGACTACTCACTCCCATGGTGTTATTGGAATTGACACTCTAAGGATTAGGAATATTAACAACTGGAGGGCTCTGAACTGGTGTATTTTTTGCAATAGGAGATGCGGTGTTCACAACCGATCGGTTCTGCGAAGTCAGAGGCTGATAGGTGGCTGATGTAGGTGTGGTCTGGCTATCAGTATCAGCTGCTAAGTCAATATCTACGCGGAGTCCATGTTCATCGGAAGTCTTCTTAGTAGTATACTTATATCTTTTTCCACTTCTCAAATTGTGTGTATCTTCGGCTGAATCACTATATATGCTATTGACCATTACAAATTCAAAAACTTCTAGGAATTTTATTACATTCTTAAAACGCCTTTCTCAGCTAAAATCATTTTAATATATAAAGTCAAATTGTTCAGGTACTTACCTCTGAAACCTTTGAAAAAATCTCATTCTGTTGCACTATAGGACTTTAGCATGTCTACAACAAACTCTATCACGAAGCCTTCTAGTATGTTGTCAGCCCAAAAGTCAAATGTTCGCGAGAGTGGGCTACATATTTCTTTAAGTCTCTGAATGAGCTCAGGAGTCCACTCGGTCGGTACTCTTTCTGGTTGAAAATAGTTCTTTCGCTCTGCGAGTCTTGATATCCACGCATGCAACTCGTTTCCAAAACTTTCCCAAAAGATTTCATGAATATCCATCCACAAGTATTTATTTAACCAATCTAACTTGGAGAGATTTGGATGTCTATTCTCCTTTCTGGAAAAATCTCTTTCTGTCTTATCGCACCAATCCCATATTTCTTTCTTGTCTGGATGCCAATTTTCAGTGCCGGTACTCATCACCATTTCAAGCATGGAAATAGAACCATTTGTTGGCTGTATAAGTGTTCTTGAGGTTTTCTATAAAGACCTAGGTTCTGCGCGGTTCGAGGAACCAACAAAACCCCTTTTCACTGGTCCTTTTGGCAACAATCTACAAACAGACTGAGGTCTCACCCGATGCGAAGTAATGGGGGGGTTGCGGAATCAGGTTTCCACAACCAGGTGATGAGTGTTTAAACAGATTGGAGCGCCATGCGCTATGGGACTCATGTTGTGAACTTCAAACTGCGCGAAGTTCCACTTCTTTGCGACGAATGCTTCGGCTATTGCGCATCCAAGGACTGTGTGATGCGGGAATATTACTTACTAACAAGACTACGCCACAAAGACTGCGCTCCCTCTTACAAACTTATGCAACTTTATAGATCTTACTTAATGCAAAAATACACATTCAACAAGCATAATAGATGGAATCTTGCAACCTTATACACTCTAACAACAACAATATCACTGTGCACTTTCGGTGCTGCGCTAAGTGTTTACCCAACTAGTTCATGCATTCATCTAACTGCAAAATACTAGTGCATCCGGCATTCATTCATACATGTGATTACTTAACATATTATTCCCATCATCATCCTTATGGAGAATACATATAAAAGCAAAGCACATAAACTCATAACCAACATTTACCCATTCATCATAAGTAAAGACACAAATGCAAAACACATAGCAATCACATAACACAGAATTTAACGTGGTTCACCCCAAGGATGGGAGCTATGTCCACAGGAACTATTGTTCTATTTTCTTTGGGAAGGGTACAACAAATCCAGTCTGCGCACTCAGCTGCATACTCTCTTCTCTCTTTGTAGGTCTTTGCGCATGCAGCTTGCAGATCCTTTACAATCTTCTCTCAACAGAGATCAATGGTCAACAACAAAGATTAACAATTCACAAACAGAAGATTCAACCCAACAAATCTATAACAGAGATTTTACAATGAATATTTTAGATTAGAGATTAACCCTTTCCATTACAAAATGTGACCTTTTATATATCGTGCCATTAGGTCATGTATTTACAATGCATAGGCTCTAAAAACCTAAGGTTACCCAAAACTGTCATGGTTATTCCGCTAACGAGAACTGCTAGGCTGTGATAGCGACTTCTCCGTCATGGATATCCTCTACACGTGGTCACGTCGCTTTCAGCCTACCCTGTTGACCGCATGTCGGCAGTCGCTTTCACATTGTCGTTCCTTCTCCAACGGATTTGTGTGGATGGTTCACATTGTGTTGGCTCTTCTTGTGTGACCGATCGCTTTCCTTCCGCACCACACCTTACCCGCCTACTGGGAATCATGGAGTAATTCGACCAAATAGGTCGCTTTCGCAGCTCGACCTTCCCTTCATTCTTTACCCAAAATAGGTTCCCTGCTAGCACTTCACGGTGCTACCACTTCGTAGATCCAGCTCTCAGCTACGTAGTTCCCATCTTGTCGATACTATGCTTGGGTCAACTTCGTAGCTTCCAAAACTGTTTTACCAAAAATTCTTTCATCTGAGCTGCACTGCAGCTCCAAAATTGTTCTTCCCAAAAATGCCTCACTTTGAGCTGCACTGTAACTTAGCAGCTCCAAAACTGTCTTGCATAAAAAATGCCTTACTTGGGCTAGGCCCAACAAAAATAAATAAATAAATAGGACAAGTGCTAAACAAAATGAAATGGAACGAGAGTATGCCAAACCAAATGTTTTATTTCCCACTGGTGCATCTAAATACAATAGTGTCACCTAGGAGGTGCAAGCTTCAAGAGAAGCCAACAATCTCCTATAGGGAGGTCATTTTTGTCCACACAATTGCAAGATAACTAGCATAGAACAATGCAAAAACACTTGCTTCTTAGAGTAAGGAATCAAGGGATATTTTGCATGCCAATATGAGGGGGGAAGTAGATTCAAAGGTGAGCTCTCAATGTAATTCTAACAACATAAATTTTCTTTGATTTTATCCTATAGAATGCATTCCCATGGATTCCTTTTCTAGGCTAAATGGAGGCCAAGAAACATCTAGATCCAAATGTGAACACACTCTCCTTTGAACTGTTGGAATTCTTAATGATAATGATAGGGGGGATGAATCGGTATCATACGCAGATTAAAAAAAATTACTTTAAAAATTATGCAACAATTCCTTCTTAAATCACAACAATAAGAGACAATTGTGCCTAGAATGTTTGGAAAGTAACTTTATATAAATGTATCAATAATTTTATTACATAGATAGATTGGAGACAACAATCTCCAAGGATGTGGACACCAACTCACTCAAACACCAATATGATTGAGACACCAATCCCACATGCAAGCACCAACTTCCTGATTATAGGCTCCAACCTATGAGGACACCAATCCTCTACGCAAGAACCAACTTGTTGATACAGAATCCAACCTGTGAGGACACCAATCCTCTGCGCAAGAAAAAAATTGCTATGTTCAGGAACCAACCTGAGAGGAGACTGCAATCTCATTTAATTTCCCTGTCCTACCACCATGAGATATAGAAGTAGATGTTCTTCTGTCGCATTGTCTTCTATTTTTGCGCACATAGCTTCACACTTGTATTGTTCACTATTTCACCTTCTTTCGTGCACACTCATGAGCTCTACTTCATTTCTGCACAACTATTGCTCTGCTTTTTTTTGTTCTCCATTATGATAATCTTTTGCGCAATCACATTTGTTCATTTATTGTGCACTTAGATGTGCCCACTTAGCACAAACCATCCTTATCCACTAATCCTCATAAATTCATCGTCTACTTGAAATTGGCGCACTTACTCAAAGATCCATACTTGCTTGGATGGATGATTGAACAGATTGATCACTTCCTATATTTATATGAGTGTTGAGTCACTTCTTAGGTTGATAAAATATTGTATAGTAAGGCCAACTCATCATGTTTCCTGTACTCCTCCTCGTTTTATGACATATCCCACTTAATGTGATGGTTTTAGTCCCACTTGCTTTGACATCAAGGGAAACTTTTCAACAATCTCCCCCTTTGGCATTGATGTCAACACCAAGCAAAAACTAACATCCCCTTGAACGTGAGCTATGGATCAAAACTGAACTCCCACTGTCAAAATTCAGGTTCTCTGTTATAATATATTTTTCTGCAACTCTCTCCCACTTTTACATCAATCAAAATGGGATCTTTCTTCATCCTTATCTTCTTGAATTTTGGCGACAAATTTGTAGTCTTATACTTATGCAACATATACAATTTTCTCCCTCTGTATTTGTGTTTCACTCCAACTTCTATCCTACACAGTATCCATTGCACAATGTATCAAAAAATATCAAAGAATGATATTTTATGTTAGCTCTTTTGATTGTATTGTTGTTGTGAACTTCTGCAGAGCTGCCTATGCAGTTGCAACCTTCTCCTTCATTTATTCTTCTTTTCCCAGTATTGCTTCCTCTTCTTGCTCATAAGTAGACAATTTCAGGGTTTCTATACAATCATCATCATAAAAATTTCATCTTTTAGTAGTTCAACCCTGTTGGCTATCCTTTGACGTTCATCTTGGATCTTGATTACTTCCTGATGTTGTTTCCTGTATTCTCCCATGTTGGCCATTTTTTATGCGGTTGGTAGTATGTTCAATCTATCGTGCATCTTTTGTTTTGACTCTTGCGCAATTAACAACTTATGGTCCATTTCCTTAAGTTGTTTGTCTACAACAAAATTTTGCCATAGCTACGCACTTTCTTCATGTAAATTTTCAAACTTTAGCTCAAAATTCCTAATAATACCTATGGAAATATTTATTCTTTTGTATCTATGTTCTCTCCCACCTTTGACCTCTGGAGGTGTCCTTGGTTGTTTCCTTCTTGCGAGCTCCTCAATTTTAACATGAAGTCCTTGAATCCCTTCACCTATCTTTGTTACCTTTTCTTATGGAGGGGCATTCTTTTCTATCTATACATATGGTATCTTATCACATACCTCCTCAACTACCTCCTGCAATTTCGAATTATTCTCCTGCATTTTCTCTACCTCCTTTTTCAACCTATCTGTCTTTTGCATAATTTATTCCTTCTTTGTTTGCATATTCCAACATTCCACCTATAATGTTTCTTTTTAATTAAAAATTTATAGCATTCTACTAAGACAACTTCATGTCATCCTCAAATTTCCTACGCAGCAAATGTATGTAATGCATGTAGCTCAACCATCGGTAACTGCAACAAGATCATTTCCACTGGACTTATTGCAAACACTGATTCTTGCATCTCTTATGTGGGAAACACCAATGCTATTTCCATAATTTTGAAACCTTGTTGTGGTCTTGTCATGTCCGCCCTTTGTGTAGCTGAATGTGCCTGCGTGTTGAGCATGTGTGTTTTTTAGTGTGTTTGTGTGATGTTTTGTCCCTCTTCTTTCTTTGTCTTCATTGAAAACTGATTTACTGTCACAGTCTCTTATTCATCTTTTATGAATATCTCCTCTTGTTTTATCGCGAGATATTCCATTTCTTCCTTTGTTACCACCTTCTCCATAATCTCCTTAGTGACATTCTTGACCTCTAAGCCAATTTGATCCATGTCATCTTTTGTCAAGTCCCTAGTGGCACTAGGCTTGGATGATTTCCTCTCACTAGTAGAAAAATGGGTGATAAATGACCAGGCAACCAAAAATGTTGGTCACCATGAAAAATAAATGACTAACTACCAAACAATTTGGTCACCACAATGTTTTTAAGTGAAATGTGACCAAATTTGAGCAATTTTAAGTGATCACAGCTAAACATGACTAAAATAAATGACTAATTTTATCATGGGGTAAAACATATGACTAATTTAGTCATGGGATAAAAAAATATGACTACACAGTCTAAGTTAATAGTTATATAATATGTCCTTATAATTATCAAATATAATATGCCAAGTAAAAATGTGGCCTCCTTCCTCCATGTATTCATCCACATCATGAATCCATGATTTACACATTCACTCCCTATTCTTAGTGCCCCCAGAAAACTCAAAGACAATATTTCTTTCTTGATGACTCCTCCACTTGTTCCTTTCTGTTGATGCATATGTAACTTCGGAATGTATTTCACATATATGTATATTGTATTCCTATAGAGATGTTATTATTCCTCTATACGGAAGTGGTTGTATTCCTATAGAGATGTTATTATTCCTCTATACGAAAGTGTCGTCATTAATATTGTAAGTGTCGTAACTTATACTTGATGGGTTATTAGACCACCTTATTGGGGTCGACCCTGTATAAGTCATGTGGGTCGAAGGGTTATTAGACCACCCTATTGGGGGTCATCCATGTGGGTCAAAGGGTTATTAGACCACCAAGTGTGGGGTCGGCCTGGATTAAGTTAACCATGGGTTAAGCTAGACATGTAGGCCCCATTAGTTTAATGGGCAGGACAGAACAAGTATAAATAGAGATAGGGAGATCTCTATTTGATCATTCATTCACACACTTCTCTCATTCAAAAAGTGGCGCACTTGTGAGGAGGAGGCTCTGCTGCTCGGAGAAGACTATCTCTTGTATTCTGGTTGTATCATTGATCTATCTATCTCTGAGGAAGTTATTGGGGTTTTTCACCTTTATGGTTTTCCCCAAGTAAACTCTGTGTCTCTTGTGTGCTTGCATTATTGTGTCCATGATTAATATGTTATAGATATGTTGTACATGTTGTTCTCTCAGTTAAGATCCTAGATCAGATTGAAGTAAATTCTGAAAATTTAACACTTTCCTATTCCTTTCCTTATCTATGCAGTCTCCTCTCTAATGTTTGGAATTATTTATACACTACCCTTTTATGTGGATTTATCCTGTGGTGGAGTGTTCTATTGTATAGGATTTTCTTGTTGTGCGACTTCTTCTTCTTCTATCAAAGGGATTCACGATGTTAGATCCCAATCATTTATGATCTGCGCAATGTTCTCCTCAGAGAAACAAAACATAGTAGGTAACCACTTCTTTTGGGGACCCCTTTTGGCTTCTACATAAATATGATTCATTCCTACTTTGATGCGTGCAATTCTCTTATATATATCAATTATTCGTGGTTGTATGCATGGTGTCTCATTTACGATAACCCTAATTTCTTCATTTTATAGAAATAAATTAATGTTGTTGTCTATCTATCTGTGTTGGATTTTGGAAAACCGCATATTTGTATACCTTATAGACAAGAATGGTTTTATGTTACTATCAAAGATTTGGATATCATTTGGCTCCTTCCAATCCACTAGTGCAAGGCATATTAACAACCAAGTGTAATAAAAGGGTGTACCTTTTTCTTGCATTTTGTAGTAGTCAGCGAAAAACTCATTCATGAGAAATGTTGATCAATAGAATTGAACTCCCTCCACACATTGTGATGCAGTTGTAATAATTGTTGATGAGGCTCGGTCTTGCCGATTTTTTTGGAATAGATTACATGTTAGAACTTGAGCTGCAAATCTCACATCTTTGTCATTTATGTGTGCGGCTGAAAAAGTCTTCTTTCTCTTTGGGTTCCATATTTTTCTGTTACCTTCTTCACAAGGGCCTTTTCTTGCTTCCTATCCAGGAGGATGCTCACGTCTCTTATGGTAGGGAGTCATGTGAGCAGTTCTATCAACTTGGAATCAATGTATATAGGCCTGTTCATCCATAAAAATCTGTCATGTGCCCATGATAGGAGCATTTTTGTGCACATTTTTACTTGCAGGCTCCTTTCAAAATAGGAAATATCCATTAGATCAGTATCTCTAATTTGTGTAGCTCATATGTCCACGTTTGATGTTCCATTATAAATGGTACATTAGGTTCTAGAATAGTCCTTCTGTTTAGGTAGTTGCTATTGACCGACTTAGGGAAATTTTTGTCATCAGTTAAATCAAAATCAACAAACAAAACTTTGTACAGTTTCCCAAGCAAATTTCCTTCCATTAGTACCCCCTCTGGTATCTATAGTGATCATACATTTGTATCATCTATGGTAGGTAATTTGAATGATGTTGCAGTAGGTTTTCTTGGAAGAATGTAGTTGCGAGGGAATTTTACTAGATTTGATGTTGATGGTCCTGGTGTCTGTGTAGTCCTTTCCAGCAAACCCAGTGATGGATTCTTTGTTCTGCACTGTCTCTTGGGCACCACAGCTCTCTTTTATCCCTAACCTTACTATCTTATGTTTACCACGTGACTGATGTCTTCAATAGAGGCTAATGACTGTCTTTATAAGTTTTCAAAAGATTGTATGAGAAGCTTTGTACCCTCCTCTTTCCTTTATTGCATTCTATCTTACTTATATTCACCTTGATTTGGTACAAATTCATTTAACCATCCTCTTTCACCGGTTATTAATGACACCGCGTCTTATTCTTGTCACTTTTTTACTAGTAATTATTTCTTACAGTCTGTCGGAGTTCCCTTTTGCGCACAACCTTCTTTTTGCGACATGATAAGTTGACTATGGTTTACTCTATATTGAAGTATAGGGAGTACATAGATATTCATCTCCCAAACCTGTCATCGTACCCTCTTGTTTCAATGTAAAAGACTTGGTTTGATTTTCAATTGTCCTTCACTTTCTGCGCATAGAACAAGTCCATTGATTTCCCCTTTTTGGTCTGTTGAAATCCTTTTCCAAACATTTCTACATTTTTATGTTTCTTGATCTGCAAAGTTTCTTCTTCTGTGTAGAGCATATAAAATTGGCTGAGATTCTTCTTCAATCTTCTTTTCTTTTTTTTTCTTCCAAAATTTATTCGATTTCTTTGAATTCTCATAGTTCTAAACTTTATAACCTAAGATGTTACATTTGTGGCATACTACATTGTTACATAATTTTGCAGTCTTTACAAAATTGTTGAACTTCCAGCATACACCAATTCTATTAATTGTTTTGGATTTTTTATTTATAATATTACTCTTGGCATGTACCTCACAATCCACTACTTTATGCCCAAATATATTACAAGAGAAACAACAACCAATAAAAGGTTTTTGTACCTAAGTATATATTGTCCTCTTGGTAGTACAATCATTATGTATTTTCTTTTGTGAAACTTTTGTTCATTTTCCTTTCCTCCCATGCTGATGTCTTCCTTAACCTTTTCTTTACATGATTTGGACCTTTCTTCAAGAATATCCTAATGTATGTCAAACCAAAGACCAGTCTTGTCATATGAAGATATTTGAAAACTAAGGATGTGTTCTAAGATCATGATTCTTTTTTCAAGCCTTGAATTTGTTTCCAACCGAGCAACTATATTTTCTAGGTCTTCCTTTAGTGAAAGAATCTCAAAGGCTTTTCTTTTTACAGGTTTCATTATTCTCATGAAGTTGTTTTGGTAAATCTTCTTCAGCCCTCTTAGCCTCATCTACTTGGATTTTCAAGCCGTTAATTGTTCCTTTAGAATCAAGTAGTTGATCCTTTTGTTCATCTATGATTTGTGTTTCTTGTTTGTTAAAGCTTTGAGCTTCCTCATGGGACCCTTGCAGTCTTATTTTCAGCGATAGATTTTCTTTTCTTAAAGCAACAATGTCAGCTTCTTGTTCTTGGCATACTATCTCCTTCTCACTTAATTGATTTACTAGGAATTCTTGAGTAATATTTGCCTCCTCTATTTGATCATTTTCTTCATGTTGTAGCAACTGCTCCATTAATACTTCATTTTCTTTTCTTATTTTTTTAACTCATTTAAAGCACTCATTAGTTCACTCTTCTTGTCAACTTCTCTAGTTTCCTCATCTTTAGAATCAAGGGTTTCTTATTTATTTAACTCCTAATTATCACTCATGTGATGCAGACTATTGTATTCATTTTCAAAAGGAGAATGAGTTTCATACTTACCGAGCATGCTCATGTAGTATCTATCAAGGTTGCTTCAGATGGTTCTTCCTTAATGAATGTGTTTCTCTCATCCTCTTCTTCTTATTATTTACTTTCTATGATCACTTCCTTAGTCATGCAGATATTTTTTAGCTTGTCCCAAATCTCTTTGGCTAAGATACATTTTCCAATTTTATCTTTCATAGAATCAACCAACCCTTCCATAATGGCATCCATTTCCAACTTGTTGTTGAATTTCAATTTCTTTTTGGCAACAGATTTTGGTGACCTTTTTTAAGGAGTATATTCTGCAACAATTGACTACCAAATATCAAGTCCATGTGATTGCAAATACGCTTCCATTCTTATGCTCCAAAGTAGATAGTTTGTTCCAGTGAAAAATGTGGCTCTATCTGTGTTAAAACCAAATTCCTCACAAGCCATATCTGCATAGTGATCTACCTTCCAGTGGTTAGACTATATATAAAGAAACTCACTTTGATACCAAATGTTTGAATTCTTAATAATATTAAGGGGGGGGGGAGTGAATCAGTATCATGTGCAGATTATAAAAAAAATGACTTAAAAATTTATGCATCAATTCCTACTTAAATTGTAACAATAAGAGACAACTCTACACATTATGTTTGGAAAGTAACTTTATATATAAATGCATGTAAAATTTGATTACATAGATAGATGGGAGACACCAATCTCCAATTATGTGAGCACCAGCTCACTTAGACACAATACACCAATCCCACATGCAAGCACCAACTCATTGATTACAAGCTCCAACATGTGAGGACACCAATCCTCTACACAAGCACAAACTTGTTGTGTTCACGCACCAACATGAGACGAGACTGCAATCTCCTTTCCTTGCCTCATCCTACCACCCTGAGATATAGAAATAGATGTTCTTATGTCGCATTGTCTTATGGTTTTGTGCACACAATTGTACACCTGTCTTTTTCATTGTTTCACCTTCTTTTGTGCACACTCGTGAGCTCTACTTCAGTTCTGCACCATGGAATATTTTAGGGGCTAATCTTAGCCCATTGGCTATATTTAGGGGTTTTAAATTTTTAATGGGATATTTTTTATTAAACACCCATTAGGTATGATTAGCCCACATTTTATTTATTTATTTTTAATGAATAAAAGGTTAGCCCCACAAAATATAAAAAGAGGAGGCAAGATAAAACAATTTTGCCCCTTTAAAAATCAATTTAAACCTTTGTTCTCCCATGAAAATTGCTAGGGAGCTCCCATTAGCCCCTGATTTCTAGAAATGGTAGTTTCTAGGGGCTCTTTCGCCTTCTATCGATAATGGAAATTGAAGTTAGATTACATTCATCCCAATTTTATGGGTGAATCTCATTTTAAAAGTTGCTTAATGTCCACATGACAAGGGTAGTTGATATTTACTATCAGGTCTTATAGTGACCCATTTTCATGTAGGAGAGTTTTGAATCCCATCACGTGAGATCCAAATTTTAGCCAACAAACATGAGGATTGTGAACCTCATGATCAATGATGCGGCAACAATGTTTTTGTGGGTGTTTGGGGCATCATGCCAAGGGGTTGGGACTTCATTCATAGCCACATATTTGGGTGTGTTGGGGGCCATGAACCTGCTTATAACCAGTGACATTTTGTTTCTACTTGTTTTTTTTTTCTCCTTTATGGGACAGACAATGGGTGGAGCAACCTAGAATCCCACTGTCTTTGCTACTTCTTTTGATTTGGGCATTGTTAGGTATTTTGACATGTTTCTTGCTTCTTTATTGAATTTCATGGTTCTCAAAGGATTTTTGTAGGGTTGACATTGTATTTTGTGGTTGGTTAGCTTACTGTTGCAGCATGAATGTTTCTCTTTTAGTAATGTGGAATACATTAAATATGGACTTACAGCGATGGAAAAATGGACATGTGAAGCATCAAATTCGGTATGCAATGCTTAACTCTATTTTTTTGGCTTCCATGTAGAAAGGTACATACATGATATTATGTTACAATTGATGATATTGTGCATTATTTGACTGAATCTTCCTGAATCTTCTTAAATTGAGTATGTAGGAATGTATTGGGATGAATTAATATACATAAGGAAATTTGTTAGTTTCTTGGTAAGATTCTCCCACACTTGTGATTAATTAAAAAAATACCTATATGCATTGGTATTGATCTCTTAAAATCATCTTTGGTAAGGTCTGTGCATAGATGAGGTATTGGTGGGCCCTTGTAA
>BSBM01000524.1:4550000-4597500 GCA_027924585.1 Larix kaempferi
AAAAATTATATATACATAATATAACATTGATAAAATAACCTTCATATTTTTCTATATATGATGGGGATTAACCCATTTATTATACATAGAAATTTAGGGGGGGATCTTAAAATTTCACACAACTGTTGCTCTTCTTTTTTCTGCACTCTGTTGTGATCATCTTCTACGCAATCAAATCTATGCATTTACTACGCACTCAGATGTGCGCACTTAACACGAACCATCCTTATCTGCTAATCCCTAGAAATTCATCTTCTACTTGAAATTGGCGCACTGACTCAGAGCTCCATACTTGCTTGGATGGATGATTGAATAAATTGATCACTTCATCTATTTATATGAGTGTTGAGTCACTTCTTAGGCTGACAAAATATTGTATAGTAAGGCGAGCTCATCATGTTGGCTTTACTCCTCCTTATTTTATGGCATAGTTGACTTAACGTGATGGATGTAGTCCCACTTACTTTGACATCAATGACAACTTTTCAATATGGAATAGTTCTCCAAGTACATGAGGGGGCTATTGATTGCTCCCACGCATCTGAAGAGTCCTTATTTGAACTTTGGAGCCGATACAAATACTTTGAGCTTTGAATGCGCCACAGAATGAAGTGGTCCTCCCATTTTGATAGTTGTGTGGGTTTCAAAATAAATCACGCGTGGGGATGCACATGTAACCAAAAAAAGAAAGGTTGCACTAATAAGTGCACGTGTCTAGTGGTTTTAGCGGTGTGATTTTTCTGTAGCGACTGCATTTGACATTTTAGGGCTCAATTTGTATTTTGGATCTGATGAGGATGTCTTTGGTGGACTGCATGTTGTATGCTGATGATGTCTTTCTGCAAGATTAGCTAAAATGTCGCATGTATGCAAACTTAAGCGTTAACGGGTACTCTATGTTTAAAGTTGGCATGGTTGTGTCTCAAGTCAAATTAGTGTTTGAATACATATGAATTCTTTGTAGGTGGTGTGAATCCATAAGTTTTTGGAGTCAAAGTGATGTTTGAATATGTATTATTTGTGAGTGAATCTGGTTTGAAGTCTATTGGAACCTATGTTTACGCGGTTGTCCCCATCTTGAAATATTTTCTTTGATTATGATTTCATATTTCACCTTGCAAGGTCTCTAGGGGTTAGAAGAGTTGTTCCAAGTCACATATTACTAAGGGTAAAAATAAAAAATGAGTATTAAAAATGCCATGGAAAATATGGATACCTAGAATATGTAGTGAAAATATGATTTTTTAAAATTGGAATGGTGTATTGGGAGGAAGTTAAACAAAATAATTTTTCTAGGCATTCCTTAATATCTAGTGAAATATAAGGGTATTCTTTAATATTCTTGGAACACAAACTTGTTATGTCATATAGATTCATAGAGTGAATGCCATAAAATTAAAATGAACATATTATTAGTAAGATACTTTATTTAAGACACTATGTGTGAGATAATTAAATACATACTAAAATAAAACTAAATATATGGAAAAATCAAAATTTTGAATGGTTAATATTTTTATTTAAATATTATTAATATAAATTTTAATTTAGGTGTAATACAATATAATCCCTCTAAATACTTAATAATTTTGTGTTTAAAATAAATTTATATAAATAAAAATAAAGAAATATATATCATCATAATGAAACAAATTTCTATTGTGTTTACCTAGTTTAAAAATATTGATTGTAATCAGAACAATGACAATTTTGATAAAGGTATACTTTGGGAAATTTAACTGGAAGATCGGTTTCTTAGTAACACTAATAAATTAAAATTTGGCATCCTACTATTAATATAAAAGAAACACTTATTTTAAAAAAAAATACAGGAAACATTCCCATAAGATTTTAACCACAAATAAAGGAAACATTACCATAAGATGTTAAAGAGATAGATCCATGGCTTAATAAAAGCTACGATCACATTTTTTTTTTAAATTCCTTTTAAAGCTGGATATGGAGATGACACAAATATAAACATAGGTTTTTTCTTATCCTATCATCTGGGAATATGGAGATGACACAAATATATTATTGAGAAAGGCGGTGCTGATTTTCCAACACAATTAATAGAGGCAGCAGCTTTTTCGAACTAATATAGCAAGAGGAGTGACGTTAATAATGAACCAAATAGTTAATGCAGATAGTCTCATTCTTATAAAACTGTTTAGAGAGGTAGCTGTCAAATCTCCATGTTTTATGTGGTTATGTATTTGAAAATAATTGGATGATGATGTAGTACCAAACATCTAAATATTCGCTTAATTCCCCCTATTGTTCATCCAAATTATGGACCACTGTAATGATGTATGCAAGCAAGCGGTCCACAGTTGACAACTGTTAGGCCAACAAACCCTAGGTGAACTGTCATCATTATCTACTACGTCTTAATTTTTAACACTTTTTATGACCGTTGGGCCCAGAAACAGAACTAGTCCTATTTTTCGATAGCCTTATCGAACTGGCGTTACATTTCGACTTTCTGTTTCTCCATTTTTCGGTATTTTATGTGAACTCTTTAGGTTTAACTTTTGGCGTTGGCTAACGTTTTACCAAAACGCCTCACATTTCGAATTTTTTTTTTTCTGGATTTTTCGGTATTTCTGTCAAGATCTCTTAAAGCTCTACCCAGACGATGAAAATTACAAATTCCATCATTTGAGAAAATGGATCTGAATTCAGTCGAATGTTGATAAGAATATTATGAAGGGAGTAAGTTATTCATTCTATTATTTACATTTTTATTTTATTTTGGGAATCAATCATGAAATCTTTGTTAAAATTCCATTGCTTAAATTAATCTTCTTACAGACAAATTGTAGTTTTGATTGCAGAAATAAATTAAACATCTCAATAAACACAAAAAAAAAATGGCTTACTAAGTTTAGCATACACCTCAAAATCTGCGGCATATCAGATTTCAGTTAAGATCAGGCTTCAGCAAACAATGCGGAAATGAAATCATTACAAAGATACCAAAACAGAGTTATTGGAATTAAAAGTTGAACCCCAAAAAAACAATAATCCAGAACTGTGCATAAAGGTTGGAGGCAGAAATAAAACAAAGATAATGCTGAATGAGTTACTGCTCTTCAATACAAACAATAATCTAATGTGTATTTAAACACTTATGGAAAACCCTAAAAGCTCTAACCTAGCTTTTGCATGCATGCAAAGCATGCTGTTGCATTTATTAACGGAACGTCTAAAATAGGAACTGAATGTAAAAGCTACGTTAACTGAAGTAATTACTATTTCTAACAGTGCATTCACTAGTTCTGTACAATTTCGAATTTTCGACCTTTAAGCGTGTTGTCATGTTGTGGCAGTCAATGTTGGAATTTGGTGGCCATTTTACTCCTTTCGGTTAAAAATTTGAGGTTGTGGATTTTTTTCCTTGTGGTTACAAATTTTTTTATTGAAATACATGACTTTTAATAATATTCTTTTTATAATAATTTTATTAATAATGTTTTATTAAAAATTATTGTTTTTAAACTTAAAAATTAAAGTATATTTAGATAACTATGTAGATTATGCAAAGTAAAGTTTTACAAAATTACTTGGAAAATCAACACAAATCCATTTTCATATCTATACAAAATACCTAAAATGCACTTAAAAAAAAATATGGTTCTTTACTCAATTTGAAAACTGAATTTTTTATTTTCGGTTATTTAAATTATCATCCAAAATAAATTCAAAACTAATTTAGAGAGATTAAGAATTTAGAATTAAACAAAAAATTAATTAAAATTAATATTAAAAAAACTGCAAATATTTTAAATATTTTATACTTTCCTACAATAACGTTTTGGAAAATTAATAACAGGTCAAAAATATGTTTTAACATCTAACTTGGCAGTCAATCATTCACAGTTGGCATACAATTTTAGACCTTTTAGGTTTACATGTTATTGTCATCCTCGGAATGTCGGATTCACGGGTTGTGTACAATTTCGACATGTTAAGTTTAAAGGGTATTGTCCTGCAGTGGCCGTGTTTTCTAACATCTTGTGCCGGCCGCCGGCCACAACCTCTTATCAAAAAGTTAATGTTCATTGCATCATGCTTTACGTCATGTATTGTTTGATTGGGAGTATGTTCATTGCAGCCAGCGTTACGATTTTTTTTTTTAGGATATATGTTTTTTTTCATTCGGAGTACGTTAATCGTGTAAAAAAAAAATCTGTCAAAAGTAAAAAACGATGTTGATAGTTCAATTCATTATTATTATTCGTTTGGAGGGCGGTTTTGAAGTGTTTATTTGAAATACTTCAAACTTTTAAAATCAAAATTTTGTTTGAATAAATTTTAAAAATTGATGAAATATATAATTTAAAATTTAAAATATTTTAAATTTAATAATATATATCAAAATTTATTTAATTTTTAATATTTTTATTCCTACAAATATAATGTTTTTGTTAAATTTTGAATAAATAATAATAAGATCATTACAAATTAAATTGAATAAAATATTTTAATCACAAATTAAGATATTGTAAAATCCATGTTTCAGTTTTTACTATGAAAATGAGAAAATGATTAATATTAGGAGAGTAATAAAATGATTAATAACTAGCTTTAAAAATAATCATTAAACCACGAAAATGTTGCTACCTCAAATAACTAGCTTTAAAAAGAATCATATTATATTTTAAGAGACAAGGAAAAGATTGCTACTTCAAATTAAAATTTTAGTAGAGTTCCCACTTCACTTTTATATAATTACATCTCTCATATATAAACTCACCTTATTACATATTATTTATAAGTCATTATCCACACCATGACATATAAATCAAGATATGGTTCACACTTGCATAGATTAATAATATATTGTAGAAATAATACTTGATAATATTTCATAATCATTTGGTCTTTATCCACATCAAAGAAAATCATAATTATAGGCACAAATGACAACTCATAAGGATGGCTCACAATTGCATTTACTAATAAGTTAATAATTCATTGTAACATATTCTAAGAACTCACATGTACATACATGAAGTGGCACACTATGTTGAGCTCGTATGCTTAAAAATCCTCATAGTTTATGACTCTCACATACACAATTACTACACTTATGTACTTATTAACATAAGTGACTAATCTATACTAGTTTTTATATGTATATATTAAATATTTTGAGAAAATGGTCATCAAATCTCTCTAATTCATACTCAATTTGGGTGGAAAAGGTTTTTCCTTGACCCAAATGTGAAGTTAGACAAAAGAGATAGGTTGGAAGAAATATACATATTTTTCATTTCATTTTTGTTAGTCCGTAATTCCTCTATTCTATTGGAACATCTTAGTGTTTACCAAACTTTGTTTTCATAAGATTGATGTCCTAGTCTTTTCACTATTTCCATCAATGAGCATAAGATGTTATCTTAAGTTATGAGTGGTGTCTAAGCTTCTTTATGAACATAAGATGTTATATGCATTTCTTTGTGTAAATGTGTTACTATTTCCTTTAAGTCTAGCATGGCTATGTTATATAATAATGGTCACTATTGCTTGATATGGTCTATGTATTGCTTAAGAAGTATAGTAGCATCCTTAAATAAATTTCAGAAAGCTCTTATATGAGAAAGTACAACTTCTTTTCTTTTACCTTAAATGATTTAAGCTTATTTTAATATATTGAGATTCTAATAATAAATTATAACTTCACAACTGCAAACTTTATACTTAGATACCTTACATAATAAATTGTAATAATGAATTTAACTAACTTACAATATTTAAATTTAAAAATTACATATGTACATATAATCCATTTATAATATTTAAATTAAAAATTTTAATTTAAAAAATTGCACTTATGCTAGTAACACAAAGTACTCCAATTACAAATAAAAACAAATTAGCACAAGAAACAATCACCAGACTTGAGTCCTAATGCAAATGAAAGCATGAGTAACACAATACTTTCAAAACCAAACAAGCAATTAAAAGAATAGCTAGACTTGAGTCCCAATGCAAATGAAAGCACGAGTAACACAATACTTTCAAAACCAAATAAGCAATTAAAAGAATAGCTAGACTTGAGTCCCAATGCAAATGAAAGCATGAGTAACACAATACTTTCAAAACCAAACAAGCAATTAAAAGAATAGCTAGACTTAAGTCCCAATGCAAATGAAAGCATGAATAACACAATATTTTCAAAACCAAACAAGCAATTAAAAAATAATATTCTTTTACATTCACATTTACTTTCATTAAAACAAATTAACACAGCACACAAGGGACAGACTTGAGTCCTAATGATAATGAAAATGAAAGCATGAGTAACACAATACTTTCAAAACCAAACAAGCATTTAAAAAATGAATATTCTTTACATTCACATTTACTTTTATTAAAGCATGCCTTTAGCTAATTTATTTATCATGGTTTTCTATATCTAAATTATTAACTTTGGGGTGTGATAACTAGCATTTAAATCCTCACAATTTTCAGCAAGGCAAGTTCCACTTTTTTTAGTTATTTTTTTTTGGAATTTCCATTATTTGGATCATTTTAAAATGGGCCAAAATCTTTAGGGGCTCAATTCCATGGCATAATTTCGCAATAAATGAAATAGAACTAGGATTGACCAATTTTTATAACCAAATCTAAGTAACAAATTACCTGAAAAAAGAGCTATTTGAATGCCAGCCACGCCATTAACTCTATATTGAGGGCAAATGATTAAAATTTGTAAGGCCTATGCCTCCATAAAAAACAGATGCATCCTTATTAACCAACTTCATAAAGACAAAATGTGTCTTCCTGTTGTCTTAGCACGAGCCTTGAAATTTGATTCCTTTTGGCGCAAATGTCGTGATTTGACCATCCATTCAAAACGCTGCATCTGGTTATAAAGTTAGGTCAATGAACAGGCCTTTCTATGTCGAAACAACGCAAACAAATATGAACTTTTTGTCTCGATCTCAGTAGATGTATGAACATCGTTTTCTGAGTCAGAAAATGCAAACGAATATTAACTTTTCAAAAGCCATGATGGGACGGTGACAATGCAAGATGTAGTACCTATACACTGTATATCACCTTTATCATTTGTGGACAAAACGATATTCGGGAAAAAGAATCGTTGTTACTGTAAATGACAAGAGCGTGAGGCCGCCAAAATTTGACCCAAACAAATGAACAGACGTGATTGGCTTATCATTTTCCTGTCTGAGGCCAGAAGCTGCTATACTAAAGACATTTGGATAGTTCTTTGACCATTTTGGATAGTTATAAGAGTAGTCTAAAGACATTTGGATGGTTCTTTGACCATTTTGTTCGGTTGGGATTGTTAAAATGGTAGATATAAGATATTGAAACTGAATAGGACAGGTTTTTGATGCCATGAATCGATTTTTCAATAAAAATGAATTATATATCATAAGTTATGATAACATAAAAATAATGGCCCAATTTCATCCTAAAACTCCTTTGTCATTGGTTTGATTGAATTAAAATCTAGATCGTGATTTTAATGCGTGCTCAATCAATCCAAAATATCCTAAAATCAAATCTAGATCTTTTAGGAAAATGAAAGGCACAGGATCAGTTTGAAACACTGACAAATGCTAGCTATGCTACGGAAATTCATGTGAGACCCACATCACGTGCTTACCTGCTCCCACGAAAAATCAGTCCCGTGATTCCCGCTCCTATGCGACCTAGATGCAGGAGGACATCCTTTTAAATGTCTGCGGAGGAGCCTTCATTCGCAGGTCATCAGATCTGGAGAGTCAGTAAAGAAATTGCTTAATAGTTCTTACTTTGCGTTATTTTTCTTACGTTTGCTTGGCAATTGGATATGAATTAGGTCATGTTATGATCTCAAACCCTTACATTCAGATACAATTCCCCGGCCGATCCAACTAGGGTTTTCATTTATAGCAAGTAGGGTTTGTTAATTTGTTTGTCGCAGAAATGGCGAAATTAGACTCTGGTAAACTGTTGGAAGTTCTGAACGTTAGGGTTATTGGATCTGGTGAGCGGATATTAGTTCTATCACATGGCTTTGGGGGCGACCAGTCGATGTGGAAAGATATTCTGCCATACCTGGGCCCTAATTTCAAGGTCATCGTATTCGATTTGATATTCTCCGGTACTGTCGATCCCAAGTATTTTGACTTCGATCGATATTCTAATTCACTCGCTGGTTATGCAGACGATCTTCTCGCCATTTTAGACGAGCTTAAAATTGATAAGTGCATGTACGTAGGCCATTCAGTCTCTGGTATGATTGGCTGTCTTGCGTCGATCAAAAGACCAGAATTATTTGAAAGATTAATCTTGCTAGGTGCTTCCCCGAGGTAACAAAACATACCTATAATTATTATTCAGGTCTTGAATAATTTTAAGCATTAATACTCGATACACATATTCCTCTACAGTTTCGGTATTCATTTGTCAGTAACATTGGAGTTGATTCTTCTGCAGGTATTTGAACGATGGATCCTACGAGGGAGGATCTGAACGTGAAGACATTGATGGATTTTTTAGCTTAATAAAATCCAACTATTCGGCATGGGTTTCTGGGTTTGTTCCTCCACTAATTGCAGTGGATGAACCCTCTCTGGTGAATGAGTTCTCTAGAAAATTTCTGAGTATAAAGCCTGAAATTGCCTTTACAGTTGCTAAGAGCATCTTCGAGTCTGATCTGCGAAACATATTATGCGATGTGAAGACCCCATGTAGCATCATCCAGACTAGGAAGGACGTAGTGGTTCCATTGAGCGTGGCTTATTACATGCAATGCAACCTTGGAGGAGAGAATAATTCAGTGCATATACTTGACGTAGATGGCCATCTACCACAGTTAACTTCGCCTCAAATCTTAGCAAAGTTGCTTACACAGCTTCTTGCAGGGTCTTGATTACCAAGGTATTTATCTTATGTGCACATAAGTACTTAACTTATATAGTTATGTGTAGCTTTTCATAGTAAAAGCCAAAAAGGACAAGTTGTAAGGAATACCCCAGTTGGTTCCAGAGTACCATGGGGCAGCTGGATTGTAATACACCTATCTCCAAACTGTTCTAATGGGTGAGTACTGAGTAGGTGTATGTAGGGCTTTTGCAAGTGTCTTTGTTTATGTTTAGAGTTCTAATGGGTCAGTATGTGTATATGGTGCTTTTGTAAGTATCTTTAATGAAGTTTAGAGGACTCTTTGTGTGTTCTACTTTTGAGTCTGTGTATGTTCTACTTTTGTGACTGTTCTTATTGAGTTTAGACGTTGCCACTCTGTTAGTAAACGCGTAATTCGCTGTACATCTAAATTGGATATAATTCTTTAAGCTTAATTCAGTGAAATAAAGATAACGTTGCTATATCGTTCTCTTTTTTTGGAATTGAAATGTCAAATGATTTTATAAATTTTTTTATAATGTATTTTGTTTAATTTAATTTTTATTAAAAATTTGTATTTTATTTTAAAGCTGTGCTATATCAAATTTGAATGAAATTACATATGATACAATTAAGGTTATATATCTAGAGGGATGTTATTAAATAAAATAATAATAATATTGAAAATATTATCATATCTCAATTTTGAAGTTGTTGTGATTAAGGTTGATATATTTAGAAAGATGTCATTAGAGAGAACAATGATAATATTAAAAATATTGTTACATCTAAATTTTGGAGTTGTTATGGTGTTATGAAAAATTAGAGGATAAAAGAAAATTAAGATATTATATGGAGGTGATCAATCATAATCTAAAATATCATGAGTATATCTTTATTTTAACTAGCAAAAAGAAGAAAATCAAAATTGCTAAAATAAAAACAATTTCTCATAAAATTTAAATTAAAAAGAGAGTCTCCTTAAACCCACATTAAGTTGCAATTTCAAAATATTTGTTATAACAATGAGCTTCCTAACCTTTCAAGTCATCCAAGATTCCCAACTATGGTCATTTAATAATGTTTTTCTTAAAGTTTTTCAAGCAAAAAATTATTTTTGTAAAGAAAAACAAATGTTTCCTTATATTTTTTAAAGTTCAAAACATCATCATTATCATTATATTAAATACTTATTTTTATAATTATGTTTCAATAAATTTATATTGATTTTATATCTTTTTTTTTTATAATTTTTTTTTTAAACAATAAATAATTTAAATTTAAGAATAATCATATCTTTAATGAAAGTCTAATACTACAGAATTATGCTACTATGGGTAAAAGGTTAGGGGGGTTAATATTAGGGTCAATATTGTAGAAAAAGTTTTGAAATCTAACTCTAATAGATGTACACAAAACATTTTATGAAAAAGTGATTTTTGTCTTTAATGACATATTAGCATAAGATGTTATCTTAAGTTATGAGTGGTGTTTAAGCTTCTTCATAATTTCCAGCAATGAGCATATGCATTTCATTGGGTAAATATGTTACTATCTTCTTTAAGTATAGCATGGCTATGTTACAAAATAATTGTCATTATTGTTTGATATGGTGTATATATTGATTGAAAAGTATAGATGCATTTTGAAACAAATTTTAGAAAGCTCCTATATGAGAAAATGCAACTTTTTCTCTTTTACCTTAAATTATTTAAGCTTGTTTTAATATATTAGAATTTTAATAATAAATTGTAACTTCACAAGTGCAAGCTTTCTAATGAAATACCTTACATAATAAATTGTAATAATAAATTTAACTAACTTACAATATTTAAATTAAAAATTACACATACATATACCCATTTACAATATTTAAATTTAAATTTTTAATTTAAAAAATTGTAAGTATGAGAGTAGCCAACAACAAATCAGTACTCCAATTATAAATAAGTACTCTAATTATAAATAAAAACAAATTAACACAACACACAATGGGCAGACTTGAGTCCTAATGAAAATGAAAGCATTAGTAACACGGTACTTTCAAAACCAAACAAGCACTTAAAAGATCCATGTTCTTTTACATTCACATGTACTTTTATTAAATCATCCCTTTAGATAATTTACTTATCATGGTTTTCTAGAGAAATGATTATACACCTAAATTATTAACCTTATATTGAGGGCAAAGATTAAAAGTTGTAGGCCAAATGATTAAAATTTGATTCCTTTTGGCGCAAACGTCGTGATTCGACCTATCCATTCAAAACGCTGCATCTGGTTATAAAGTTAGGTCAATGAACAGGCCTTTCTATGTCGAAACAACGCAAACAAATATGAACTTTTTGTCAGGATCTCAGTAGATGTATGAACATTGTTTTCTGAGTCAATAAAGAGAAACGAATATGAACTTTTCAAAAGCCATGATGGGACGGAGACAATGCAAGATGTAGTACCTTATACACTGTATATCACCTTTATCATTTATGAACAGAACGATATTCGGGAAAAAGATTAGTCGTTACTGGAAATGACAAGACCGTGAGGTGGCCGAAATTTGACCCAAGCAAATGAACAAACGTGATTGGGCTTATCATTTTCCTCTCTGAGGTCGGAAGCTGCTATACTACGAACCATTTATGGAGTTTGATAAAAAGATATTGAAATTGAGTAGGACAAGGTTTTTGATGCTATGAATCTATTTTTGCAATATAAATGAATTCTATACAATGTCATTGTATAACTCTTCTGTTCTTTTGTTAAAGTTTATATTGAATTAAAATTTAGATCGTGATTAGGTGTTTATATTTTAGAATGGAGTAGATTATTATTTATGCTTTTTTCTAGATTGAAGGAAGATCATATAAGTGTTTTCATTGATTTGTGTTGGGTGTTGTTTAAAATTTTAAATAAATAATTATAAAAAAATAAATATAAAATATTTGATGCAAGGATAACTCATGGATAACTCATAGGTCATTTATGGATAACATGTAGTAGTGACAAACAACCCATTTAATTAAAAAAAAAGGTAGGGCAGCCACACGAAAATGGTACCCAAAAAGGTCGCAATGGAAGCGCGCTAGCAGGAAAAAAACAAGGACGCACATGCACCTCTAAACACGTGTGCGTGCCTTTGCTTCGGCAATGTCGATCATCCACGTTGGTGATTTGACGTGGACAATATTTGCGCGCACGCATTATTAACACTTACACAAACATAGGCGCGCATGCATCATTAATGCATGCGTGCCCCTATGTTTTTTATTAAAAAAATAGTCCACGGGTTTGTTATCACAATAACAAACCCTCGAGTGAGCAGTGGAGATATAGGACCCCCGCGAGCACGTGTTGGAGCACCCAACGACCTCCCACTCAACATCAAACTCAACCTCCACTTCATTGCTGCTAGTGCCTCCAGGTAGGTGCTCAACCATTCATTTTTTTGCTGCTTTTTTTTGTTTTCCATTACAATTTTAAATTACAAAAAATTACATTCAATTAAAAAACCAACAAATTGGCATTGCAGATAAAATACACCTAACAAAATGAGAAACACACCACAACCATCACACGAAACCAATGAAACCGAACCATCAGACGATAACATCAACATTGGAATGGACAACAAACCTGATGATGAACCATTTGAAAACCCCGAGGATGAATTACATCAAGATTTAAACCAATTAAGAGTCTTAAGCGATGATCAAGGAAATTTTTAGGGGCAAATTTTTGCCAATTGGCTATTTTTGGGGCTTTTTTTCAAAAAATAAATTCGTTATTTGGTCATTTTTAGTCTCTAATATCGCCTATATTTACATAAAATATGTTTTTTTATCATAATATTCGCCAAAATTCACAATTTTTAGTAGTAAATTGTATGTTTCATATTTAACATTCGCCTAGCTATCTATATATACGTTTTTTTCAATCCAAAATAATCGCCTATAATACTATACTTAAGTATAAGATTACAATCTTTAAAAAATACCATGGCGATGATTTGAAGAACAACAAGCAACCCTCTCGGGTTTCCCTAGCTACATCATTGCAAAACATCATTGCAAAACATCATTGAATCTATCAACCTTGCCCACAGTGACATCACTAATTTGAGCCAATATAGGGCTCGAATGAGGGAGCACTATTCCACTAGGATATCAAAAGAACAAATTAAAGACCTCAACATCACGAAAGCACAATTATACAACAAATTCATAGATCCTAAGACAAGGCATCCTCTAGATGTGAGGAAGAGACGGGTTTGCATGGACTCATGCAATTACCATCCATGGAGAGATAACTTGAGAAAGAGATGGTTTATGGTGTTTGACAGGCCCCCATTCAATAATTTGGAGGTCCCACAGTATTTTGTTAGGAAATTGTGGGCTGAGTTTGAACTAGGATACCATGTCAGTTATTTTGATATCACCGAGTTTCAAGGTGTCGGTCTTGGCTCTGCCCAAGATCGACCTCATGCCCGCTATAACCCACTCAGAGGACCACCTACACCCAGGCGAGAGCCAAACCGCCCTCCTCAGCCACTTGGGTTTGGTAGCGGCGTAGATGAGATTGATGACTCTATTAGATGTGCCACATGTCATCTGCTTAGACATACCACATTTGTGGCTATGTCTTCACAAATCCAGGAGGACAACGATGAGACACACACTGCTGCATGTTCTATGGGTGGTGGCCAGGACAAACCAAGTACAACTGGAACCCAGGCAGGGCCATCTAGTTCGAATGGAACAATGACACATCATTGTTCTCACTATGGTCATTCTTGCCATGGTCATACACAACAGCATGCCATGGAGAGCTACATGGACCAGGTTAGCTATTGTTTTATTTAATGTTCAAGTATTTATTGTATGTTATTCGATATCGTATTTTTTAATATATTTAACTTTGAATTACACATTGTTGACTTTATTTGTTTTAATGTACAGTTATTCAGGGCCGATTCTCCATCCTCTAGGTGGGAGGACATTGGTTCCTTCAACCTAGATCGAGCCATGGCAGCAACAGAGGAGATTGTAGCACCATACACATAGGTAACTTCCTTACTTTGAATGATTAGATGCAATTATGAGTAATTTGTGTTCAGTAATTACAAATTAGTTAGGAATGAGTAACCATTTTTTATATTATCATCGTTTAAAACTAAAATCAAAATGAATAATTCTCACAAAACATGTCTATCATATTATCATCGGATTTTACAATTGTGTTTATCATATTGTCTAAATTATTTGAGAGCTATAAATTCATATAATCCAGCCAAAAAAAATGAAACCTTATAAAACATGAAAACCTAAGAAAACTAGACATGTGTTCATGTTCACTTTAGGCATCCTTTGCCTCTCCATTTTTAACTGAACTTTCATTTATGATGCTAGTTGTTCTTATTCTATGTCTTCATAATCACCAAAATCTCGTTGAACTGCAAACTAGTTTGGACGAATACCATTCACTGAACCTATGGAAACTATAGGGTGTAATGTTACGAGGCATTTCTAAATCTATAGCCAACTTCTCTAACATTTCACTCTATGTTGCCATTCTCTTTTCCATATCCAAAATCCTAGCCAATTGGTCTTCATGATGACTACATATACTTTGATTAATATGAAACATTATCTCTTGTAAGGTGTTCATCTGTGGTGATAAGCACCTAAGGACGTTGTGAAGCTCTGTAAATACACAATGAACACACTCATCTTGTTGGTTGTTTTCTTCCATAGTACCAACATAAAGTACAAGAGAAATGGGGCTTGGAGAAATAACCTAAATTGCAAAGAAATTGCCTAAGTCTCCATTGAGATCACATAGATAATAAACCAAAAAAGGATTGCCTAAAAAACAAGAGTTCAAGTTTTCATCCACAAACCATCATTTCCAATTAAAATAATAATGTCATAGTCCAATTCTTAACAAAGAAACAAACCAAACAAAAGTATTCCCATCCTCTTCGCTACCCAACAACATTCACCACCACCCCTTGAGTTTGTTTGATCTTCAAAGACTTTGTTACCATGTCAAAAGTTGGGCAGGATCTTTCTTTCCATGCCAAGACTTCAAGCATAAATTGTCAATATTCTTTGCCACATTATCTTCAAGGAATGACCACAAAATGGGCCATTTGTTCCTATCATGGGCCCAATCCATTGTGTGTCAAAGGACACAATCCCCACAACCATGTTCTTTACCAAGTCTTGAACAAATGGACTCCACCAATACAATAAAAACTTTATATGATATCCAAAGCCCATCAAACCATCACATATGTGCCTACAATGCTTGCGTACATTTTCAATTACAACTGGCGGGAATTTTTCTTGACCCAATTGTGGGAATTTTCCTTCCAAGTGGCGGGCATAATGCTTAAGAGCTTGCAGACATTTTCTTATTGCACATGTGGGCATTTTTCATAGGCCTGCAGACATTTTTCCAGAGGGCCTGCGGGCATTTTCTATTATCCCATGCGAGCATTTTCCATAAGGCATGCGGGCACTTTTCAAAGGGCTCGTGGGCATATTTCATGTGGGCCTCTAGGAATTTTCTATTAGCTCATGCGGGCATTTTTCTTCATGGCTGCGGGCACTTTTCCACTGGGCCTGCAGGCATCTTCTATAGGGCCTGTGGGCATATTTCTTAGTCATTTGTAGGAATTTTTTCCTTCATGTTGCGGGCATTTCAACCAATGGTGACTGGCATTTTTCATTTGCTTCAACATTAAGAGGTTGTAAAGATCAGGATCGACTTCTTATCAAACCATTGATGAGGGAATCAAGCCATAAGGTCCATCATACCAAAGTGTGCCCTAAGAAGTCATCATCATCATTATTATAGCAAGAGATATTCAAAAACTCCAAGACCATCATAGTGGCCACAAAGACCATCAAGCCACCAAGTGTGTGGGATTCTAGTGTCCCAAATCCCAAACAACCATGTCCTTATTTCCATGTCATCAACCTTGTTACTCCTTTGTCATTAATGGCTTGTCATCAATGACAACCATATTCAACATTGTTTTATTTTGTGGTTGAAGATACCCCCTGCACTTATTGCCCCTACGTGCTTATCTCTGTTGTTGTTATTGTGGTGATTGATTTAAATCTCTAATTTTTGTGTGTTTTAAAGTGGATTCTTGAGTCATTCATGTCATTTGTAGGTTGGTGGAACCTATTTTTTGAATAGACTAAATGATTGATAAACCCAAGAAAAAGAATTAACTCTACCATATTTTTAAGAAAAACAAAAATAAAAGAATGGCACATTCATAGTTTAAACAAGACATACCTTGGAAAATTCTCAAGGATAAAACCAACAAAATAAGAACACGGGATTCTACCTCCAATAAATATTTCCATCTCTCTCCTAGTTGCCTCGTATCACAACGTTAATTCACTTAGTATATTTGGGCTCTAATTCAATTTATATTGTTGCTCTTACAATGTATTCACAATGATACTAAAATCAACAAATCAATCACTAATTCACCCACAATACTCTTTGCTTACACCTAAATCACCTTTCCATTTCATCTCCTAAGTCTACCTACCCTACCAAATTGGTATACTTGGCACACTTCCATCCTAAAGAAACCATCTCACTTGGTGCAAATGTATATCATATCTGAGTTGGCCCTATACTATCAATCCTAAAGCCATACCATAATATTGTCCTACAAATTTACTCGACTTCCTGCGTACCACAAACACACTTACTTCAATCCAAAACTAAACTTGAGGTGATATTTCTACTGCTGGTATAATCCTATCAAATTTGGATTAAAATTTAAACCTATAAGACCATCACACGTAACTCTTATAACAAGGTAATCATTAGCTTATGTGATCATCTACTCCCTATTGTTGGATACTATACTTTTACCGCTATTAAGGAAGTAATTGTTGGTCTCTGGTAATCATCTAACTTGAATCTAAAGTAATTGCAGTAATTCTTTTTTAGTACTATCATTGTCATTTTGTTTAATATTGTTAATATTGTTTTTATAAATTCAATCTAAATATTGTAGTGTTCGCACAGGTTCTCGCGGGCTCCAGCGACCAGCCATCACCACCAGGGATCAATAGATCTCCATGTGTGCAGGTATCGTGTGTATTAAAGTATAAATTTAATTTCAAATATGATGACTTGTCTATGTATATTTATATTTTTCTATATTAAACTATGATGTTATAAATGTGTATGCAGGTGCGAGCACCTCACCCTACCAGTGCCACTATCCCTCCCTCCCAGGCCTTTCGGCCATCATATATGCCAGTTGTATCCCCTATCATACATTCCCCCTTCCATGCATCCCTCCCCACCACCTTCCATCCATCCCCCCCTCCTATCCAGCACCACACTCCCATCCAACTCTCCCTTACCTTTCATATCCTGTGTCCCATCACCCCATCCCAACCTTTCCACCACCTCCATTACATTTTCCCATGTTTCTAGCTTCCCCCATCTGACCACGATATAACACCCATCCACATTCACCCATCCTCCACCACAACACAAAATTGTTCCCCCCCCACATTCCCCCACCACACTCGCTTCCCCTTCCACGGTGGCCCCATCCATATTACAGCCAGTTGGGGTTTATCACCCTAAACATGCATCTCCACTTCGCCCACGCCAGTCCACGCTTCCTTCTTCCACCTCTCCTTCCAATGTGCCCCCCAGTTTTGTAGCCACCATCGATGTGGATACATCCGCCCCTATACCATTCACCATAGCATCGGAGCAGGTTTTCCAGTCGACTTCTCCATCTGCCAGCCCTAAAGACAAACCGGTTTTGTTCACGGTGAGATTGACTAGTTTATGAAAATATCGTTCAATTTTAACGAAAATTACTATATGCATCTAATTTCATCATTTATCTGGTTGTTATAAATGTTGAGGGGTGGAATTGCTGGGAGACTTGGAGCACAAAGGAGAGAAACCCCCTGACGACGTACAGTCTTTCTTGCGGTGAGTTATTTAAGATTTGAAAACTATTTTTATTTTTAAATTATGTTTTATACTTGTATAATTGCCAGGAAAAGTTGACATATTATTGTTGTCATTTCAGGGCCCGGGGGGACGTGGTCCAAGTCGCTAGAAGGACCCAGCTTCGTCTAGCACGAAGAAGAGGAAGATGAGTCGATTTTGGAGATGCTCCTGGGAGCTCCGAGGGTAGGCAAGAGGATTGAGAGGCCCTCCTATGTACACTAGCCACGATGTGGCATTTTGGGCACGAGTTGCCATTATATAGACGTTGGAAACGATGTTCCATTTTTCCAAAAAGTGTACATGATTGGATCATTTTTGCATATTAATAGATGGATCTGCACTTGTCTATATGACTTTGTCTTCGATTAAATTTTTGCATACATGATTTTGTCTTCAATAACAATGTTATGGAAAAATTTTCACATACATACAGATGTTATTTCTAGATACCAAGTGACCTCAATATGAGTCCCTTGTATTTGAAAGGGTCTCCATACAATGATTTATACTACATGTTATATGGGGGTACACCAAGAATGTAATAATAGTGTTTGTTAGAGTAAATTGTGTTCACATACAACATACACCCATCGAGCAAATTCACATACACACATACACACAACATCCAACATACACATCAATATGTTACTTCAAATCAGCCTTCTAAACTCAGTTATTAATGTGTTCCTATTAATTTTTCAATGACAAAAGAAAAAACAAGGAAAAGTCAACAGTCATTAATATATCAGTACAACAATGCAACACATAGTATTCACAAGCAAACTGAATATGATGAAAAGAAAATTTAATGCATCTATCTTAGTTTTTGCAAAAGATACAAGAAAAATATGATTAAGTTCTATTTATCCATTGTGTCAATGAATGAAAATGTAAAGGAAACTGCATAATTTGATAACAAAAAAACAGCTTGTCAAATTAGTGGAAAAATCACCCAAGTTTCAGATCTAATAGACATGGAGTCTATACTGAAAATCTTAGCACATGATATATTGATTGTGGCCTATTTCTTGAATCCTTTGCTTATCAACATATGACTACTTATTTATAATAGAAACCAACAATTAACAAGGTTCCTATATAGATGCATTTTCCTATTCCTTCTGGGCATTTGTAGCAAAAATGATATATTTGTTTCAAGCCACATATGCACTCTTCTATTTACATTGGCTAGTAATTAACATTGGATCTTGGACATTTTGGGATGCACAATAAACACTTTACATTCATCAACACACATTCTACATTGGAATAATTTTTTATTTCCATATGCACTATACCTATTAGTTTTTCAATGGAAAAGACAAAACATTAAGCAAAGTCAAATATGGTTAATATATCATTATAGCAAAGCAACACAAAGTATGCACAAGGGAACTGAATAGGTTGAAAAGAAAACCTAATTTAGCTATTTTATTTTTTGCAAATGAGAGTAGAAAAAAATATAATTAAGTTCCATGTATCCATTATGTCAATGAACAAAAGTTTGAAGGAAATTGCATAGTTTAATAGCAAATAAAGGAACTTCTCAAATCAAGTAAAAACACTAAGACTAAATTATTATAGGTCCAGATCCTTTAACATCTTCAAAGTGTCCCTGAATGGCCATGGGGTTCCTGGAAAAAATTCTCGTAGCACCAAAACTGTGACTCTAGTAGCGAATCCGTCGATTCCTATGGATTCGGGGCATCGGGTTTCAGCTAGGGGACTCCCCACACTGTGCCTCCAACGCTCGAAAACGGTGCTAATGGGTCATCTCCGGAGCTATGGTTTTGCTCAGTGAAGGCCATGCCAATTTCACTCAAGGGGGCCATTTCTCATCCAAAGGCTCCTGGGTGTGTGTGGCCATCGTGAATATGTCCACAATGGCCATACGCATGTGTGGGAGCTGACATAACCCAAGTCTGCTCATCGGTTTGGGTTCCGTGCCCCCAAAGCAATTCCTCAAAGTCTCCCTAAATGGCCATGGGGTGCCTAACCAAGATTATTGTAGCACCAAAACCGTGACTCCGATCGTGAATCCGTCGATTCCAATGGATCCAAGACGTCGATTTTCAGATAGGGACCCCCCACAACGTGCCTCGAATGCTCGGAAACAGTGCTATTGTGCCATCTCCAGAACTAGAGTTTTGCTCATTGAAGGCCATGCCAATCTTGCTCACGGGGGTCATTTATGGTCTGAAGGCTCCTGGGAATGCATGGAAATCGTGAACACATCCACAGTGGCCACATGGACGTGTGGGAGCTGACGGAACCCAATTCCACTCATCGGTTTGGTTGCGTGCCCTCAGAGCAAATCCTCAAAGTGTCCCTGAATGGCCATGGGGTGCCTGACCAATATGCCCATAGCACAAAAACCATGACATTGATTGTGAATCTGTCGATTCCGATGGATACGAGATGCCGGTCTCCAGCTAGCCCCCCCCCACAATGTGCCTCTAATGCTCGAAAACTATTCTATTGTTCCATCTCAGGAACTAGGGTTTTTCTTAATGAAGGCCATCGTAATCTTGCTCAAGGGGGTCACTTAATATACCTTGGATCCCGGGAGTGAGTGGCCATCGTGAACACATCCAAAATGGACACATGTATGTGTGGGATTTGATGGAACCCAAGTCCGCTCATCGGTTTGCGTTCGGTGCCCCTAGAGCAAATCCTCAAAGTGTCCTTGAATGGCCACGAGGTACCTGACGAAAATGCTCCTAGCACCAAAAAAGTGACTCCGATCGAGAATCCATCGATTACGATGGATCTGAGACAGGATTTTTTAGCTAGCCCCCCCCCCCCCCCCCCCAACAACGTGCCTCGAATGCTCGGAAATGGTGCTATTGTGCCATCTCTGGAACTAGGGTTTTGCTCAGTGAAGGCCATGCCAATCTTGCTCAAGGGGGTCATTTATGATTTGAAGTCTTCTAGGTGTGCGTGTCCATAGTGAACAAATCTACAATGGCCACATGCATGTGTGGGAGTTGATGGAACCCAAGTCCGCTCGTCGGTTTGGGTTCGGTGCCCTCAGAGCAAATCCTCAAAGTGTCCTTGGATGGCCACAGGGTGCCTTAAACAAATTACCGTAGCACCAAAACCGTGACTTTGATCGTGAATCCGTCATTTCCAATGGATCCGAGATGCTGGGTTTCAGCTAGGGCCCCCACAATGTGCCTCGAACGCTCGTAAATGGTGCTATTGTGCCATTTCTGGAACTAGGGTTTTTCTCAGTGAAGGCCATGCCAATCTTGATAAAGGGGGTCATTTATGATCCGAAGGCTCTCGGGCATGCGTGGCCATTGTGAACACATCCACAATGGACACATGCACATGTGGGAGCTGACGGAACCCAAGTCCACTCACTAGTTTGGGTTTGGTGCCCCTAAATGTCCCTCAAAGTGTCCCTAAATGGCCACAGGGTGCCTGACCAAAATGCCCATACCACCAAAACCGTGACTCCGATCATGAATCCATTGATTCCAATGGATTTAGGACACCAGGTTTCAGCTAGGGCCCCCCTCACACCGTGCCTCCAAATTCCGGAAATATTTTGGTTGGATTTTAACATATACTTAATTCGGGCATATTCAGATTTCTGTGTGAAACAAAATTTTTCTTCAACTTGGGAGGTTGATTTTTCACGTGTGTGACATCCAAAGAGGAATCTAACACCATGGCTAGATGTCCAGTTCATCATGGAGCATACCCACGCCATCTGGAGAATTTCTTAGCAAAAGGACAGTTTATGGTGGACATTTCCAAATGCCTCTTATCCTTTATTTAGATAGAAATACAACTTTTTTTCTCATTTTGGCAGGCTTGTATCTCGCACGTCTGACCTCCAGAGAGAAATCTGAAACTATGAAAAGATGGAAATATCATCAAAGAACAAGACCATGCCAACTAATTAATTTATAAGCACAAAGTCAACTTATTATGGGCATTTTCAAAAGTCCCCTTAACCTTCAGTTTTCAGCACTTGGGACAAATTTCATTTGTTCTTATTATGCAAAACAAGATTTTTCTCACTTTGGAAGATTGATTTCTTGCACATGTGACCATCATAAGGAAAACTGAAAACATGACTGGATAACCACTTCAACAAGGAACAGATCCATGCCACCTTTTGAATTTTTTGATACACACACATTATTTTTTGGGCATTTGAAAATGGCCTTTTAAATTGTTGATTTGACACTTGGACACAATCATAAAACCCTAGGTTAACATGAGGAGATTTTTATTTTCAACAAATTGGAAGTATGAGAAATCCAATGGATAGAGGCCAACTAGGTGATTCCATCCAGACCAATTTCATCCTTTGAAACCTCTTTCTCTCTCCTCGGTGGGCATTTTTCTGGAGCAGTGCAAATTAAGCTAGGAGGCACTTTTGGCAGATCAATATATTTATCTACAAAGACGTTTTAGACAAAAAATGATATGGTTGGATGCACCAATCGAAGGTGGATTTTTTATTTCACCAAAATACTGAACCAATGGTACTAGATGATGTAGCACATCTCAATGAGAACAACCATACTGATTTCACCTTCGAACTCATCTTCCTCTGACTTAGGTGGACATTTTACTGGATTGGTGCAAAACTACTTAAAACCTTGTTTTGGCATACCTATAACTTCCTCCTCAGACACTCTCAAGACAAACTGAGACCATGTTCAGGTAGACAGATGAACAAGATACATCCTGGTGGGATGGGGCAAACATTTAATTTAACGTATGAGGTACGGTGGACATTTTCCCAAGGCCACTTGGATCAATTTTCCAACAAAGCCATTTTCCAGAATTTCTCCAAACTGGCAAATCTCTATATAGATAGGTCAAATTGTAATAATTACATCATGAATGTACTATAGCACCATTAGGTGGATTTTCATCTTCATCAAACATGCCACATCATCATACATTCCATGTCTTCACTTCCTTTGTTATTCCTTTGTCTTCCATTGAGTTTTCCCTGCCATCATGTCCTTGGTTATTCCTTTGTTATTACTGAACTCCTTTGAAATCAATGACAACTACATTCAAAACGTGGCCACCTTGAACATGTCCACAATGGCCATATGCACATGTGGGAGCTGACGGAACCCAGGTCCGCTCGCCAGTTTGGGTTCCGTGCCCCTAGAGCAAATCCTCAAAGTGTCCCTAAATGGCCATGGGGTGCCTAACCAAAATGCCTGTACCACCAAAACCATGACTCCGATATTGAATCTTTCGATTCCGATTTATTCAGGACGCCGGGTTTCAGATAGCCCCCCCCCCCACACCGTGCCTCCAATGCCTGGAAACGATGCCAATGTGCCATATCTGGAGTTAGGTTTTTGCTCATTGAAGGCCATTTCAATTTCTCTCAAGGGGGTCATTTCTCATCCGAAGGCTTCCGGGAGTGTGTGGCGAAGGCTCCCTGGCGTGTGTGGAAATCGTGAACACATCCACAATGGCCATACACACATGTGGGAGCTGAAGCAACTCAATTTTGCTACCTGGTTCAAATTCTTTGCCCTCGACAAGGATTTGCCATGTGTCCCTGAAAGCTTTTGGGAGGCGAGTTTAGATGGGCCATAAAATAATCACTGTGTCTTGGACTGATGAACCATCAACTCCGTTGGAATCGAGACATCAGATTAACGCTAGGAGTGCCTCTCTCCTCTAAGTGTATTTCCTGAATCTCGTCTTGTTTGACAATTCCAAAAGACAAATATCTTTATATAATATTGAGAAAAAATACCAAATTAATTCGGCAGAGTATCCATTTTGGTGAAGTGAGTGAGTTATAAGTCCCTCACTTATCAATCATATGGTACCATGGCAATTGAATCCTTGAGTATGGTGTATCACCTTATCTTATGGTCTTATCTTATGGGGCGTTAGTGATTTCATCAATGATCCAACACCAAAAATATGCACTCTCTCGATCCCTTAAAAGCATAGCTGTTGACCAAGACCAATTATTAGTTGTCCAAATTGAATGAAATCCAAGCAATTCTCTATGATCATTGATAATCCTAGTCAATAACAACATCGCCAAATTTAGGGACTAGTATAGCAATGACACCTTTCCCATCAAAATTATCGTAATAGAAGTATTTACCCTTTGGCCAAATCATTGACATGGCAATACGAAGTATAAACTCTACAATTTGACTTCTTGTAAAAAAAAAATGTTTGCCCCATCTAGAGAAGTCAAAAGTGGGAGGACAATATATTTTCTTCTAGGGTAATTCAGAGCTTAGAAATTCCATGAGGTCACCCTCATTATAAACCATATCATTTTGTATCTTCATCATTTCCAAGGTCCTAGATAGCATGATAGGAATCACTTGCAAAGGCAAGTTCAATGAAAAATCACCAGGAGTAGCTTGCATTGGCTACCCATCAACAAGATAAACTACTTTCTATTGTGAGTGCAAGACTAGTGGAAGAGAGCACGCTCTTCAATTATCACTCCCCTACTACATGGCATAAGGAAATTTACTTGCTACCTTCGTGTGCGGCCAACTATGGCTAATTGTCCCATTTATGGCCTTGGGGGCCCTTGGGGCCTTGGTAGTAAGGGAAGGAGCCTTGGTTGCACTGTTACATTTTTTTTTAGGATCTACTTTAATCTAGACATGTTCACCCACACTTGTTTCATAGAACATTTGGGTGCAAACAAAGTTTAGGTGGGTAGGGCCAACTCTAGGTTTCCATGGGTCATAAGCAAGAATCATGAATACAATGATCTAGGCTTTGGATTTGGAAGTAAGTGTTGTGTAAATTAATGTATCAGGCTCATTGGGAGTGAACCTAGTTAACAAGCTAGATTAGTGTGAATTGATTTAGGTCTTTGGAGGATGAAAGGATTTGTGGCTCTAATTTTGGATAAGCACCTCGAGTAGTACCCACTAGACAAAGTAATCCATAATGGTGCCCTCCCTAAATTAATTGCATAAACTATCATATTTAGAATAAAAAAATACAATACTAAGAGGAGGGTTATTACCTTTTGATACACGTTCCCGGGAAACCTTTGTGTATCATTAGACTCCATTTCCACTCCCTAGGGTGATAGTAGTGTTAAAAATGATAATATATTTTTTGAGACAAGACCATTTTTCTAGGCTAATGAGGATGTTGTAGCATTCTAATTAATAATTACTGAGTATATTTTATTTGAGAGTGCTATACAACTTGCTAACTTACAATTATTATTATTTATATGCAACAATAACATTCAATTTAACGGCCATAACGGAGTAGTCACAATACTCCGTCAATTGGATCTAGAGTTGAGAGCCATGTTGGAAAGAAGAACATATAAGGCACATTGGTCTAGAATTGGTTTTCGTGCCCCCGGAGAAAATCCTCAAAGTGTCCCTGAATGGCCTCAGGGTGCCCGACCAAAATGCCTGTAGCAGCAAAACCGTGACTTCAATCATGAATCCATCGATTCCGATGGATTCGAGACGTCAGGTTTCAGCTAGACCCCCCCCCCACACAGTGCCAATGTGCAATATCCGGAGCTAGGGTTTTGCTTAGTGAAGGCATTCCAATTTCGCTCAAGGAGGCCATTTCTCATCCGAAGGCTCACATGAATGCCTATTGCTATTTTGGACATGTTCATGGTGGCCACGCAAGCCCGGGAGCCTTCGAATGAGAAATGCCCCCCTTGAGTGAATTGGAATGGCCTTCACTGAGTAAAACCCTATCTCTGTAGATGGCACATTGGCACAGTTTCTGGGCGTTGGAGGCACGATGTGGGGGGACCCCTAACTGAAACCCAGTGTCCGGAATCCATCAGAATTGACATATTCACGATCAGAGTCACTTTTTTGCTCCTACAGGCATTTTGGTTTGGCACCCCGGGAACATTCAGGGACACTTTGAGGATTTTCTTCGGGGCCATAGAACCCAAAACGATGAGCGGATCTGGGTTCGGTTAGCTCCCAATCATCTGTATGGCCATTGTGGACATGTTCAAGGTGGCCACGCACACTCGAGAGCCTTCAGATGAGAAATGGACCCCTTGAGAGAAATTGGAATGGCCTTCACTGAGCAAAACCTTAGCTCTGGATATGGCACATTGGCACTGTTTCTAGCTGTTGGAGGCACTGTGTGGGGGGGGGGCGGCTAGCTGAAACCCGGGGTATCGAATCCATCGGAATTAACGGATTCATGATTGGAGGCATGGTTTTTCTACTAAGGGCATTTTGGTCGGGCATCCCGGGGCCATTCAGGGACACCTTGAGGATTTGCTTCGGGGCCACAGAACCCGGTGAGTGGACTTGGGTTTCATCAGATCCCACACATGCGTATGGCCATTGTATACATGTTCACGGTGGCCACACACGCCCGGGAGCCTTCAGATGATAAATGTCGCCCTTGAGCGAAATTGGAATGGCCTTCACTGAGCAAAACCCTAGCTCCGGATATGGCACATTGGCACCATTTATGGGATTTGGAGGCACAGTGTGGGGGAAACCCTAGCTGAAACCTGACGTCCCTAATCCATCGGAATTGATGGATTTGCGATCGGACTCACGGTTTTGCTGATACAGGCATTTTCTTTGGGCACCCTAGGCCATTCAGGGACACTTTGAGGATTTGCTCTGGGGCCATGGAACCCAAACCGGCGAGTGGACCTGGGTTACATCAGCTCCCACATGTGTGTATGGACATTGTGGATGTGTTCATGGTGGCCACGCACGCCTGGCAGCCTTCGGATGATAAATGGCCCCCTTAAGTGAAATTGGAATGGCCTTCACTCAGCAAAACCCTAGCTCCGGATATGGCACATTGGCACTGTTTATGGGCGTTGGAGGCATGGTGTGGGGGGTCCCATAGCTAAAACCTAGCATTCTGGATCCATCATAATTGAAGGATTCACGATTGGAGTCACAAATTTGGTGCTACGGGAATCTTGGTCAGGCACCCCGTGGCCATTCAGGGACACTTTGAGGATTTGCTCAGGGGGCACGGAACCCAAACCAGAGAGAGGACTTGGATTATTTCAGCTCCCAGACATTAATATTCCCATTGTTGATGTGTTCACCATGGCCATGCATGCCCAAGAGCGTTGGGATGAGAAATGACCCCCTTGAGCAAGATTGGCGTGGCCTTCACTGAGCAAAACCCTAGTTTCAGAGATGACACAATAGGAGTGTTTTCGAGCCTTCGAGGCATGGTGTGGGGTGTCCCCTAGCTGAAACCCGGTGTTCGAAAACCATCGGAATCGACATATTCACAATTAGAGTCACGGTTTTGGTGCTATGGGCATTTTTTCTAGGAACCCTGTGGCCATTCAGGGACACTTTGAGGATTTGCTCCGGGGTTAAGGAACCCAAACCGACGAGTAGACCTGGATTCTTTTGGCTCCCACACATGCATAAACGAGCTTTCAAACTACCATATAGGGCATATCTTAGTGTTCTTTGGCTCCCAAGTGTTTATACATACTTCATTAGGAGAACATGTATGCAACTAGATTACCTTCAAGTCCCTTTTCTTTAGATTTGGCTTTGCTAAGCTACAACATAGGATCATGGATTTTGTAAGGAGGCATAACTAACATTCATCATTTGATTGTATTTAATTTATAGTAATTTTACTCTTTTCACTTTGATATAGGCACCACAGATAGGAATAATATGAATATAGTTTAGAACATGACACATAATTAGTTTATTGCAAAAGGGGGACATGATGAAATTGGGTGAAGTGGCTAGTGAAATGACATATGAAAAATCGCTAGGTAAATGTTGTTAATGAGATGAAATGATTCCATACTTGCTTGAGTCTTTTGACATTAATCTGTGCTTACCATTCACATATAATATATCAAAAAAGTATTTTTATGTTTTGTTTTAAAATGAAATCTACTAACCCTAAAGAATAATGTTAGTAGGAATTCTTAGTTATTCTAGATCTACTTGACATATGAGATTCTTAGTTATCGCAGACCTGATAAAACATAAGCAAATGAGGATTTTTCTCCCTAAGAGGGTTGCTTTATTAAAAAACAAAGAGGACATCCAACTAGGGTTTGATAAAATATTGAAAAAATAAACAACAAGCCTTGCTTTTGTATTACATTAAAACATGAAAAATAACACATGTATGTATGTATGTATCAACAAAAAATGCATGTACCAAAAAAAAACATAAAACTACACATACCTCGATGTAGAACATAACGTTCTTGATACAATTCTATCTCTTATGTAAAGTTGACTAATCTCATTCAATAAATCCATCTGGATCCTCTTTGTTGCTAATTGTCTCAATCAATCTCTCGTGCTCTGAATGAGGCAGGAAGTAGCGTACCTTGGTTGAGCTCTTGCTTGACATTGTCTATAGATGGATGTTTGTGCCAACGATCAAGTTTGTGAAGTGATACACCACTGAACCTGGTCTGTAATCCATGAATACATACCCACTAGTCTTTCTTGACTTCCCATCTAGTGTCAGATATTCACCCTCAACCACCATCAAGCCAATAGGAAATTCATTGCCTTCATCGTCGATTAATGATCCGTTGAGAGTTTTCTTACCTTGGATGCACCGTGCCCACCAATAATCTGTGCCCCATTCATTTTCTTTCAGGGAAACAACTGTGTATATCTGTCCTGGTTGTACATGATCTGAGATATGGTCGTAGTTTGTTGAAATCACTGACTGACCCTCCTCTAATTGGGTTGTTTCAACAACTGTACGTGAGTCTACTACAAGTGACACACGATCCCATTCATCAACCCTGTCCATGCATTCGCATTCATCCTGTTGGCACGGGGTCTTCACTCAATAAGTCACTATCATAGCACGTTCGTTCGTGGCATATGAAACAATACCTCTAATTTCACTAAATATTGGAAAATACCTTCCAAAATCATTTTTTTTAACCCCCTCCCAATATGCCTTCCCAATTTAAAAAAACCCCTATTTTCACTAGATATTGTATGTATCATTTTTTTCATTAACAATTTTTATACCCCTTTATATTTCTACCTAGTATATTGATATGATACCCCTCTTATGACCCCACATTCATTCTACAATGCACCTTGCTTCTTTCGATGTATATTGTGGATGCACATTACTTCACCCACAATGCAATTACTCAACCACATATCATTATGATTTTCAACATCTAATGGTCTAATGAAGAGATAGGAGATCACTTCTTGTATGTCACTAGAGCCAATGCACATAGTATAACATTTAGATTGCATGTTGCATTTCCCCAAACGCTGACTAAGCCTATTGTGGGATACCTATCCAATCCCCCACGACATGTAACAAGCTCTAGGAGGCTGACTAAACCTCCCAAGGCATGTAATAGGCACGAGTGGTTGGGTATTCAAACCCCCAAGGTTTATCGAGGGCTTATAACAGGCTCTTGAGGTTTAGAGCATCCCAAGGCTATTGGTAACAACTGGCTGAGTGTTATTGGTAACAATTAGCTATCAATGACCACTGTCTCTCGACTATGATCGACTGGAAACCCACTTCACCACGAAACCCCTGGACTCAAGCATGCCTCAAGATGCAATTTCCCTGCGCACTGGTAAGCCCGAGCCTTGCCTCAACCCGATTTCTCATCCGACCGTGATCTCACCATCTTTATTTGGTGGATATTTGTCAGCCTGCCCATATAAAAAAGACCCTAAAGTATTTTTGTATTGTTACATTAAATACAAAAAACCCTTTGCCCCTTAATACATAAGCAACATAATTTTTAGGTTTTCATGAATATTTAATACCGCAATATGAATGAACGTGATATTATATTTCCTTCTAGTGAAGCCCCCATGCCCGTTGGCCACTGCTACAAGGGCTGCAAAAGCAAGCAAGTTTTCACGTCCATATTTCAAATAAGGTGTTGTTTGAGCTTCGAATTGAATGAAATCCATGCGTTCCTTGTACTGTGCCGCAACTATAGGAACGCAATCGATCTATGTCAACCACTTGCCAAAAATTTTGCACCACACGTCCTGTCACTATTGATGTTTGTTGATCTCTTGCTCAGTCTGACATTGTTGCAGAGCACCATTGAACTATGGATTCCGCATCTTGGATTTGAGCGTTTGTGGTAAAACTCATCTCTTCCCTTTGTAGTGCGGTCTTGATGCGTGCACCGGCCCCATCTTGCTCACCTTTGCTTTTCCAGGTCTCAAAGTAGTTCTAGATATGCGGCACATTGTAAGTCTTATGCAAAATACTCATCCATTGGAATACTCGGGCATTTTTGAACTGGCCCTCACAACCATCTGACCATATCCAATGTTGATCCATCTGTATATCTCTCTCCTTTAATTGATCATAGAAAATTTGAAAACAATGTTGCACATAATCTAGATCATGGGTTCTATCATCACTTATGTAAAAAACTTTCTCCTTCATTATTATCCTCATGTCATTGTTTCTCTCTGGCCCATGCCTATATGTAATATGTACCATGATGATGACTTGGTCTGAATGGTAGTATTGACTTTGAATTTCATTTTGTGGCTGAAGGGTGTAGTTTTCTGCAAAATCCACAATTGACACTATGGTTCCAACATGAAATGTGTCCCTGCAATTTCTGTACTGCTCATCTTGCCATCATGCTACATGCACATGTTGAAAATACTGCTCGGTTTTCTTGTAGAAATCCGTCAAGAAATCACATACCCATTCCTGTTGCCATGAAAAAAAGGGCAATATTACAATGTGGCCTTTTGAAAAATGTATATGTCATAAATTGAACATGTAATATGAAAAATATGCAATATTCATTCGTACATGTGGCTTCACCAATGCAATATTTTTACTTTCCTTGGCATTGTCTAATTGATAGGTTACGTACTTGAAGCTCCGCATCTCCACAACCATCCTACCAAATTCGTGCTCCTCGCTTTCATGAATGCAACGGTTCAAAAGAGAGAACCCACTGCACCTAGAACATGTCCCATATAGACATGATTTTTCATAATATTTTTGTCCTTCAGGCCTTGGACACATGATGTTGTGGATAAAGTCTCTCAATGCATTTGGTGGTAGTATGGATTCATTGCAGCCTTGCACAATGTTAGTATGCAAATCACAAAATATATGTTTATATGTGTCATAAAAATATTCATATTCTACGTGGTATCTACAACAACAGGTGTTCCGATCAATGCATATACGAAAGTACCATGGTTTTCATTTCTCAAGGACCTTTGGACTAGGTTCAATTGTGTGTGCTCATTCATGAATCTCTCGTAGAGATAAATCTGTGTGGTGTCAAGGAAGTGTTTAACATGGGGTTCACATTTAGTAGAACCTTTTCTCAGCTTTAGCACATCTTTTTGGTTTGATGAATGTCTAGTATGATCATGCCAAACATTTTGTACTAACTCCTTAACAACATCAATTAGCTTCCTATCTCCATGAGGAAACCTACCGACAAAATACCAACAATATTTTCCACCCAAAGTTTCAAGATTTTCTCTTATAACAAAGTACTTTTTAATAGTTTTTCTATTTAATTTAAGTATGTGAGAAGTGTGTGATAGCAGACGAGGTTGCCTTGTGGACTTGCTTACAACTGATTCCGCTAACACACGATGAGTCACACAGAGATATTTTTTATGAGACATCTTCCCAATTGCCTCTGAACTTTTAACTATCTTTATGCACAAAATTCTCCTAAAAATAGCTAAACAATGCAACTTTAACAAACATAGTAATAATTGACATTTACCTGCATCACCTTTGGATTCAAAATATTCCTTGACAATTTGTTGCATTGCCATTTGATAGTGCATTTTGGCAACTTTCCTTCAAGGCCCGATAGAGCACTTTCATCCACATGAATACGTCTAGGATTTCTTCTTCTTGCACTGTACAGTCGAGGTAGGGAAGGTGGACATGAGACATGAATACCAGAGCTTGTTTGTTGTGTTTTTTCATAAACACATTGGGCCATATTGGGAGTGTGCTTGACATGGTTGTGGTCTTCTTGGGGAGATTGAAAATTAATCACTTCTTGTATGTCCATCTATACACACGCAACATCCCCCAATATACCTGTGTCTTGAGGAACTTCAACATGAATCGTTGATGGATTGTTGGTTGGAGATTGTGTTGATGTTGGAATTTGAGTTGGGTTCGTTGGACACAACCGCTTTACCTATGGTTCTGAACAAGAGGTTTTCGTGTCAACAAATGTGTTAGGATCAGTGGCAGGATTAGTGACAAGACCATGTCTCACTCTTTCCATTTCCAACCTGGCCTTTTCTCTTATGTCATTGACCTTTTCAATGGGAAGATTCCTTCTAGATTTTTTTTCCCTGTTATGTGAGTTTCCCATCTCCAAAAGTCTCTTTAACAAAACTATGAGGTCTACCCCTACAAAAGAAACAACAAATAAGATATTAGTTCCATTATACAATGAACTTGACACATTCCAACATAACTTACCACTTTACAAATTAACACATACAACTACAAACTATGCTAGTTTATTTGTGTTAGACCACGTATCTAAGGCAAGGGGTTAGGGTGTAGTATGCTTAGGATAGGTAAATTATCCTAGGATAGGGTTCAGATGGAAATAATATGGTATCTTAGGGGTTTCATAATTATCAAAGAAACAAACTATCAAAGAGACATAAAGACAAACTACCTTCCTTATCATGTATAGCAAATTATGTACATATTGAAATGATCTAGCGAGTTATGTAAGCCATGCAAAGTTGAAGTCACGTGAAGTTTGAGTTATCAAGTTTTCTAAATCAAGTCTCCCATGAAAAATCAAATCAAATTGTTTTCCGAGTTGAGAACTCAAGCACGTCTAATCCAAGTCATGAACTCAAGTGTCTAGACCAAGTTGAGAACTCAAGTGTACACTAGAGTATTCATTTGTTTGCAGGTATTACAGTTATAGGACTAGCACTTTCTCCCAGGTTATAAGACTAAAACTATTGCAACAATCATTTAAGAACATAATTGAGGCTCAAGAATAAAATGAATTCCTTTGTGTTCAAAATGTAGTGGAAGTCACAAGAAGAGGACTGAAATATTCTTCCTTTCCAAAACCCTAGGATGAGATGACATTACACGTAATAAGGTGCATTACCTATGAGGTCAGACACAACATGCTGCTTGTTTATCACTCTAAATTTCTTTCCCATCTAAGTCATCGGATAAGCATAATTATCCCTTACAATTCAGATCAATATAGATGATGGTTGGTCAAGTGTAGAATGGAGGAACTAGTGTCTTGCCTAGCCATGACTTCATAAAACTTTTGGTAATAACACCCTGCAACAGATATGCCTAGGGATGTCTTGAGAATAGTTTGATAGTTTTTTTGCATCAAATAAGATAAAGAGAATAAGTTTACTAATTACACAACGAGGAGGTTGCAAATTCCCCCAAGGAAGGAGAATTCAATGAGGTAGAGGCAAGTAGTCAAGCTCAAAGGCATGATATTAAAGAAACATTATGATAAACGTAGAATGAAGAGGAGAGCATGGAAAAAATGTCATGAAATATTCAATATGACCCTGTCCCATGATTGCTTCTTACGATTTTATTCAAATTGAAGAGTCTCAAGAGAGAACCTCATCAATGCCATCCTTGTGTGAAATTAAATTATATTCATGGAAATAATTATTGGTTTACATTGCATACTTCATCTTGTCTAGTGAATATGAGTTTTTTTAGATGTTAACTTGGGAATTATTATTGTGAAATTCATTGTTGTCTATGCATGGATATTGTTGTAGGCATATGATAAAACATAGAAGCATGGGAGAATCTCAAATATTCTGAATGAAAACAATTATTTACAATTCACCATACCTGTTGAAATGATCTCCACTTGCAATGGAAACGGGTAGCTTGAATTTATCCACTACATTTCAATACCACTAAAGATGTTTGTTAGATTCCAAGAGTGATTTTGTGTCCAATAGATGAATGAGTGTCCAAAAGATCAATGAATGTGAGCCAATAAGCAACCTGCAAGAGCTTAAACACGTGAACCGAGTGAAAATCTTGTGTTTTTTGGTAGCATTTCGAGGAACATAAAACACTATTTTTTTAAACTAGTAGCAGGAGAGCGCACACGTGTTTATAAGCGTGCACGCGTGTTTGTATCATGTACGCGTCATTAGAGGGTACGCGCTAAAAACGCGCATGCGCTCGTGCATAACGTTTACACCATTAATTGACCAACATTTACACCATTTAATGCCAAATGCTCAATACTTCAAGAGAGGGGGTTTAAGGCTTCTAGGGATTTAAGGGTTTAGGACTTAAGTTTTAAGGTCTTAGGTATTTGGACTTTAAGGATTATGGGTTAGGTTGTTTAGGATTTAGGGTTGTAGGATTACATGTTGAATGGTTCAATGGGTTAGGGGTTGAGGCATGTAGTGCTTTAGGGAGAGTGAGAGGTAGAGACAGATAGAGAGAGAGAGATATAGAGATGGGATATGGGAGAGATAGAGAGAAAGAGATCAAGGGGTTAAGGGGGGAGCAGTAGCATCCCACATCATACCTGCAAGGGTCATGTATGGAGCAATGCTACACGAGATTTTAAATGTACACATGCTTAGAGGGTGAAAGAAGAGGATTGAGACCTAAATGAACGTTTCATAGCTCAGGAACTACGATATGGGGATGAAATGATTTGGGACCTGGGCCCTAAATAATTTGGATATGGGTTTTTTTCACACCAAAGACAGCCCATTTGGCCTCAAACATGGCCGAGTATGGAAATAATACAAAAAAACCCTCTCGTAAGTCCAACTTTCAAAACAATTTGTAAGGGGACCCTGGATTTTCCCTAGGGGGGGTGTTGTGGTCACAACAGTGGGATACATGAGCCATGAGTAGGTTTTGTAAATGGAAACAAGGGCTTTAATCCCTAAATGACCCTCTCAACCTCAAGTGCCATGAACAAAACCTAAAATCCACAACATGAGCCCTCTATAAGGTGTCTTTGGAATCAAAGTTGAATGCGAGTGTCATTACAGTGTCTTGGGAATCATGTACGAGTACTAAACAAGAGCCTTTATAAATAATATTTTCTTCTTGGGCGTATGGACACCGTTAGTTGTCCAATATAGATTATCCCTAACATGCTTTATGCACTATGGATGGTTCTTGGGCCATTAACCCTAGTCTTGGTAGAAAATCAATAGCCTCAAGCCCTTGGCCATGGTTTATGGAGGGAAATAACAATCTTAGACCCAAAACATATTTTGTCAAGATCAAATGAAATGGATGCATCCTTAGACTACCATGGATATGTTGCAAGGACTTGAACATCATCAAAGAATGAAAACAGGTTCCTCGAGATCTTATTGAAGCATACTGAGCTCAATTTAATTCCACTTGAGCCTTAATTGAAACTTCTTGACCTCAAGCGTCATCAATAACAAATAGAAGACATGACACTAGCCCTCTACAAGGAGTCTTTTGCATATGAATTGAATATGGATTCCATTATGATGTCACGAGCATCAAGGATTTATCTTGGCTCCTTAACCATGGCTAGTGGAGAGAAACAAGATCCTCCAACACTACTCTTGCTTATTAGGCACAAACACCATGAATGAGTCCCTGAACCATGACAAATGAAATCTATAGGGTATTAGTCAACTTCAAGTGTGTTATCTGTGCCATGACTAGGCTAGTTCTGAACCAAAAATGGGTGTCAAGGTCTTACCAAGGTATAGGGACAACAAGAAGCTCCGCATGCCTTAAATGAAGCTTCTCAGGCTCAAGCACCATGAACAACACCTACAACTCAAGAAGCTTCTTAGAATACGATGTTGAATACATCTTTAAACCACCACACATAACCCTTGTGGGGTATCTATAGAAAATGTAGAGGGATACATATACCATGATTAGGCTACATTGCATACCTTAAACAAGATTATGTCTTCGACCCACACTGAGAATGTTTGTCGAGGCCATGGATAGTGTTTCTTAGTATGTTAGTGGGATACATTCAACATGAGTAGCTTTCATGAATTGGGAATGGGTCTATAGGCCTAAACATGCCTAGGGGGAACAAAGGGATTCAACCATAAATTAACCTTTTCAAGCTCAAGTGCCATGGTTTGGGGAGGAAAACACTTCATCCTTGGGGCTTAAACATAGTCTCTTAGGTTCAATAGCCATCAACAACATGTGAAAATAATGGCATGTACCCTCTCTAAGGGGTATTTACAATCACACTTTGATATGGATTCAATTAGAAAGTTTTTCTTAAAACGGGATGGGTCATGGTCCCTTGACCATGGTGAAGAAAGGAAAATTTAAGTGCCTCGAGATATTGTTGAAACTTCTTCGACTTAGTTTCTTTAAGTCCATGGACCAACACAAGAGTCTTTTGTAAGGGTTTTTTGTAGGCATCCAAGTGGGATATAAGGACCATGCGTAAGTATTGTGCACTAGAAATGGTTGTTGACACTCAAACATGGTGAAGGGTGAAACATGGGTTTTAAACATTAATTGAACCTTTTTGAGTTCTTGAAGCATAAAAGCCACCTACAAACCACATGAGACGTCATTAGGGAGTATTTGGATTGGGATTTAGATATGGGTGCCATTGAGATGGTTTGTGCACTGTGGATAGGTCTTCATGCCTTGACCATGGTTGTCGTAATGAAACAAGAGCCTCTATCCCTTTAGCATGGTTGGGGGAGGCAAACGACAACCTTGGGCCCTAAGCATAGATTCTCAAGTTTAAGCACCATGAGAACATACTTATACGACTACATGGGACCATGGATAGCTAAAATGGTATGCCCCTTGTACGAGTTCTTTATAGGCCTTTAAATGGGATATGGTTCTCATGAGTGGAGATCTGTGCACTACATATAGAGGAGGTTTATTAAGAAATTATAGAGTGAGATGGGTGAAGAGGGTTAGAGCGAGAGGGGGAGGAAGTTTAAGGGGAGAGAGAGAGAGAGACTAACTGAAATTTCTATACTTTCTGAAAGGCATATAATGGATTCCCTCACCCTCTCTATGGTTGATTGAGGTACAAGTTGCTCGATCGTTATGGGTGAGGTATGGTTAATTGTTCTGTGTGTGTGTGAGAGAGAGAGAGAGAGGAAGGTTAAGGAGAGAGATAGATGGGGGGGGACATAGTGAGATCATTTGGGCCTTAGGCCATAAACACCACTTCTCGGGCTCAATGACCATGAGAAATTCTTGTAAACTGCAACACAAACACTCTCTAGGAATTCTTTAGCATCAAATTTGGATACATGTGTTCTTCACACCAAAGATGGGCCATAGGGCCTCAAACATGGCCAAGTAACGAAATACATCATGATATTGTTGAATCTTCTAATGTGTAATAGCCTTCAACAAGTCCTCAAACCAACACATGATCTCCTTGTACGAGTTCTTTTTAGGTTTTTGTGCAGTATAGAGAGAGAAGGTTTACCAAATAATTATAAAGAGTGAGATGGGAGATGAGGGTTAGACAGAGACGCAGGGGAAGGTTAAGGATAGAGAGAGAGAGAGATATTTTGACCAAAATTCATATCCTTACTGAAAGGCATACAATGGATTCGTTCACCCTCTCTATGGTCGGTTGAGGTACAAGCTACTTGAACGTTATGGGCGAGGTAGGGTGACATGTTCTCTGTGTGTGTGTGTGTGTGTCTCTGAGAGAGAGAGAGAGAGAGAGAGAGAGAGAGAGAGAGAGAGAGAGAGAGAGAGAGAGAGGGTTAAGGAGAGAGAATGGGGGTAACGTAACAAATAAGCTACTACAAGGATGGACAACAAAACTACCATTGAACAAACAACAAATTCAATCTATATAAGCATAGAGACACACAATAAATACAAACATTTTGCAACTAATGGAAATAAGGAAATGTATGAAAGTTTTTATTCATTACTCATGTCAATCCAAATTACATTAATAGGGCCATGCACCACTACTTCAAGCCCAACCTATACATTGGCATAATTGAGAACCAAAGGTCACTACTATGGCTCTACTTCTCATCTTTATGTTGCTGCTACTTTACTCCCTTCTATGGCTGCTTCCTCGTATCCCTCCTCACATACAACATTTACATACTTTACATGGCTAGAGGAATGCTAACAGATAGCAATCTGACCATTCAGCTTCCATCATTTTAGTTTTACATTCTTACCAAGGAACCGTTTCATATTCTATTTGAGCATTTAATCACTTGGTAGATACTTAGGAGTCGTATCACTATTAACCCTTCCTGGGGTAGGTGTAGCATCCCACCTGGTAATACGTTATGCCAATCAATGCCCAAAGTCGTATCATTGTTCATCCTTCATACAGTAGGTGTACCATCCCACCTGCTAATCCAATGAGTGGCATCGAGGGCATCCCAATCCAACGAAGCCTCTGCCTTCTTTGCAACATTGTCCTAATCCTGAGCTTGGTCCCATCGATTCCTTCGCTTCTAGGAAAGTTGCACCATCGGGGCCTGAGTGACCCATATTTATCCTTCACCTTATGTTCATCTTCTTCTTGGCTCTTCTTCACAACTAGCCTTAGGGTTTCTTCCTTTTCCCTCTTGAGGGCCTCTACTGCATGATTCAAAATAAGTCCAGATAGCAGTATCAAGGGTCTTTTCACCCATGGGGAAGGAATCATTTATGTCAGTGAAATTAGCTCTATTAAGCCTCCTTTTCCTATATTTTTCTTCTCTATCGATAATCCCCTAAGGTTTCTCGAAGGACAAGTCATCCTCCTCCTCCCTATGCTTCTCAGTAAATCCTTGAGCATTGGTGTAGGGGAAGTATAAAAGGCCAATTTGTGGGAAACCTCTGCGACAAGGTCTTTCCCTTGTAGTGAGAGAGAGATAGATAAAGATAGAGAGATAGGGACATAGGGGGGAGAAAAATGGGAGGAGGGTTAAGTAGAGAGAGAGAGATAACTGTTATAGAGAGAGAGTGAGAAGATGAGGGTTAGGGGGAGAGGGGAGCATGGTTAAGGAGATAGTGAGAGAGGGAGGATGGGGGGGGGGGGCAGGGGGATTAGGAAGAGATGGGATGAGTGAGAGAGAGAGGATGATGGTTATGGCTAGGGAGATGGAGATGGGAGGGAGAGAGAGAAGGAGAGGAAGTTTAGTTAGAGGGTAGGGAGAGTGAGAAGAAGAGGAAGTTCAGGTAGATAGGGAGATAGAGGAGGATTGAAGGGGTAGAGAGTGAGAGCGAGAGAAAGAGAGAGAGAGAGAGGGGTTGAAATGGGGTGGAGGGGAGGAGGTTTAGGGAGGGATAAGAACATACAAAAGAGAGGAGGAGGATTAGAGTTAGGGAGAGGGGTGGAAGGGGGGGTTTGAGATATACGAAGATGAAAACAAAACTATGTTTCAGATTAGTAAACAAATGCATGCGCACGCATTATTAGCGTGTACGCACTAAATAGCGCGTACGCACTTTTTATGCATACATGTTATTTGTGTGTACGTGCTTTTAGTGCGTATGCGTGTATTTAAAATAACGCGTATGCGCTGTTTACTTTTCTAAATTTTGGCGAGCAATTCCTTTCCCACCAACGTGGTGGATGACTTGGCCGCTTTGGTTTTAGGTTCGGGTTGCCAAACCAAGTGGCTTGGACTGTGTTATAACAAAATACATCTTATTCTATAACTTCTTCTATTTCGAGCATGATTCTGCGTGTGCTACACTTGTCCATTGCTAATGAAATTGCACACACTTGTAGAACTATGTGTGCAGATTCCAAATATGTAATTTTTTTATTAAATCTATTTTTTTTTTCTATTTTTTATTTAATTTTAATTGGACTAACGTCAATCTTACACAAAAATTAGGTTATTTCTTCTGACTATAACTTTTGATTGACTCACCTATTTTGAAAATGGAAAAGAACCCGCACAAGTATACACAAATACCTACATCCTAAAAAAACAAATTTATTGATTATGTTAAGACCATGATGTCAGGGCCCAATGCTTAGCCTAGTCATTTTAGGGTTTGGATGACTTCCTTAATTTAAAAACAAATCAAAATTAACATAAATAAATATGGAAAAATAGTGCTGCACTAGAATGACTTGTTATCTATGACTCTATATAATTTTTTTTCACAAACTTCCACCATTTTCATACCAAACCCGGGGCCCAATGCAAACATATTCATTATGTTTTCTTAAACAAATAACATACCAACCTTATGATAACCCCATTTTTTGGGAGTTATACCTAATTTCCATAAATAATAGTTATATATTCCGGAAGGTAATCCGATTGTCTATGTTTCATCTTGTTACGTCATATTCCAAAAAGTTGTGTAGGTAACTCTAATATTGCTTTTTTATGTTCATATTTTCGTTTTTCCAGAAGTCTATTGCAACTAACGTGTCATAAGTGGCCAACATTAGCTTGCACTATCCCGGTAACAACAAGTTATTACAACTAAGCATGGAAAACAAGTAACACATAATTGTTCATAACACTTAACTTGTGAACTATCTGTGTTCACGGACTACAAGTTAAGTAGTTGTGCTAGTTTAATGCATCTTTAATACATGCTTAATCAATCCTAATTTTCCTAAAATAAAATCTAGATATTTTAGGTTTTCCCTGTTAAAAATAGTAATTACTTCAGTTAACTTAGCTTTTACTTTAGTTCCTATTTTGAAGTCCAATTAATAAATGCAACAGCATGCCTTGCATGCATGCAAAAGTTAGGTTAGAGTTTTTAGGGTTTCCATAAGTGTTTAAATACACATTACTTTATGGTTTGTATTACATCAGTTGATCTTCCGTTTATGAATAGAGATTGAAGAGCCATAGCTCCTTCTGCATAATCTTTTTGTTTATCTTTGTCTCCATCCTTCAGTTTGGTATCAGATCTTGGAAGAAGATCGATCGTGAGAGTGCAAGAGAAGCCGAAGCCGTAGCTTCGAAGAATTTTGGAGAAGAAAAAAAAAATTGCAGAAATTTTCGCGCCCCTCCCTTGCATAGAGGTGTGGAAATTTAGGGAGAACAAGTAAAAAAAATGGGATTTATTGCGGCCTCTCTATAGGCCAAGGCGTGACAATTCTAGAAGACCTGCGAAAATTTCTCCAATAATATTTTTTCATTATTCCATGAGAGTGTTTTTTGTTTACTTTCACGAAGTTTTTTTATTTTTATGAGATGCTTTAAATAAGATTCTTTTTTACAAGAGTAGAAGATTTAAAAAAAAAGAGTTTTTTTTTTTTGAAGAAGAAGAAGAGTCATTATTACAAAAAAAGGAAAGGAGTTTTTTAAAAAAGCCATTGAAAGACTCTGCAGCGTCTATGGCTTCTAGAAGCAATTAGTCTCAGATTTCCCCTCTTACGGGGAAAAAGGACTATGATGTCTGGGCCACAAGAATGGTGGTTTATCTTAGATCAGAAGATGTGTGGGAATATGTCGTGAATGTCTATTCCGAAGCAGCAGATGACGCAGCCTATTAAGCCCTAACAAATGGAGAAAAGGACACTCTAAGAATTCACAGGAAGAAGGATGCAAAGGAACTACATCACATAATGAACACTTTGGATAACAACGTATTTCCAAAGATATCAGCTTCATTACTTGCCAAAGCAGCATGGGAAACCTTGGTGACCAGTTATCAGGGTGCTGGTAAGGTACAAACAACTACACTCCAGAACCTAAGAAGAGATTTTGAAGATCTGAAGATGAAAGAACCAGACTTAGTAGATTCTTTCATGACCCAAGTCATGGGGATTGTTAATCAGATGAATACCTATGGTGAAAAGATCGAAGATCAAAGGGTGGTTGAAAGGGTTCTGAGATCCCTACCTCACAAATTTGATCCGAAAGTTGCATTGATTGAAGAAGCAAAGGATCTGAGTACTCTCTCTGTAGACACATTGATCGGATCGCTACTATCATATGAATCCGGAATCAACAGGAATGAAGAGTCCTCTCTGGAGAATGCTTTCAAAGCACAAGTCTCAATCTCAAAAGGAAGAGGAAGAGGCAGAGGCAGAGGAAGATCAAGAGGAAGAGGCATAAGTGGACGAAGCAATGGAAAGGAAGATCAAGATCATGATCATAACCATGAAGGTAGGAACTACGACAAAAAAAGGTCAGATAAATCTAATGTTAAGTGTTATTATTGCAGTAAGTTTGGCCATTATGCTCATGAATGTAGAAAGAAAAATTTTGATCAGGAAAAATAGAATGCTAATGTGACTAATACCTCTAAGAATAAAGAAGACATGTTATTTCTTACATGTCATGTTGCACACGAAATCCCAAAGGGACTTTGGATTTTAGATAGTGGCTGCAGTAACCATATGACAGGTGATAGAGGTCTAATTACAGACCTAGATGTATCAGTGAAGACATAGGTCAAAGTCGGCACAGATGAGGTAGTTCCAGTTCTTGGCAAAGGAGTGGTCAACATTCTGACCAAACAAGGCCAACAAAAGACAATCACAGATGTATATTATGCTCCAGGATTGAAGCATAATCTGCTTAGCATTGGGCAACTTACTGAAAAGAAATACAGACTTGTCTTTGATGGATCAAACTGTGAAATCTATGACAAACCCCCAAATAGACAGTTTATCATCAAAGTACAAGTGACTAGGAACATGATGTATCCACTAGTCATGAATTGCAGCAGCAAGGTAATCTCTTTTGATCACAAAGCCACATGCATGGATGATTATTGGTTATGGAATTTCAGATATGGACATCTTTACTTTGGTGGTCTGAATTTGTTGTAGCAGAAAGGGATGGTAAAAGGATTACCTCCTATGAAAGAGACAACAAACAGTTGTGAGTGTTGCATCATTGCAAAGCAGCACGGGGATAGCTTTCCTAAAGGTATGTCTCGAAGAGCACATGCACCTCTAGAACTTATTCATACTGATCTGTGTGGTCCAATGCAAAAACAGTCAATTGGTGGAAGCTATTATTTTCTCACATTTATTGATGATTTCAGTAGAAAAACATGGGTGTATTTTCTTCGTCAGAAGTTTGAAACTTTTGGCAAGTTCAAGGAATTTAAGGCTCTGGTTGAAAAACAGAGTGGTTATCAAATCAAAATATTGAGATTAGATGGAGGGGGAGAGTATGACTCAAAGGAATTTCATGATTACTGCAAATATCATGGAATCAAAAGGAAATTCACTACAAGATATACACCTCAGCAGAACGGTGTTGCACAATGCAAGAACATAACCATCATGAATATGGCAAGGAGCATGTTGAAAGGAAGAAACTTCTCCCATGATTTTTGGGGAGACACAGTGGCTTGTGTTGTTCATGTGATAACCAGATCTCCCACCAAAATTGTCAAGAACAAAGTACCAGAGGAAGCATGGACAAGTATGAGTTGTAATATTTCTCATTTCAGAATATTTGGTTGCGTTGCTTATGCTCATGTTCCTAAACAGCTAAGAAAAAAGCTAGATGACAGGAGTGAGAAATGTATCTTTCTTGGATACGGTGGAGAATCTAAAGCCTACAAATTGTATAACCCTGTTACCAAAAAGGTTATCTTCAGCAAAGATGTGTTTTTCAAGGAGGAAGAGTCATGTGATGGAACCATAGACAAGGTTGTGGGAGCTGCAATACCCCAACCAAAAGATGAAGAAGAAGAGGAGCTGATTGGACAACACAATCCAGTAGCATCTTCACCAGCAACAAATACTCTAGCAAGAACACCTAGAAACCCAGTTCGAGGTGAAGCATCAAGTCCGCAATTAAGTAATGAATCTGATCACAATAATAGAAAGACTAGAAGATTGGAAGATATTTATGATGAATTGGATGCAAATACCAATTATGCTTTTATTGCTAGTGAACCTGTGTTTTATAAAGAGGCAGTAAAAGAAGGGCATTGGGTAAAATCTATGGACGAAGAGATAGATTCCATTTAGAGAAATGATACATGGGATCTAGTTGACCTACCAAAGAATAAGAAACCCATTGGTGTGAAGTGGATCTATAAGACTAAACTCAATGAAAAAGGTGAGATTGATAGGTACAAGGCAAGGTTAGTAGAAAAAGGTTTCTCTCAACAAACATGAATTGATTTTGGAGAAACTTTTGCACCAGTGGCAAGATTGAACACAGTAAAAGCAGTCCTAGCAATTGCATCCCATAAAAAATGGAAAGTGTATCAGATGGATGTCAAGTTAGCATTCTTGAATGGAATTCTTGAAGAAGAAATTTATGTGGAGTAGCCACATGGGTATGAAATCATAGAACATGAAGAGAAAGTTTACAAGTTGAAGAAAGCTCTATATGGGCTCAAGCAAGCCCCAAGAGCTTGGTACAACATAATTGATTCTTATCTGATCGAAAATGGTTTTTGCAGAAGCAAAAATGAACAAACACTTTACACAAAGGTAAATCAACAAGGACAAATTTTGATAGTTTGTTTATATGTTGATGATATGATTTTTACAGGTGACCTATCCGTATATGAGCTGAAGGCAGCTATGAAGAAAGATTTCGAGATGATAGACCTTGGATTAATGAAGTTCTTTCTTGGCCTAGAAGTAGAACAATCAGAAAAAGGTATATTTATCTCTCAAAATAAATATGCTAATGAAGTTCTTAAGCGATTCAAAATGCTTAATTGCAAAATGACACCTACATGAGTGGCAACAGGTACTAAGTTGCGCAAAGAAGATGACAGTCCCAAAGTAGATCCAACACTGTTCAAGAGACATGTAGGAAGTCTCATGTATCTCACAGCTACGAGACCAGATATTATGTTTGTTGTTAGCTTGATTTCAAGGTTCATGGAGTCTCCCAAAGACTTGCATTGGCAAGTTGGCAAAAGTATCTTACGATATGTTGCAGGGACTTCAAGCTATGGAATTTTATACTCAAGCACTGAGTATGATGTTTTGATAGGTTTCACTGACAGTGATTTTGCAGGAAGTTTGGATGACAGGAAGAGCACTTCCGGTCATGTTTTTCATCTTGGATCAGGTGTGATTTCATGGGCATCCAAGAAGAAGCCCATTTGACACTTTCATCAACAGAAGTAGAGTATGTAGCATCAACATCAGCAGCATGTCAAGCAGTCTAGTTACACAGAGTTTTAGAAGGTCTTCAACAAAAACAAGAAGGACCAATGACAATCTATTTTGACAACAATTCAGCAATCGCTCTATCCAAGAACCATGCTTTTCACCAGAAAATCAAGCACATTGATACCAGATATCACTTCATAAGAGAACTTGTGAACAATGGTGAAGTTCATGTTGAGCATTGTAAATCGATTGACCAATTGGCTGACATATTCACAAAGCCATTGGAAAAAGATATTTTTGAAACCCATAGAAATAATTTAGGCATTGTAAAAGCTGCAGTAGTCGGGAGTAGTAATTAAGAGGGACTGTTAGAAATAGTAATTACTTCAGTTAACTTAGCTTTTACTTTAGTTCCTATTTTGAAGTCAAGTTAATAAATGAAACAACATGCTTTGCATGCATGCAAAAGCTAGGTTAGAATTTTTAGGGTTTCCATAAGTGTTTAAATACACATTACTTTATGGTTTGTATTACATCAGCTGATCTTCCATTTATGAATAAAGATTGAAGAGTTGTAGCTCCTTCTACATAATCTTTGTGTTTATATCTGTCTCCATCCTTCATTCCCACATACGAAAATGAAATAAAAGGCACACAATGAGTTAGAAACACTCACAAATGCTATCTATGCTATGGAAATTAATGTTAGACACACCTCATTTGAATTATTGTATAACTCACGTGCTTACCTGCTCCCACGAAAAATCAGTCTCGTGATTCCCGTTCCAATGTGACTTAGATGCATAGGACATTCTTTTAAATGTCTACGGAGGAGCCTTCATTCGTGGGTCGTCAGAACTGGAGAATCAATAAAGAAATTGCTTAAGAGTTCTCACTTTGTGGTATTTTTCTTTACATTTCACGATCTGGAGAATCAGTAAAGAAATTGCTTAATAGTTCTCAATTTGCAGTATATTTATTATGTTTGATTGATGGTTCCCAGCAACTGGATATGAATTAGGTCATGTTATGATCTCAACCCTTACATTCAGATACAACTCCCAGACTAATCCAACCAGGATTTTCTTTTCTAGCAAGTAGGGTTTGTTAATTTGTTTGTCGCAAAAATGGCGAAATTAGACTTAGGTAAACTGCGGGAAGTTCTGAACGTTAGGATTATTGGATTTGGGGAGCGGATATTAGTTCTCTCACATGGCTTTGGGGGAAACCAGTCGATGTGGAAAGATATTCTTCCACACCTGGCCCCTAATTTCAAGGTCATCGTATTTGATTTGGTATTCTCCGGCACTGTCGATCCCAAGTATTTTGACTTCGATCGATATTCAAATTCACTCGCCGGTTATGTAGATGATCTTCTCGCCATTTTAGACAAACTTAAAATTGATAAGTGCAAGTACGTAGGCCATTCAGGCTCTGGTATGGTTGGTTGTCTTGCCTCCATCAAAAGACCAGAATTATTTGAAATATTAATCTTGCTAGGTGCTTCCCTGAGGTAACAAAACATACCTATCATTACTATTCATGTTTTAAATTATTTTAGGTTGTAATACACGATAGACATATTATTGGGTTTCGGTATTCATTTATCTTTAACACTGGAGTCGATTTTTCTGCAGGTATTTGAACGATGGATCCTACAAGGGAGGATATGAAGATGAAGAAATTGATGGATTTTTTAGCTTAATAAAATCCAACTATTCAACATGGGTTTCTGGGTTTGTTCCTCCACTAATTGGAGTGGATGAACCTTCTCTAGTGAATGAGTTCTCTAGAAAATTGTTGGATAAAGTGACAACCAATTGCTAGATTTAGTTAGTTATATGTAACTATGTATTTATCCTTGTAATCTCATAGAGGCAAAGTTATCTAAAATGCTCCATGAGAGAAAACGGGCTCTCAGCGCTCTCTTAGGAGGTTGTATGTAATCTCCATGATTATTCTTGAACAATAAGAATACTCATGCCTTTCTTGGTGTACGTAGCCCACATTTACTGGGTGAACCACATATATCTTGTGTCTCTTGTGTGACTGTTGTTATGTATAAATCTGTTATACATTCTTCTATTTTCTGTGATTACATTCTTTATGATATCTGTGGGTCTATTTTCGTGATTCCATTCTTTATGATCTCTATGGGTTTAAGATCCCAACAAGTGGTATCAGAGCCAAAAGGTGAAACTGGATCTAGAGAGGGAGCCCGAGAGGACCGTCATATTTTTCGGAGGTGGAGACTCCCATTTAAGAGCCCAACAAAAATTTTTAAGTATAAATCTTGAAATTTCCTTTACGGTTTCTAAGAGCATCTTCAGGTCTGATCTGCGAAACATATTATGCAATGTGAAGCCCCATGTAGCATCATCCATACTAGGAAGGACGTAGTGGTTCCATTAAGCGTGGCTTATTACATGCAATGCAACCTTGGAGGTGAGAATAATTCAATGCATATACTTGACGTAGATGTCCATATACCACAACTAACTTCGCCTCACATGTTAGCAAAGTTGCTTACACAGCTTCTTGCAGGGTCTTGATTACTATGACCAATGGATATATGCGGCTTTTCTTTGAAGGTTTATATTTTGAACGTATTTACCTTGTGTGCAC